>JAJGRW010000575.1:382360-433155 GCA_025461045.1 Carex parvula
ACAATTTCATTCTGGATCACGATTAGGGTGTTCATTAATTGGGTCCGGTTAGTCGTTTTGAACCGAACCAATTATTTGGACTAAATAGTTCGGTTTCGGTTGCTTTTAAAAACCGAATTATAATATCGGTTTCGGTTCGGTTTGGAAATTTTCAAAACCGAAATAACTGAACCGACAGAACTTTTTATATATTATGAATTTGGTCCGGACCGCCCCGGTTTATTTCTTAATACCCCATTTTTTTTCTTAATATCATTTTTATAAAATCAATTACTTTAAATAAAAAATTAATATTTTAGTTTGAACCGAACAAACCGAAATAAAACTTTGATTTAGTTCGGTTCAGTTGCAATGTTAAATCGGTTAAGTCCGGTTCTATTTTAAAAACTGAATTATAACTTTAGTTTGCCTAATTCGGTTCGGTTTCAACTGAACCAAACCGATGAACACTCTTAGACAAGGATGTAATTGACGACAAAAGTACTTTTCTTTCCAAATTTTTTAGACGACAAAAAGTTAATTGATTCCTTTACACCTCTATTCTTCTAAAGTGCTGTCCCGATCAGTGAATGTCGATGAAAAAATAGCGGTTCATGCATGAATAATCCCCACACTATATTTGGCATTGCGTCCAATTATACATGCGACCATTATTCGGGTCATAATACCATCATGCTCTCGTGTCTAGTTTACTGTTCTTTCGCTATCTATCCACCATTGCCCACTTTCTAATTGTTGATGTCATGAATCCACCATTGCCATCAAATGCACATGCACATGACAGGTGGTGTAATATATCAAAAAGGAAAAAAATATACAGAGTGAGGCTAGGGAACTAGAATTCACATCACCTCGGGTTACTTGACTCACAATTATGATCGACGGTTCTTTTAACATGGCACAAATCTCAAACAAGCTCCCTACAGTCTCCATAGGCACGGATTGAGTTTAGCCCAGATAGGATTAATCTGGGCCATCCGTTTCATTTGCTTGAGTCAGGTACCTGGGAGGATACGGATCCATGGAACTATGCATCCACATTGAGATTGATCCGTACTGTAGATCAATATTTCCGTTCTTAATTAAAATTTAAATAGTGAATTTGAACAATAGAACATAGAATATCGAATAAATATACTTCCAGAATAAATTTTATATTTTTAGAATTTATTACTATTTTTTTATAAAATAAAAAAAAATATCTCTTATGAATGGATGAATCTTTAGAACACATTTTGTGTGTGTTTGGATCATAGAGGAATAGTGTCAATTCAACTTAGCAGGTTATCCGAACTCTATTTCGTGTTTGGATGGTGAGTAATTCGGAATAGTCGCTAACTCCTGCTATTTTGCTATTTTTAATAAAAGATTGGGTTATGGATGTTCCGAACTCTCGAGTTAGTTGCTAATCTCGTTAACTCCAATCTCATTCCAAATGCAAAGTTTCATAGTAAAAAAATGTATTTGATCTATAAAATATTTTATATGGTGATTGTGTTGAATGGTTCAGATTGACTATTTGAACTTTGAAAATAAAAATATTACTCCATACTAATATATCAATTTAATTAACCAACATTTCAAATCTATTTTACTACTCCTTTAACATATATAGGAGTAGGAGTAGAATTAAACTGAAATGTTTGTTATAGGGTTCTTTCACTGGTAAAATCAAACTGTTTGTTATGGGGTTCTTAATTTTACGGGTAAATCAAATAGTAATATCCTGCTGGATGTGAGTTCAAATCAGCTGTGATCCAAATGGAATAACAGGAACCTATTATTCCAAATCCAATCATTGATCTTCTTTAAGATGAGTGCATGGGAAATTGAACGGTGTGGATTTGGAATAACAGGTTCCTGTTATTCCATTTAGATCACAGCAGATTTTGTTCCGCTGGATGTAAGCCTAGGGGCATTTGAATGCAAAAAAATAAAAAAATAAAAAATATTAAGATAGATTACTAGCAAAGGTATATATGTCATAGAGCATAATGGAGAGTTCTGTACTGGTAAACAATGGAGATGAGAATCAGAGACTACATGCAATGCATCTAGTCGTCGCTTTTCAGTTTTCACTTTTCTTGTTTGCGCCATGCATCTTTGTGCTAATTACTGGCCTATGTGGTTCCTCCTTTTCATAAAAGTTTAGTTTATTTGGTTCTTTTTTCTTGAATTGTAGACAACAAAGAGATACAGAAGCGTGCACAAGAAACCTAATCTGCGCCAGATTTATACATTGGGGAAATCCATATTGCTTTTTGTGTGCGACAAGAGCACATGTGGTGCCTCTACACAAATGGCCATGCACCAATAATGTTGTTTACAATTTCGAATTATATATCGTTAAATGTAATTGTAATGATCTTTGTATCTTTTAGGTCAAAGATCCAATCTTTGCTTTCGTCGCAAAAAAAAAATCAACAGAAAGTTCTTTCCTGTAATTTATTGCTTTGTTTCACGCAATCTGTCAAGTTTGTTAAATCGGAATGTTTTCGACTATTATAAATCAGACAATGAGATCAGTTTTCAAATATTACATGTGAATTTGCTGGAATAGACTATAGAAGGTGAATATCTACTAGGCTTGCTTTAAAGAAAGAAGAAGCATTATCCTTCCATAGATTTATTTAAAACGGTATGCGGTCGTCGGACGGACGGTACCGCTTAGCGATTAATCGGTATGTGGCTGATTAATCGGAATTATTGCAGACAATTTAACGTTTTTATTAAAATGTGCTTGGAGACAAAATTTTATATTTTTTGAAATTTGTTTACTATTTTTTTAGATAGGTACAAAATCACTGTTTTGGATGGTCCAGAATCTTATGAAAACAGTGATTTTGTACCTATCTAAAAAATTAATAAAAAATTTCAAAAAATATAAAATTTGGTCTCCAAGCACATTTTAATACAAAGGTCATATTGAGTGGTTCGGGTCGATTGTTCGAACTTTGAAAACGGAGAAAAAACGTAGAGCATGATTAGAGCACAAAAATATATATATATCATAATTTATTAAAAATAATTTATTTAACTCATTAAACTTATCAAATAACTTAATTTAACTTAGTTTATTATTATAACATGACACTACACTTATTTCTTCTTAACACATAAGCATTTTAATATGTAAGTAACACATTTATTTAATGAAAAATAAATTGAGAATTAAGCTTTTTAAAATACTAATAACTTATATTTGAAAGAAATGAAACATTTCAACATAAAATACTAAATTTAGTTTATGATAAAACTTAATTTCATAAATGAACACGTCGTACTAATTGAAAAAATTACGTCAGTATGTAAGAAAAATATATGGTATATAAATAATAGAATAATTAATCAATTTCAAAGTAAGTAAGAAGAAAAAACATATAAAAAAAATATTGAATGGATATTCAAATACAAATAAAACTACAATACATAATTTATAAATCTTATTATCACACACTATCACAGAAAAAAAAGCAATGTAAAAATAATATTCACTGGAATAAACGAAAATAACGGAAATAAATAAGAATAAACCAAAATAAATGGACGAATAAATGGTCAAACGGCCGATTAATCGTTTCATCTGCAAACAGACATCCGTTAAGTGTATTCGTAATAGTTTGATAGCCGTTAACAATTAAACGGCCGTTTAATCGGTTTAAAGACCGTTTTTTACAGCACTCCGCCTCACAAATGCAAAACATTATAATCAAATGCAAAACATTATAATCAAATGCTGGCAAGTATTTCATCCGTTTCCATATGTTGGCCCAATTTAATAGTTAATTTGTCCCTTATAATCTTGTTTTTTATCAATCTTTTGACGGAAAAATTAAGACAATAACAAAATGCTCTACTCAAAACGAAAAAAAAAAAATGTGTGAACTTTTTTGTCCTTTTTTTCGAATAAAGATATTAACAAAGCTAATTGACATCAGATATCACATATGTAATAGAGTCAAATAATAAATATATAATTAGTACGATACATTAAACGAAACTAGCTCTGTCAATATTTTCATCTTATGTAATTATTATTCTTTAACTTTGACGGCAGCGGGACACGTCCGATGGGGAAATCCATCATATGCTCGCTTGAATCTCTCTTTCATTTCATGATTCATACACACCACTTTAATATTTGTGCGGATCAAGCACGCACGAATTATAAAACAAATCGGATGGTTTCGAGCGAGCATCGGAGCCAACAATACCCATCAAGCGGAGGTCAATTTGGGTTCGATGCTCATCGGACTCAAAGTGAGTTCGATGAGTTCAATGACCGTCCAATCTGCTTTAAGATTCTCACCTGCAATTTTCGTGTCTGCTTTAAAATTCATGCGCACGAATCGTATCCAAATTTGAGTCCGATGAACATCGGACCCAACCTGCTCTCCATCATTTCCCAAAAATAAATGCTTTGCGCAACAGTGTTGCACTTTTAGTCAATGTACCGAGCAAAGTGAGCATTTAGTCTGGAAAGTGGCATGTAGGCCTGGCCCTTGTCTACTACTATGTAAATTGAATTGAATATTTGATATATATATACTTACAAATTTACTTTCTTTGATATTTTGATGTGGCCAGAGGATTATTGTTCACATTGCCTTTTAATTTTGAGTCCAGCTTAGTGCCCATATAGCATATATCACTTGAGTCCAGCTTAGGTCCGATGGGCATCGGACCTACTCTTGTTCGACGGGTTTAATCATCGTCGATTTACTTTAAGATTCGTGCAAAATGTTTTAATTTCGTGCGTCTCTGTTTCAATTTCGTGCGCACAAATTTTAAATTAGATTGGACGGTCATCATGGTCGTTGAACAAAAAGTAGGTCCGATGGATATCGGACCTACTCCGTTCTCAGCATATATAGAGCTTTTTAATTTCCAAGTTAAAATCATATGGCATCAAAGTTAATCTCTCGAGTCAAGTCAACAATAATAATCTTCATCAAAGAATCTGATTTGTAAATATTTAGCCTAAGTTAATTATACTTCTTTTTTCTCACAATTTTGTTAACAAGTTTTGGCCTCTTCTATGATCTTTTTCAGTCTCTGTCTACATTAGTAAACTCTTAATACCATTTATGTGAGATGAAATTGTCATTTCATGGACATAAACGAAGGAGATAAATTAGAAAAAAAAAAACAACAAAAAACAAAAATCTATTGATCTGCCGCTTGTACAGTTTTATGTCAGCCATGTGTCAAAACGAGAGACACGATCGAGGTGAAATTATATAACTTTCAAACTATAAAATTTATTCTGGTATAAAAAAAGAGGTAAAAAAAAATTGGGCTGGATCCAAAAAGAAAAAAGCACGTGAGAAATAAAATGGATCATGAACCTGTATATTTTAGTTCTACACTAAGATGACATAAGCATGTCGTACATGGATATGTTGTTTTAAAAAGACATTATGCGATTAACAAGTGGTTGATCACCGTATAATACATAATAAATACATAATTAATTAGTAATACTCTGATCCATAAACAAATCTTAACGCGGTTTTTAAGAGATCAATGGTGAAACTTATAAAAATACTGGAATACTGGTCTGAATTTAATATGGTCAAACATTGGACGAAAAAAAGCATAAAGTATATATGGTTTTGTTTATTGGATATTCACTTGTTGGAAAAAGGTTTAAAATATGTAATTCTGATAGACATAATAAAACATAACGTGTTTTTACAATTAGAACACGTAATTCAGAATCCGTAAATCCAAAATAAAATAGCAAAGGAATTTAAATCTTACAGTTCTGAATTGAAGACATCTTTAGGCGGAAGCGTTAGTACTGATCTTCAAGGTTTTCCTCAGATCTAATGATATAGATCTTCAACGTTTTCTTTACTTCTTTCTTTCAAAATGGACGAAACTTTTTTAGAATAATATCCTCAAAATCAATGGAGAGAGACGTTTCCAGAAAAACATTTTGGAGTAAATGGGCGGAAAAAATGTTTTTGGAATAATATCCGTCCAAATAGAGAAGAGGTCTTTTTATATTATCTGAGGCAACCTTTGGGACCAGTACATTTATTAATAGCAATTAGAATTTTTCATCAAAAATTCATATGCATTTCGTTAATTTCTTTAAATGAAATTGGTGCGCAGTAATAACATAGGCCACATAATAAAATAAAACTAACAAATCATCAACTGACATTTAAAAATTTGAAACAAAATATTACCATATGACTTGATATATCAAATAATAATGAATAACAAGGACCTCAATCAGCTCAAATTAATATATATAAAAGATAAATTAGGACTAATAATAATCTTGAAAATTGTCATACATAAAATTTAGATTTAAAATCTAATATTTTAGACATAATCTCTATGTTACATGTAGTATATATGCATATGAAAAATAAACTAATATCTCTTCATTAAGTGAAAGAGTGAAAAGCATCAAGGAAGAAACGCAATGCAATGCTTTGACCCCATAAATGATAAAACAACTAACCAAGTTTTGCTTTGGTTACAGTTAAAGGGGTGCGAATATGCTGCGATTATGAGGGATCGCAGTTCAAACGATGAAACTCAGAATTCTTTGGAAAAGTCAGTTTTTGTGTACAATCTCAAAACATATGAATAGTTAGAGATTGGAATCGCAGAAATCCTGCGATCCAGAGGATCGCAGCAGATTTATTTCCCAGTTAAAGCACTACTTCTAAAGGAAGCCTGGATGGCTTAATTTTACGAAAAGCAGTGCGACAGAGCAAATCCCATGGAATTATAGTTACGAAAAGCACTACTTCTAAAGGAAGCCTGGATGGCATAAAAAAATTCCAGGGTAGCAACCGTACGACAGAGCAAATCCCAATGGAATTATATGCTCAAGTGTGAACAATTTGATTAATCACTTATTTTTTCAACCGTTAGATTATGATGTTATTTAAAGATTCTCATACTTTGAGATTAACAAAACAATTCTCCAATTCTTACATTACGTTCTACGAGACAAAAAGGACTAGTTCAGTAAAGGGTAAGCAACCATAATTCTTATACTATTTTTTTAAATTTTTTGTCAATGTCTTACACTTAATAATTTAAATATCAAATGCAATACACTCACAGAAATTCATGTGATGTTAATTTCTTAGAGGAAATTTTTAGCTAGTTAATTATGATGCAATAGTAATGTAGTACTTACAATGAGCCAATTGCTTATTAAATAAATTAAAGAATTAGCTACTATATTTATATTGTGATTTTTAAAGATAGTTACATAGATAAAAAAAACAATTTTTTTAAACTATTTCATGAAAGAAAGTAAGATTCAAAGAATGAGTTTCACTAATTAGATAACAATTTTACTTGATATGTACATTGAATTGAAAAAGATATTTATAAGCTTGCAAATATTTTTTATTAGACTGAACATAATTATCTATAAGGTTTTTTTTTAGTAAATTAACATCTACATGCATATTATCTGCAATTAGTACATTTTATATGAACTCTTCAAGTACTAAGCCTAGAGTATAAATTGAATTACTTAAAAAGGATATATGTGCAAAATATATATTTACAACAATCATGTAAGTGCAATATAATTAATCTTAGTCTCATATTCTGCTACATTACTAGTTTGCTGCATACTTTTAAAAATGCATTAACAGATCAGAGGTTATATAATTTGCTTCATCCGACGGTCAAGAAAATGAGGGAACAATCAAAATGTTTACTGGCAGATATGCCACCTTGCTCCCCTACATTACAAAGAAACCGGATCAGGTTCTAACATTTAATAGTTAACACTCAACTTAATTAATTAGTCTCAATATTAATGATATGAAACCTGAAGTGTTATGTACGTGTCAGTGAATAAAGTCTGAAGATTGGGGTGGGAACTGTGAACTGTAAAGTGTTATTTACTTGTCAATAACATCTAATTTTTTAATTATAGGAATGTATCTCAATTCATTATTCCCTGGAATTATTTTTTTTTTTTTCTATTTCCCAGTAATACAGGTCCAGTCACTGGAGCAGTGAATTTAAATTATATTTTTTTTTTCAAGGAAAGAACTTTAAAGAAATAAATATTTTGTGTTTGCTGAGGTTAGATTGTTTGAAAGATGGAAAATTGATTTCAATGTTTTGTGAAGTTGTTGAAAGTGCAATCTTAATTCATATATATTTCATGTAATTGTTCAACTTACCAAATATTCTGGCATTAGCCAACTTGTTAATTTTTTTATTCCAGGACTTATTCTCAACTTCATGATTCACTGAATTAAATTTAAATTCCAAGATGCCCTTTTTATTTTTCTTTCACTTTTTTTTTGCCAATATTTCATGGCTAGTACTAAATATTCTACTTTTTTACTTTGTGTAGCTCAGCATTTTTTTAATTGTTTAATTGACTTGTTAATCAATAATCTGACAAGGATCATCCCAATTGTATGATACATGACAGCTAGTGTACACTCAGATGGTCCTTTGCAGAGCTTCCTTGGTGTGACACATCATTTCTGTGAGCGAATCTCATACAAACAGCCTCCTGCCTTTATACAGAAAGCAACCACAATACTGTGATTTTATCAATATACTCCCAAAATTTAACATTTTGGGTAAAATAGTAATTATATTAATTCTTAAAGATTTATGGGTATTACAGTATTTGGTTTAGGGTAATTATATTTATTCTTAAGGTTCAACAATTTGATGTGTGGTTATAACAAAATCTATTGTATGTCTTTGCAAAAAGTCCCTTAGTTTTTTTATAGGAAAAACAGGAAAGTTCTTATATAAGGTTATATATCCTTTCTTGTATAAATTTCTAATTACTAAAACAATGTCATATATATATCTTTCTTTCTTTCTTTCTTTTTTTAATTTTCTGAGTAACAATGGTATAACTTTGGTAATTGACAACAGATGTAGTTTGTATTTTACTATCTATGCATTGGATATTAAATAATTGGGTGCTTGATATTCAATCTTTACTATGGATTGGCAAAAGTTTACCAGCAATAAATATCTCAACAAGCGATTATTAATTACAAAGAGGCCCCTCAAATAATTCTTGTTCACTAAATCCAGGAGAGGAAACAGACTAAGTTGTCCACCCAGGCAGCACAACTAATAAAAATATTCAAGAAAAAAAAAAACTATATATTTTTCTCAATTTTACTAAACTAAAGTGGGACCAACCTTGCTATGCTTCTCTCTATATATACCCCATTTAGCCTTCCTCATTAGAAACACAGAAAGACCCATCTTGCTTACCCCCCTCTCTGAACAAAATCCATTACAACCATCTCTCCTCTAACCGGTTTCCAATCAAAACTCAACTCCTCTACCATACCACACTGGTACACAACACCAAACACCATGCCAGAGGCACCAAAAATTGACATACCAGAAGAGCACCTGAGAGCTCTCCGGTTCATTGAGGATGTGACCGAGAATGCTGATGTGGTGCAACAACGCGTGCTCGAAGAGATCTTAACGCAAAATGCACCGGCTGAATATTTGCACCGACACGGCTTACCGGCATGTACCGCCCCAAATCTGGATGCTTTCAAAAAGATAATGCCTATTGTGTCATACGAGGATATACAGCCTGATATTTTGCGCATCGCACATGGTGATACCTCGCCTATCCTTTCCGGCCGACCCATATCTGAATTTCTTACTAGGTATATATATATAAACTATGCAAAATCTTACTGAATTATCTTTTAATTTCTAAAATATTTATTA
Organism: Carex parvula; assembly: GCA_025461045.1. Taxonomy (NCBI): domain Eukaryota; kingdom Viridiplantae; phylum Streptophyta; class Magnoliopsida; order Poales; family Cyperaceae; genus Carex; species Carex parvula. The sequence continues at coordinate 392,084 of JAJGRW010000575.1, forward strand.
GTTTCGCAGGGAACTTTAAAAAAAAAAGAGTGAGTATAAATTCCATTAAAAACAAACCTTTTGCAAAATTTAGAGAGATTTTTTTTAATCCGGTGCATTAATTGGTGACAAGAAACATAGTGCGTGTATATGTACCGTCGTAAAGGCTTTCTGGTTTTTGTACTCTACGAACAATCTGGCCATGTGGGCTAACGAAGGGCCCACTTTTGTTCACAAGCAAAGCAAAACGAGCTTTTGTGTTTCTTTTTATAGAAATCTCTATCCAATTACTCATGACAAGAAAAATAGTGGCACATTGGATCAATATATGCACACACTTGAAAGATGCAAGAGAACTGCATATAACACAACCAATTAACCCTAATGCTTCTTTTATTACTAACTCTTTCTAATACAGAACTTGTTTAACTGTATTTTATCAGCTCGGGCACATCAGGCGGTGAGAGAAAGCTGATGCCAACAATCGAAGACGAACTCGACCGGCGCTCGCACCTTTATAGTCTACTCATGCCAGTCATGAACCGATCTGTACCAGGTCTGAACAAAGGCAAAGGCATGTATCTTTATTTTGTCAAATCCGAATCCAAAACGCCTAGCGGGCTCGTAGCCCGGCCGGTACTGACAAGTTACTACAGAAGTCGACATTTTAGAAACCGACCCTTTGATCCCTACAACAATTACACAAGCCCTGACGAGACCATTCTATGTCCTGATTCTTACCAAAGCATGTATGCGCAACTTTTGTGTGGTCTGATCCATCGGTCAGAGGTTCTTCGTGTGGGTGCAATTTTCGCATCGGGCTTTATACGCGCCATAAAGTTCCTTGAAAAGAATTGGCCTAGCTTGTGCCAGGACATACGTAATGGAGTCATGAATGAAACCATTACCGACAAGTCAGTGCGTGAGGCGGTCGGGCGGGTACTCCACCCGGACCCAAATGAAGCCAAATTGATCGAGTCTGAGTGTAGTAAGGGTTCTTGGCAAGGTATTATTAGGCGCTTATGGCCTAATACGAAGTACATTGACGTCATTGTGACCGGAACAATGGCACAATACATACCCACCCTTGAATTCTACGGAGGCAGATTGCCGTTGACATGCACCATGTATGCATCATCCGAATGCTATTTCGGGTTGAACCTCAACCCGATGTGTAAGCCAAGTGAGGTTGCTTACACATTGATTCCAACCATGGGTTATTTTGAGTTTTTACCAGTTAAAGGTAGTGTTGCTAATGGAAAGAGTGAATTGGACCCTCGCGACTTAGTCGATCTTGTCAATGTTAAGCCTCGGACAAGAGTACGAACTTGTGGTGACTACCTATGCAGGTAAATTTATATGGATATAAAAGTTTTTTATGAATTATGAAAAAATAAATAGGAAAGTTTGGTTTTTTTTTCTTAAACCATATGGGTGTACAATTTGGTTTATATTGAGTTACTGACTAATGTCTAATTTTATGATAGGGCTTTATCGTTATCGCGTGGGTGATGTGCTACGGGTAGTAGGTTTCCACAACAAGGCACCGGAATTCATGTTCGTGCGCCGCAAAAATGTTGCCCTGAGCATTGACTCGGACAAAACTGATGAAACCGAGCTGCACAATGCGGTTCAACATGCGGTGCACAATTTGGAGCCATTTGGTGCATGTCTAGCTGAATACACCAGCTATGCCGATGCAACCACAATACCTGGCCACTATGTGTTGTTTTGGGAGCTACAACCAAACAAGACAACACCAGTTCCTCCTTCTGTGTTTGAAGACTGTTGCTTGGCGGTTGAGGAATGCTTAAACAGTGTGTATAGGCAGGGACGGTCGTGCGACAAGTCGATCGGGCCATTGGAGATACGAATTGTTGAAGAAGGAACATTCGACAAGTTAATGGATTATGCATTAAGCCAGGGAGCATCAATCAACCAGTACAAGGCACCGCGTTGTGTTCGACCGGGGCCGGTTGTGGAGCTGCTTAACGGCCGTGTGCAATCCAAGTATTTTAGCCCAAAGTCTCCCAAGTGGGCCCCTGGGCACAAGAAGTGGTGCAAGGAAAATGGAGCAGTCTAATTCATAGATGGAGGCCTTGAGTGAAGAATGGTGTTTTGACATAAATTAATTTAGAGAGGATTTTTTTTTCTTTATTTTATCTCTTTCTGGTGTTTGTAGTTTAATTACTTTCCTTGGAGTTAATTAATTAGACTAAAATTAATTAATGAGAGCCTTGTTAGAGGCTTGCTATGGTAGAAGATACTGTTGACTGTGTACAAATAGTTCGTGCATGTTCAGAATATTTTATCTGTTGTTGATCTCAATAGTGCACTTTGCTTTCTTGACTATTAAGGTATCATGACCACTGAAAACCCGGACCGGTTCATATTGCTAAAGCAAAGGTACTATTACATGTTACCATGCAATAAAATGTAAGAATGACGAAATATGTATTTATTATTTATAAGAGAACAGTTGCAAAAATGAAAATATTTTTTTATGGATAGGGGTGTGAACTGGATGTGGGGTGTACTGATCCAAAGGATAAACATTGAGCCAAACCAAAAAACCATCAAGCAGAAATTAAGCAAACACAACAAATTATTTTTTGTGATTGCTGTGCTTGTTTGGTTATATTTGAGGTGCAATTAGCTGGATATGCCATACTTGGTAATTATAACAAGAAATAGGGGCACCCCACCAAGTCTCATGTCTTGTTCCTTGTTTTGCAAAGGGAACAATACCAACTGTGGCCTACTTACTGAGGTGAGCAACAAAAGGATTAGGCTCATCCACATGTTTGCTCCAAAAAAAATATCTGCATAAATGCACTGATATTAATTATTCATGATCTGATCAACTGAATCTGAATAATATGCATGCATTAGGGGATCTGCACCACGGCCCTGGTCAGAAAATTAGTTGCTCGGCCTAATTCTTTTGGCAGTTTAATTATTTATCTGGATAAATTATATTTTGTATTTGGAATGAAATAAATATCTAAGCCCAACTAACCATGCATGTGCACTAAATAATTGATACTGTACATTCATATTTTGTACCAATTGCCTATCACCCAGCTGCTTTTGTGAACGTTAAATACCTAATTAAGTCTTTAATTATTTATACGGTGTAGTATACCAAGCGTTCTTTAATAATTTACATTATGAGCATAACTCACTACTAAAAAACACATTTACTATCGCCCATGTACCATTGAGTGTCCTTCAGCACGGATGATGTACGTAACCAGTGACAGCGCTGTAAATACTTTGAATTTTTTACCGAACTGTTCGGTCTAACCAACCGATGGCGTTGATGGCCCCCTCTTTTGCCATCCTTTTTTAATATCCCACCGTTGGTTTTGAGTGTCTCTGTGATATCGGATGGATTACAGCACCGATGGCGTAGAGGTGATGATCTTTACCATCCGTGATGTCAATTGTGTCGTCAGTTTTGGATTGATCAATACTAATTGTGTTCCTTTTTGAACCGATAGCGATGTTCTCAGGGGCAACGCTATAAGTACTTGGAACCTAGATTTTGGTATAAATTAACCACACTCTCATGTATTTAATTAATTGATTGTGATGTATTGTGTAATTAAGTTTGGAGCTATATTGTGCAATTATAATGAGATAATTATTTAATAACATACATAATACCAACTCTATAATATCTAATTAACTAATAAGAATTAAATGGCTCCTGAAATTTGTGTTATAATTTTTTAACATAAAAAGTTCATAACCAAGAGTAAAAATATCACTAGCTTACTAGAGAATACTAAGCTCGATCGTGACTACTCATTGTTATCATAAGTTCATAACCAAGAGTAACAGAACTATATAAGAAAGTTAAATTAAACAGATCCAAGGAATGTACCTAGTAGTATTAATTAATATTACCAAATTAACATCCCAAAATATATCCCAATATATATTACAAAACATCCAAAACATCCATACACAAAATATGTTGAAACATCCATATATAAACTAGCTATAGCTAGTATAACTCCAAAGTCTACAGACAACAACCGAAATAATATATTTATCAAATAACACGTATACAAATCCCCAATCCCAATTGGTAAAGTCCAATTTCATTGTTGGAAACGTCATTCTCCAACAAAGATGAGATCAAGTGATCAATGTAGAATAGTTCCTAAAATTTCTCAATTCTCCTTTACCAAACATGAGATACTGCATCACTCGTTGTACCATGGTATCTAGGGGTGTTCATTGGGTCCGGTTTAGTCAGTTTTGAACCAAACCGAATTAGTTTGGACCAAACGGTTCGGTTTTTTCGGTTTAATGGTTCGGTTCGGTTTGGTTCGCTTTTTAAAACTGAATTATAATTTCGGTTCGGTTCAGTTTGAAAATTTTGAAAACCGAAATAACCGAACCGACATTTTGAAAACCGAAATTATAATTTGGTTCGGACCGCCCCGATTTATTTTTTAATCAATTGCTTTAAATACTTCGGTTTATTTCTTAATATTCTAATTTATTTCTTAATACAAAGGTTTATTTCTTAATGTACTTCGGTTTATAATAAATCAATTACTTTAAATAAAAAATTAATATATTTCGGTTTGAGCCGAACAAACTGAACAAACCGAAATAAAACTTTGGTTCGGTTCGGTTCGATTGCAGTGCTAAATCGTTTTGGTTCGGTTTTATTTTTGAAACCGAATTATAACTTTGGTTTGCCTAGTTCGGTTCGGTTGAAACCGAACCGAACCGATGAACACCCCTAATGGTATCAAACCTCCAAAATTGAACCTCAACTATCTCGAAATTCCTTATGTCAGATGCTTCAACCAGCGGGACTGAAACTATAGTTTTTTTGTCATTCTTCATAATTCCGATAAAAAAATTGCAACAAATAATTGATTAATTGATAACTAGATTTTTACTTTAAACTTTCTTTAAAAAAAAAAAATTTAAACAACAAATTAAAAATAAAGATAAGCTATGCATGTGGAAAAAAAACTTCCATATGTAAAAAAAATATTAAGTATTGCAGTCCCCTCATAGTTATGACAATATTGATATTTTTAAAAACATGTATGGTTCCCCCTAGTCCCCCCATTTAGTTTGAGTGACCCCCCACAGTTATTTATGGTGTGGGAACAGTTTGGGAGATTTGATTGGAGATACAATTATTTACATTAAAATACTTTCGTGCATAGGTATAAATAATTTCATGCATAGGTATAAATACTTCCGTGCATATGCATAAATATTTTCGTTCATAGGTATTAATACTTTAGAAATTGTGCGGGGACGATACAGATTATATAAGGAAATTGTGCAGGGACGGTCCCCCAGGTTAATTATGGAAGTTATGTGCGGGGACAGTGCTGAGACAGAGATGCAGGGACAGTTATCGGCGTCCTAATATTAATATATTCAATTTTGAAGTTTGTGCTTGTAATCTGAAGTAATTTGTACTTGTAATTTGAATAGCAAAAAAAAAAAAAAAAGGTTCATCCATTCTCTCTTGATTTTTTCTTACCAGCTCTGATGATTATATTATATAAGAAATAAAATTGAAATACGTATGCGCAGGCAGTACGTTGTTCCGAGAGATATATTACCATTTTAGAAAAGATAAAATGGAATCAAACCTCCTCAATTTAAGTATTCACAAAAAAAATGATAGTTGAATTTCTAACTTGTAATTTCTCACAAAGAAAGACATTGAAGTATCCACTAATTCAAAATTGATTTTTTTTTTTTAATTCCTTCTCTTGTTTCACTATTTCACAGTGTTCTAAATAGCACGCTATTGCAGCGCTATAGCGCTACTATAGCGTTTTTGGACTCCTAAACGCTAAGCTATGGCATCAAAATGCGCTAATTGAGCTACGGCCGCTATAGCGCATAGCGTGTAGCGCAAATAGCACGCGCTATGCATAATGGGTTTTTTTAGGCAATTTATATGGGCTTTAAATAAAGACCCAAAAGAGTTAAATAAAAGCCCAAACACCGAAATCAATTAAAAGCTTTGTTACTACAGATCTTTTAATTTGCCCAAATCGAGAAGGAAACCCTCGTCTAGGTTATTTTGAAATTTGAATAGAAAAAAAATAAATTATGTCATGAATCATGATACTTAAGATATTTTGAATAGTAAAAGATCGATAGTTTATGATATTACTATGGATATTTTGAACCGCAATTTGGACTTTGTACTGGTTCAATATGAATATTATAATTTCTTAATTAATTTGGTGTTATTTATTGTTCTATGAGACTTTAGATAATGTTGATATTTAGTACAAATATATAATATAATTTTTGTAAAAAAAAAAAATACTATGTAGCATAGCTTCCGCTATAGCTTTTTTTATAGCCTTCCCGCTATGACGCAATAAACGCTATTTAAAACATTGCTATTTCATAATGTATTTCTGTCATTTCAATATAACCCTTTATTCCCCTTCCTTATCTCTCTACCCTACAAATATTTCAGATCCGAACCCCACCTATTCCCTTCCGGCAATGCCCGTTACATATATCCCTAGACTCATATGACTCAGTGAGTCATATATTTTTTTATGATTTTTCCAAAAAATGTAAAATTTGGTTCAAGTAGATTTTAATATAGATTGAACATCTAACGGTTTGAATCGACTATTTGAACTTTAAAATTGCAAAAACTAATTGGTAGCACCAAGGCCTTAGTCATACCACTTTGACCTTAGCCACTCTCTCTATATATATATATATATGATTAGAGCACAAAACCAACGGTGAGTTTTAACCCTATTCCACACTGACCTCAAATTTGTTAATTTGTATCAATATTTATTAATACGTGGCATTATATTTTTAGTTGAGTTTCATGCATGCCCCTCAAAAATCTCAAATTACATTACCCCCTCTAAAATTCAAAAGATCATATCTACCCTTTTAAATTTCAAAAATTCACAGGTTTACTCAATTTTATCTTTTATTGTTTTTCTATTAAAACTCATTTTATCTTTTATTAAAAAAATAAAAATATGTAGTTTGTTTAAAAGCGAAGTCTAGTCTTCTAATTGGCCGGTTTCCGAGGGCAAATGGTTCATTTCTCTACTTGTATTGTATACACAGTGACATTTAGGCATACATTTATGTCCACGTTACAAGTAAGAAAATAAATTATGTTTATTTTCACAAACATGATTAACATACCTATAAAATGTTTTCTTTTGTATATTTTCACAATAGATGCATGCACGTAAATTTTATAATTTTTAGAGTTCATTTTATAGAAGATTAGTTATAAAAAATAAATGAATCAAGTTAATGACAATTAATTTATATTAATGTATTCAAATTTGAAAAATTGTCCTACTATAAAATATATACCAAAAGTTTAAAAATTTATGTACATGCGCGTGAAAAAAAAAAGGATCAATGTTTAAATCAATATTTCAATTGAAAATTTTAAAAATATCAATTTATAATATTTTGTGACATTAAAATTTTCCTCAACTTGGTAATCTAACTTTTTCTCTTTTTTCAGAACTTTTGCAAATTAAGGAAATATAAAGTTGTGGGCTTGTGGCTCATGAAGTTTTCCATTGCTTTCTTAGTTGTCCCATTTTGTTCTGTTGTCCTCTTGCTTGACACCCCTCCATTCAATACAAAACAAAATATGCGCTTCATAGTTTAATCCGGGTTCTGATTTTGACCTCTAAATTAAGAAACTACACTTGACATGCTTTCATCTCAATCGTGTAGTTTTTATAAGGAAGTTACATTGATGAAAAGCCAATATTTTTTTTGTTAAAATTGATGGACTTGCTCAAGTGTCCCAATATTCTACTTTCTAGTGTAGTTTTCTTTGAATTATATTGGAAAACTAGTGTTTGTAGAGAAGTTCGGAAATTATTTCTCCTAAAAAAAATCTTTACCAGTGAAATTTGGTCCTATTTTGTCCAATCCTGAATTCACCTTCATAAAGTTGTATATTTCACCGAATGAGATAGAGGTATTTAAGTACAAAACTAAGCACTTGAATATAAATTGTCAATTCAATTAGACAGATCCAACTTGTATGTTCAATATTATTTCAATTCAATTTAACTATTCTTCACTATTTCAGACACTCGAGAGTAGGTCCGATGGGCATCGGACCTACTTTGGTTCGATGGGTTTAATTACCGTCAATTTGCTTTAAGATTTGTGCGGAACGCTTTAAACTCCATGCATAACTGTTTCAATTTTCGTGCGCACAAATAATAAATTAGACCGGACGATCATCATGCTCGTTGAACCTAAAAGTAGGTCTGATAGGCATCGGACCTACTCCGTTCTTTATTTGAAAATATACCGAACTGATCCTACTGTAGTTTAGAATATATATAATCAGGTGTAACTAAATTAATGGTTTTTCTTTTATAAAAAATTTGCCAACAATTGACAATTTTAAATAGATTTTATTAGTACAAAGTTAAGTTTGATATATATAACTTCTTCACCTGAAAAACTGTTGTTTAGTCGGGTGCAATAGATCTGCCACAACAAAAGAGGTAATTATCTTATCCAATTCATACGAAAAAGGACAGAAAAAAGTAGGATCAATTTACATCCTTACAGTGGAGAGGTACATACATGATGGTCACAAATGTGTAATTGTTGCAACAAGCCAACGACTCCGACTTGATTAACAGCAGTGTTTTAATATTCGGTTCTCATGCGGTATTCGAAAAACCACCGCATACTGTATACATACTGCATATACAGTATGCGGCCGAATATGCATATTTTTTATTAAATATTTAATCCCACATTAAATACAGTAAGGCAGCATGTAGAGAGGTTCTTAAATACTTCTGAGTGGGATGCTTGAAGAGAACACCTACCTGGCGGGTCTGTAACTCATTTAATGGGTTATGGATTCGGGTCCGGAACTCTTTTAATGGGTTTTCAATGTTTTTTAATTTTTGTAAAGCATGGATTCAATATTCGGTCCAAATAGCTATTTTATATTGGGCCGGACACTGAATAGGAATATACAGCCGTATATTCACCGAATATAACTGAATTTTAAAACGCTGTTAACAATAATGTCATTATCGTAGAAAAAAATGATGAAGATCTTAGTTTAGGCAAAAACCTATATCTGATTAAAATCTATTGACAATTACATGTCTTGATAACTTTGGTAAATATCCTCAAATTATTTCAGACAATTATCATAAATAGAAAATTTAATAATAGCAATGGTGTTGTCTCATATATTAGTTGTTTATCAATATATAATTTTCATGCAATATATTATTGTTTAATGTTATCAGATACCGTTAAAGATGGATTGTATATATAAACTTTATGTTATTTGATAAACACTAAAATTTGCATTAAATTTTATCAATTTTCAATTTTTTCATATATATTATGTGTTTACAGATTACATTTCACTTGTTGGATTTCAAATATACTCGTGATTATATTCTACCAAGGAGATTTTAGTTAGGTCAGATTTATATTTCAAAAGATATTCCTTGACAGTATTTTAAAAAATTGACAATATTTTTTAAAAAGAATTTAAATAAAATTGAAAATTGAAAAATAAATTTATAAGAATTTATAAAGAAATTGATGTAAAATTTAAGTATTGTTTGATGATACATTAAGAACTGATAACCTTCAAATTTAAATAAATTGGAGGTATGATGCAACATACATCAAGTTTCAATGTTTTTATAGACATATTAGTGGATAATATGTTTGTGAATTTCACGGATTAATTCATGTATATATGCTCATGAAATTTCAATACCGTACAAATAAGATTATATAAAAAGAGTGAGGCTATATTACTTTGCAATACACACATAGGTATGTACTATGAATTCATATACTTATTTTTAAAACTCGAACCGTCGATCTGAATTCAACATGATTTTTATATGAAAATATATTTGGAAATTTTTTTTTACAAATTTTCAGAATTCTTGTACAACTTTTTAGATAGAAAATTACCAGATCTAAAAGATTAGATTATCCAAAAGTAATAATGTTTTACCTATCTAAAAAAAGATAAAAATCATCTTAGATTCTATACCATCTGAAATTTAAAAAATTAACAAAAAAAAAAGATAAAATTCGGTCTATAAATATATTTACATATGAAGATTATGTTGAGCAGTTCATATTGAATGTTTGAATTTTAAAAACAGAAACTTGTATTAATAACACGTAGTGATATGTAAATTGCAAAGTTCCATAGTCTTACACATATAAAATAAAGGCTTAGGTACTTGATCAACGTCAAAAAGGTTATTGTTGCTCTACTTTTTGTTTTAGTGTAGGAAACATGTTTTGGAGCTATTCTACATTATTTGGAGCAAAAATCAGGTCAATCGAATAAGCACAGCTCATCGACTAGGGCTCTGTTACGGCCCGTATTGGCTAATATGGACCAGAGCCCCAATACGGACTAGAGATGGCGCGATATGCATTAAGTCCCTTAGCAACACAGTTCCAATACGGACCGTATCAACCAATACGGTCCGTATCCGAGGCGCCCTTTGGTGAATAACAGCTCCAGCTGTATCCAGATCAGATTTCTTGGACTCCACTCATCTCCAGGCGCCCCCTCACTCCTATATAAGTCCTTCTGGACTGAAGAGGAAGACATATTTGTATCATTTGGTGTTTTATTTTATTGAGAAGAGAGGAGTGTGTTGAGACTAGTTAGGAAGCGCTACTTGTTTGTGTCTTCTTTGAGTCTCTTGTAAACATGTCGTTCCGCGGCTAAGTTTAGATTCTTAGGGCTAGGCAGTAAACCTTGTTACTCATGATACTTTGATATATATACCTTTATGTTTGTGTAACCTTTTGTTCATTTAAATGCTTTTGTATTTTATTATCTTCTTACTTGGTTTTGATGATCTAATTAATTTAATCCGTCATGGTAAATGGCAGTGCCTTGATGGTAAGTAGAATTACGATGAACGAGTCAAGGACAAGGAAAAATATTAAACTAGTGTGAAGAAAATCTTATAGGGGAAAACCACTAGTTGGAACAACAAAACGCAATACGGAAGTTTGTATGATACCGCATACTTGTTTAATAGATATTGTATTTGTATGATACCACATACTTATTTGTATGATACTACATATTACCATATACTACTACATACCATATATTACCGCATACTTGTCTATATATATATATGTTAATTCTCATTTAAAATCCGCATATAAATCTGTATATGTTACCTCATACCGTATATATAAACTGTATTTTAAAACATTGATCCACACAACCCCAACACACCCCAACAGCGACAATTAACAGCCACTTGAAATGTGGCATTTGAAAAACATTTAAAAATTGATAGAGAGTAGAGAGAGATGGAAGACGACAAACTGAAGTTACTGTGCAGAGGTCCTAATTCCTAAACATTTGGTTGCCTGGTCGTTATCCGCCGTTATTATCGGGAATCCAAAACAAATGCTACTACTATTTAATTTATAAAAGAAAAATGCTACTACTATTTAATTCAAATTTTAGTCCCATTTTATGCGAACAGTCGGTACAGAACTACAGATACAAACATCCTTATCAATAGATATTGTATTTGTACTAGGGGTGCAAACGGATTGGATAATATGCGACCATATCCGGATCCGTATTCGAAAATTTGATACGGATATCTGATATCTGAATATCCGTGCAGATACGAATATAGATATGATTTTGAATTTTAATTATCCATATCCGAATATTAGATATATACTATATAGATTAATATATATTATAAAAATATTTATGTATATATCTACAAATATCCGATATCCAATCTGTATCCGTATATATCTGTCTATTATCCAATTCGTGTTCGTATTCGAAAAATAAAAGCGGATACAGATGGTTTTATCACTATCCGATTAGTATCCAATATGTTTGCACCCCTAATTTGTACATTATCAATAGATATTGTATTTGTATACAAATTTTTATTGTTAGAATTTGAAAAATTAAATTATCAAAAAAGGATGAATTATTTTTTATCATATAAATGGTTTGGTCTCAGTAGATTTCAGAAAATTGTACCTTGTGGTGTCACAGAAAATTTAGGAAGTATTGGGACTAAATTATTAATTCAGTTTTAGTAGAAGCTGTGAATTTTTTGAATTTAATGTATAATTAATATTTGAGAATATAACTCAATCAATAGTTTGGTCCTATTGAGGACAGACAATATGTAGTCGTTGGTGTAGAAATCAATGAGACTGAATTATTGGTTTGGTCGCATTGGCTCAAGGGCGGATCTACACTTAGCCTAGGGGTGCTAGGCCACTCATTATTTTGAAAACTTTAATCACTTATTTTGAAATTTAATTAAACTTTCATTTCCTCAAAGTTTTTATATAGCTTAGCCCGAATTCAGATCCTCCCTGGTACTGTAATAGGGAATCTTTTACAATTAGTGGATCTGGAACGTAAAGTGAGGAGAATCTTTTACAGTACCTGGGAGGATACTTGTCCGCTCAGCTCCCCTCCCCCTATAAAATGTTAGATACGTAGTTTATTGGTTACTAGTTAGAACTCTATTTTGTGATTTTGAAAATTTGAGTTTAAATTACACTAACTACAAATTAATAATTATATATGTATTTTTAAGTTCCAGTCCTCCTTAACTAATTTTACTAATTCTGCCCCTGCATTGGCTTGTCCTCAATAAAATTGAACCAGGTTTATAACTCAATAAGAGCCACATTTATAAGAAAAATATTTATTGCTAAAATAATATTCTCAATGTCAAAAGTTTAAAACCAATGTTCTAAATAGCGCGCTATAGCGTTTCTAAACCAAAAAAGCTATGACGCTATGGCCATATAGCGCCGCTATAGCGCGCTATTTCGCATTATAGAGTCGCTATATGACCATAGCGCCGTTTTTTCAGCTATGACGCGATAAACGCTATTGAAATCTTTGTTTAAAACTCAATACGAACCAATATTTATATATAGAGAAAACATTAATCCTTCATTTACTCAAAACATAAATATTTTTTTATTAACTAAAGACATGAATTGTGGTGAGCTTGTATAATACAAATTGGTGCCGATTAGCATTTTGCAAGAGTAACATAACGACAATAATAATAATATTCTCATCCATTTCAAGTTAAACAGTGAAAATATATAGGCAGTAGGGACAGGTGAAGGGGCAAAGGCCATGTGGGGATATACAGAAAAGCTGTCAAGGCCCCATCTGTTGTTGACCAATGACCATGACTCGATTTTAGAGGCGACACGTGCTACCTCCGACAACGGCCCTTCCCAATCCCCATCCATCCATGCATGCATTTCCCTATTTTCACTGTTTCTATTATTCACCTTTGACTGCGACCCATGAATCATTGTATCACCTTTACTGACACAGGGGATCAGATTTCTTGATAACGACATTGTTTAGATTGTCTAAGAGGCACTAATATGCAATTATGCATCAGTAGTGGTAGGAGTGAAAACGGTGTGGATAATATTATATTTGTATTTAATTTGTATTTGAAAATATTAGATATATATCTCATATCTGAATATTCTATCTGAATATAAATATAAATATAATTTTACGTTTTAATTATTATTACTGAATAGTAGATATAAACTATATAGTTTAAAATATATTATGAACAAATTATGCTATTTATCTTTATAATTAGATAAATATTATGAATTTTGGTATTTTTAAATAATATTTTTATATTTTTTTAATAAATATCCGATTCAATCTATATCTGTATCCGTATTTGTCTAATATTCAATCTGTATTTGTATCCACAAAATTTAAAAATAATATGGATATGATTTTACCACTACCGTTTTCACCTCTGGGAGTGACTGTAATATGAATTTACAAAACTCAAATATTTGATTCAAACAGTTAAATATGAATTTTATTTGAAAATATACTTTTTGGTTAAAATTTATATGTTTTAGAATTTTTTATTATATTTTAGATAGGTAAAAGAGTACTTTATTTAAAAATTGGGGCCATTCGAAAAGTAATATTTTTTATCTATCTAAAAGAGAGTAAAAAAATAATATTTTTTAATTCATAGCAATATCAACTAGATTGTTTACATATATAAATTGTCAAAGTTTAAAAAACCTTTTAAGTTTTAAACTTCTCAAAATATGAATTGACTTGTGTTTGTGATGCTATGTAAAGAATCAATATAAATAATTTTTTATATTTATATTTTAAATGTTGGATCCGCCTGCTTAAAGTGATCAAATATTAAAATCTTATTTGAAAGTAAAGTTTATATTTATTTTTCAGCATTTTTAAAATATATAGATTACTATTGGATGTTAACGTAAATTAGAGTATGATCAAATAAGAATTTTTTGCAAATTTTTTAAACTAACTTGCGTTAATATCCAACTTATGTTACAATCACAGCATTTAATTTTAATTTTAAAATTTTCCAAAACTAAAAGGCTTAAATATGTGGCTTCTTGTACTTTTTTAATTTGTTAGAAAGTTTGTCCTCAAAATTGGCACAACCTAAACCGACTTTTTATTAATATCCAAAGTTAATTACAAATTAATATTTACTCATGATTCCCGACTTTTTATGGCCGGTTTCCTCCTTTTTTTCTCTCTTTTTTTAGAGACACTACGAAGAGTAAGATAATGAAATCTAACACTAAAAATTCAAATTTTTTGTTTAAATTTTTTGTTAGATTACTTCTTTTGATTTATAATTAGCATATTTATACTAAAATACACTAGATTACTTGAAATTATGTTGAATTACACTATATTACATTAAATTAAGCTAAATTATGTTAAATTACGCTAAAATACAGTAAATTCCGGTAAATTACTGTGTGTCTTCATAGTGATGTATAATTAGAAACTATTTTTTGTTTCTCTTTTATCTTCATAGTGATTTAAAATTAGAAACTATTTTTTTAAGAGACACTATGAAGAGCAAGATAATAAAATCTAACACTGAAAATTTGAATTTTTGTTTAAATTATTTGTTAGATTACTTCTTTTGATGTATAATTAGCATATTTATACTAAAATATGCTAAATTACTTGAAATTATGTTGAATTACACTATATTACGTTAAATTACACTAAATTACGGTAAATTACGCTAAATTACATATGAATAGGGACAATATCTTCACTGAAAAGGCGAAAAACGATGACGAAACTTCAAACGGCCATAAAACGGCGCTCAAGTGTCCGATTTCAGTAAATGACCAAAAAACAAAGACAAAGAGAAGAGCCTATATCAGCAATGCTTGGCAATGCTTGGCAATGCCGGAAATTCAGAACTGTCAAAAACAAAGAGAAGAGCCTCAAAACTTGAGTTGAAGTTTCCGATTAAGATTTTTATTTCAATTATTCAATCTAATTAAGTATCTCAGTAAATTAGTTATATAATGAACTTGTAGAATACTAATTTTTACTATTTTTGAACTTTTTTACTATTTTTTATGATTTATAAAAAATGGCACAAAATCAGTCTAATTTAGCGTAATTTTGCGTAGTTTAGCGTAATTTATCGTATTTCATTATAATTAGCGAAATTAGTGTAATTTAGCGTAATTCAACATACTTTAACATAATTTAGCGTAATTTAATGTAATATAGTGTAATTCAACATAATTTCAAGTAATTTAGTGCACTTTAGTATAAATATGCTAATTATAAATCAAAAGAAGTAATTTAACAAATAATTTAAACAAAAAATTCGAATTTTCAGTGTTAGATTTTATTATCTTGCTCGTGTCTCTAAAAAAAAAAAGAGAAAACCGGCCATAAACTGGGGAGAGGAAACCGGCCATAAAATGGCCGGTTTGGACATTCTTGGAAAAAATCGGAAATCATGAGTAAACTTATTAATTTGTAATTAACTTTGGATATTAATAAAAATGTCGGCAACCTTAAACATCTTTGAATCAAATTTTTACATGTATGATAATCATGACATTTGACATTTAATTATTGAATTGTGAAGATTTAAAATGTGATGACGTAAATATGATGGTTATGATTTTATGAAATAAGTTAGTTGTCACTATATACACTGTCCCATGTTTGAAAAATGAGATTCGGGAGAGGTGGTTGTGCTAAGTCTCAAGTCTAGTGTTCCCTATCTGTCGGGCACCCCACAAGCGCACAAAAAGGGAACATGCCGGGTTGCTCTCTCCATACTCCTGTGTCACAATTCACAACCTTGAGGTGTGTGGTGACTGGTGAGAGAGAGATAGAGAGAGAGAGAAATGGTAGGTGTAGGTGCTGGTCTTTTGGCAGTTTCCATTCAATGTAAAGTCTCTGATCTACTTTCAACACAAGAATTATTCTTTCAAGTAGCCTTTAAGTATTACAGTACTAGATGCTAAAGTTTGATGGAGATGAAAAAATGATAGATACAGATAATCTATTTTTTTTAATCATGAGGAGGACAAGATGTACTTTGTGCAAGCATTTACAATGATATGAAATTATGAAAGATAAATTGTGCTAAAAGTAGTCAGTCTATCGTTGCAAGGATTCGTTGTTCTTGTAATATATACTTTTGAATGTGTTCAGCAGTTAATTCTTTTGATATTTTTTTTATACATGTACATAGTCAGCTAGTTTATTTTAATATATATTACTTGAAAATGAAACAACGTGATTTTTGCAATTTTAATATTGTTAGTTACTTTTAACAAAAAAAATGACATTCTCATAAATACTTGGTTAATTTTTTTAACACTTATATAGTTCTCCGTAACACTGAAATTTTTATTTATACCATATTTACAGAAAAATAAATCAAAACATCCATGTTTGGTCAGAATTCGAAATTTACCCATGCCGCACAATGCCGCTGCGGCTCCAAAATAGGGGGCCGCTCAATGTCACTGCGGCCCCAACTTTTTTTTTTTTACATATGAGAATGCACAAATTCCAATAAGCTAGAAAGAAGGTCCCAATTAGCTAGAAAGAAGATCAAATGACAATTAAAATAGAAAACACTAGCAAATGCACAAATTCCAAAATGTATCTGTACTGTATTTGTTCACCTAAAAAAAAATAGAGTCGTAGGGGCATTGTGTGGCCTCTAGACTGAGGCCGCAGAGCCATTGGACGACCCCAGTCTTTGAGGCCGCAGCGGCATTGTGCAGCCTGGGTAGTTTTCGAATTCTCACAAAACTAGAGTGTTTTGATTTTTTTTTTATTATGGTAGAAATAAAAATTGTATAGATGTGTCTGGTCGTCTGGTGTCGTACGAAAGTGCAAGGCTAGCTAACCGTGTGATTTTCGTATGATCATCAGATTCATTTTGAGAATTAAAATTATTTTTTCTTATTAAAAGGCCGAAGCCCATTTTATTTAAGAAAATTATGAGAATTAAAATTATATAGTTATGATTTTAACAAATGGACGTATGAAAACTTAAAAAGGTGGACTAAAAAATATCCTATAAGTGATTCGCAATGAAAGCAGGTGCCAAATTTTATAATTGTTCAAGTTCAATTGCCATGCATGGCTTCAGTGTTTTCTTCCTTCTGCTTTATTTTCTGGTGTAGTTCTCATTTTTTCAACGAACTTAATAATAAAACCTGTATTGCAATTACTAAATAGATCACGAATTGTACAACTGGCATATAATTCGTTATGTTGGAGGCTTCAAATTTATTATTCTTAGCATCTCTAAAATCTAGCTCCAAAAAGAACATAAAGATATAAAATAAATCTAAAGCCCATTTGAGATTTTGTTCCACCTTTGGGCCAGGAATCTACAGGTGATTTGCCCCAAAAATATTGGGCAAGGAAGGATCTAAATCTCTAAGGTAGTGTTCGGCAGCCCCATCAAGCTTAAATTTTAAGCTGCATTAAGGAGCACCCGTTCGACAATAAAGTTGAAAAGTAACTTTTTTAAGAAAGCTTTAAGCTTAACAAAATACTTAAGCCATGTGAAACCATAGCTTAAAAACTTGGGCAAGCTTAAAAAAAGTGGGCAAAAGGAGCTCTAAAGATGTAGCATTAAGCTTGATAAAGGAGCACTCGTTCGGTGAGCTTAAGGCTCCTTAGAACACTAAGGAGCTCTTAAGCCATGTTGCCGAACACTATCTAAGGGGTTGTCAAGGAATTAAGAGTGAAGGATTAAGAGCTTAAGGAGCGCTAAGGAACCGATGTTCGGTGGTCTTAATCTTTAAGTGAAAGCTAAAAAACTGAAGGAAGAGGTAACCAGTGTTCGGCAGAATTAAGCAGCTAAGGAAGCTAAATGAAACAGATTAATCCTATGTTGCCGAACAACCCTAAGATTTTGAAAACAAAATTTTAGTACAAATAATTTGAAAAGTTAGTAAACTTCAATTTAGTACAATCAATTCGAATAAAACATTTGAAAAAAACCAAACAATTTAGATTCCCACAACTTTCTTTTACATTTTTGAAAAAGAAGAGCGTTTTGCTTTCTCTGAAATTATTCTGATATTATATGTCGACATAAGCGGACAAATGCACCTAAAGATAATAAGATACCATAGGTAGTAATATATAGCTTAGTGAGGTAAAACCTCACACAAACGACCTATTGCCTATTGGTGAACAAAGGCATGGAATCAACAAATATAGTAGCATTAAAAAGCTCAAAAGTATCAAGGATGATAGGTTGTCTGTTTGTTGTCATTTGTTCAAGGAAGATGCTATTTTGAGAGCACAATTTATAATATTGACTATTGATAGTTGAGACATTTTTTTTGCTCTTTATACCAGTTTTATTCTTATTAAAAGTTGTTTGTATGTACTATATATGCTAAAATTTTGTGATTAATGCCATAGTAAGTAAGAAATTAAAGATAGCAAATATTCTAACATTTAATATTAAAGGAGTACTTTATTTCATTTTCATCTCCCTTGTTTGATTTTGGAAAGATCAAATTCTAAAAGATATCAACTTCATTTCTAACAAAGGATTGATGATGATCACTTAATTTTTTATCAAATTATATATTGTTTCAGAACAAAGAAGATAGAGAAAATAAATATTTGAAAACATAAACCTGCAAATTGAATCCAACCCAATTGAAAGCCTCACCAAGATTTTTATTTCCTTGTCCTCGAAAGTGAAGAACAAGGGTCCTAGAGTGATTTTTATATTAGTTTTTTTAATGTTTAAATTTTGCAAGTTTATAATGAGAACGGAGTAGGTCCGATGCCCTATCAGACCTACTTTTAGGTTCAACGACCATGATGACCGTCAGATCTAATTTAAGATTGATGCGCACGAAATTGAAACAGACATGCACGGATTTTAAAGCATTTTGCACAAATCTTAAAGCCAATAGACGGTGATTAAACCCATCGAACCTGAATAGGTCTGATGCCCATTGGACCTACTCTCAAGTGGTTTATAATTGATTGAAATTCAATTGTTCATGTGTGCTGGTTGTATTTATTATGTAGATTTTATTATTAATTAATTTATTTATTTTTTCTGTGTTATTTGTTTTTTCGTTTTTTTTTTTCATTCTGATTTACTACTTTTTTACTTTAGTTCATTTTAGTGCTCATAAAGAAAGACCTTATGTCAATACGTTTATGTGAAATACACTGTCATGATATCTAAATTAGGATTATGCATTCCTTATAATTAATACTTCTTTCATAAAGTAGACAAAAATGTATTCACCATGAAACGACAACACAATTAAGTTGCTTAATCATATGTCTGCAAAAATTGCATATTTAAACTATAACTCACATAAAATAAGCAAGTGAGAATTTCTTTGTATAAAGAAAAGAAAATTCTATGGGTCAATATTGTAATTTGAGCTCTCAAAATAGTATCTCTCTTTGTTTATTAGGTGACATGAAACGACATGATGACGTGGCAGATAGCTGACCTTTGCAAAAAAGACACGGAAGATATCCATTTCTTTTGATCATTCCAAATCGGGAAATTTTAAATATTACAACAGCATTTAATAATAACCTTTCAATTTTTCATAGAGTAAGGATGTGGCGAAGCATCTCAGGACCATAGCCTATGTAGAGAAATGCAAAAACGAAACTATGCCAATCAAATGACAAAGACTCATAGCCAAGAACATTATGACCAAGATATGGTCTACAAACTGAATAGATTCACTACATAGATATATTAAATTATAAAAAAAAAAGATCAATGAAATCACCCAAAAAGCATATATCATTGATATCTTATGAGAAGCTAAGCACCATTTGGTCCATTTACAAGAACAGATGAAAGAATGAGGATATATTTCAAGTTTTATATATCTATATATATGGAACTTTATAAAAGGGAGGGGGTGTATAAAGTTCCATATATGTATATAGATAGAAAAGTTCACCAAGCCTCTTCGTGAACTCAACTCTAAAATCTATGGAATTGGCTTCAAACAACTAATCTAAACCGTTAAAATCCTTCTACCTTACAAGTGATGCATCTATATGTAAAAATTTTAAAGTTTCGAATTAATTTAGTATAAAGTCAAGTTGTCAAAATTAGAAAATTTATAATTTACTTTTAATGCATTTATTTTTTTAGCGTCTTTTGACCACTTGACTCTATACAAAATTAATTTAAAATTTAAAATATTTTACATGTAGACGCATCACTCGTAAGGTAGAAGAATTTCAACGGTTTGGATTCGTCGTTTGAAGCCAATCCGATAGATTATAGAATTCACAAAAGGACTTGGTGAACTTAGGAACACCCTAGTTCTACTCTATGTACATATACTAGTCAAGTGCCCACGCGTTACCGTGGAGATTGAATGTCTGTTTTGATTATTTTCTTTAAATGTAATTAATTTATGAATTGATTGTATAATCATGTATTAGTCAATATTAATACTAAAATTTCAGATAATTGCAACGAAGAAGCACAATACAATTATCATGATTTATATTGGCAAATTTGTCCCAATATATTACCATCATTTTCAACTATTTACCCAAATGAACAATAAACAAACAAAAATTGCTCACGCAATGGCTCAGATAGGGTGAGAATCTGCTGCGATCCGGGTACTGTGAACAGTACCCTGCAATCCCTACTTTTCCAAATCCAGCTGTTGAATTGTTTCGAGATGCGTGCACAGAAAAACCAGCTGTTTTGAGATGCGTGCACTAAAAAGTTGGACGGCTGGATTTGAAAAAGCAGGAATTGCAGAGTTACTGTGCTCAATATTCGGATCGCAGCAGATCTCAATCCGCTCAGATATTGGGTACCAAAACTACTTGGATTAAACTGTGAACTACAGAAATTGCTCGGATATGCTGCTTCTCAACCTGACATTTTACTCTAATGCTTGTTTTCATTAATGAGACTTGCAAATGAGATAAATAGCAGCTATAAAATACCAAATTTATATCCTAATCCAGATGACTTGTAATCATATCAACAAAATGACAAACAAGCTCATAAAATATAGGAATTTAAAGTATTTACTGTGGGGCCACCTGGTCAGTGACAGAACCCCAATTGCCACGACCCGACCCGACCCTTGACGTGGCACCTCATTCCCGGGGCCAGTGCCGCTATGAAACTCATTTGCTCTGCGGGGTTGCCTTGCACACACACCCCCCCCCCCCCCCCTGCGAGGCCCGTGGTAGGGCTGACGTGGCACCTTGGAGGATATGTTTGCATCTCTGCCTTTCTCCCTAGCCGGAGCAGGGGCACGATTTGTAATAGGTGCTTTGTTAATTATCTCACATATGTGTTGTTTTTTACTCACTTCTCTCCTTGTGGTATCGTGACCTAAAATCACGATTAAATTGAACAAAAGAATTACAAAAGTCATTTTTATAAGGACACAAAATGTGTGTGAATTACACAAGTCAACCAAAATAGAAAATTATTTGAAAAGTAAGATAAATACAAAAAAAAAAAAAAATTATAAAACATGGGCATTGCATTGTTTATTTATCTTATAATTTTATGTGAAAAAAATAAATGATTGAGAGACAAGGAGATAAATATGCATTTTATTACCAATGCAATATATCTTACAGTTGCACATTGCACAACAATTGCATACAATAATAATTAACCAGCTCATGTAAAACGAAAGAATCGCATTATGCAGCAAAGATAAACATTATAAAACTAATCTCTCGAATGAGTAATTCCAATGACTATCTGCACTATTTTTTGTTCACCATTTTTTTTAGTAAAGGTTGGAGGTCAAGCCACCCAACTATTTAATACTCCATTTTATTACAATAAAGAATTTTTTCCATCCGGATTTCGAACCCATGACCTCTCATACAGAGACCATGTGCTTTTGCCACTAGACCAAAGGCCAGTTCTTTTTTTTTGTTCACCATTTTAATTTTGCCGGGAAGTACTACGTGAAAAAAAAACTTCAATTTGTACTAAGTAATGAAAACCTCACAAATGAATATACTACATTAAAAGATAAATGGAGCTAAGATAGAAAAACAATTACCAAATTTAGTATAAGTTATAACAGAGGGGATTATACCTTCTTAATTAGTGAAAATGGGAATCTGTCAGGATGGATGGAGAAGCACATTTGCAAAGTCAATATGGATGGAGAACCTTTCCAAGATCTGATATTTGAGGATCAGAGAAGCAATAATTAATCAAATGAAATGAATAATCCGAAAAAATGAATTCCATGTCTCACTGGTGCAAAATATCACTGCTACAGTAAATTCCATGTCTCACTCGTGTGGACTGCCATTTGTCAGTCCACACGAGTTAGTATTCATCATGAATTGTCCAAATCATTACCCTTTTGACACATTTTTATACACAAAAACATTTAGAAATGTTCTTTCTTATTTTATTTTTTCTTTCACTCGACAAAAAATTGATAATGGGCAGTTGTCAAACTACCATGTATTGGTTCCAGCTGACAAGTTAACAAACTACAGTAAAATCTAAGAAAAGTGAAAAAATCCTTGCAAATACAAAGAGAGAAACACGTACCAGTTGACATGCAGCCATTGGTGGTGTCACCAAGTGCATGAACATAAAATCCATATAGAACAGGCTTGAGTCCAGAGATGCTACCAGTTACAGTTGTGGGAGCTAAAAAATATTACAAAATTACAAGTTTACATGAAATGTAGTCTCTTTTCTCGGAAAAAAAACTATCCAGAAATTTATTCCCAAAATAAAATTAAGTGATGTATTAACACTTGCATCATCAAAAGAAGCGTCTGAAATGCTAAAATCTTTTGTAGGGTGTTATATGGGTTCACTACTTTATTAGCTTTCTTGCATAAAATCTTAACCTATCAATCAATTTAAAAAAGGGCAGCCTTTTAAAAGAAAAATAGGAGCAAATACAGAAGAACACATTAAACCCAAAGCTTTATTAGCTTTCTTGCATAAAATCTTAAACCTATCCATCAATTTAAAAATGGCAGCCATTAAAAAAAAATGGGAGCAAATAAAGAAGAACACATTAAACCAACTAAAAAAGTGGTACCTCTTTTCCATATCTTGAAGAGCTGCTGAGCTGTTGCCTTCCGCATAATTGTTCAAGGAGGACATGTATTGGTGCTCTTGTCAACTAAATTAATATTAATCCTTAGCATGCTCAAGTTGTTAGATCCTGCAATTAGGAGCAACCATGACTTGGAGAAATTTGGAACTAAATATCCTTTATTATTATTTTTGAGGAACAAAAAGTATCGCATTACACCTCAGCAATTCCCTTTTCCATCAAAGAAATATTTTTACCTTGATTTTTCAAAGCGAAAACAGGCCATGTTGTACTGGCCAGCTCCAAGCCAATA
This sequence comes from Carex parvula, assembly GCA_025461045.1. Lineage (NCBI taxonomy): Eukaryota > Viridiplantae > Streptophyta > Magnoliopsida > Poales > Cyperaceae > Carex > Carex parvula. The sequence continues at coordinate 415,848 of JAJGRW010000575.1, forward strand.
TGTCATTTTTGAAGACCTAAATATGTATTCTGGTACCTTACTATACTATACCAGCAACATATGGTACGATCCCAGAAACGTGGCCTGACTTTTTCAGTAGGTCAATGATACTCACTGTTTTGTTAGATAGAGTTTCAATTAACATTCAAAGCTCTTAAGTCAAGAGCCAAAATTCAATATGTCAAAGAGAGAAATATGAACAGAAGCCCCTACTAAATTTTTCACAAATTAATTAAAAAATGTTGATACATAGATATATACAACGAAAAAATACCGTAAAAACACTCAACTCACGATGATTTTGTTCCATTTTTCTTCATGATTATCAAATTCATTTTTGACCCATCCAAATTTACACTTCTAACCTCCAAAAGATTCAACCTTTTGAAAAGGCCCGCCACCTCGTCCACCTTGGCCACCTTTCTTGCCACCACTAACACCACGGCACCACCTCCTCTCACCGTCCTCTCTAGTTCACTCACAAACCGGACCGGGTACAATGCGCCTGCCAATCCATCACTGAACCCAAGATCAAACACGTCATCAAAAAACGGTAAGTTATGTGGGTCGGCCCTTTTGACAAGAGGTGGATAGTCGATTAGATCCACTCCGGTGACATCCATTACGCCGGAATTCTGTAGCGCGTCCACCGCATGTCCCGCCCCAGAAGAAACGCAAAGGACATGGGACGAGTTGGAGAGGAGATGAAGCGATCGAATCTGGTCGAAGACTGAGCCGGAAAGGGAATGTACTCGGCGGAGATAGGAGCGCGACGATCGGAGCTTCGCAAAGCGGGTTTCGGGAGCGGAGACCCGGCGGGAAAAGGCGTCGCAAGAGGATGTGGGAAAGGAAGAGCGAGAGAGGGTGAGGTGAGAATAGACCATGGAGGACGAGAAGCATGTGCGGGAGGAGTGGTGGAAGAGGTGGAAGAGAGAGGCGGTGGCGATGGTGGCGAACACCACGGACACGCGGTTGAGGAGTCGCCGGACATTTCGATCCATTTTGAGAGATTCTCTATTTGCGGGGAATGGAGAGGCGTGGATGAATAGACTGGATGATGGAAACTGGAGAGAAGTAATTTGGACTGATTGGGCTCATTTACAGAGAATCTAACTACATCCAGGCCTTGATTGTGGAATTCTGTTTTTTGGGCCTTACAATCACCTATATGAAATTGATTGTCGTTGGTCTAAGGCCCAATAGAGCGAAACCGTGTTTCTGGTGTGGGTTCATTGTCAACTTCGGCATTTAATTCCGGGTCAGGATAGAAATCCTGTGATATCCCCTTTCTCCTGCTTCCCGCGTTAATATGCTGAAGGTGACGCATAACTGTCTTCATTTAGTGAGCAATGCAGTTGGAAGTTACACCAAGCTACTTCCGTCGAAATGTTGTTGGGATTGAATTAATAAAAGTTAAAAAGCATGGGCTAGCTTGACTATATTTTTTTCTCTAAAAAAAGAAGAATAGTCAAAGAAGAAAATGTTTGCACCTAATAAGTCTCCAGTTTATAAAATCCACAGAGTCTCGACTCTACGGTGAGAATGGTGTCCTAGGGAAATAACAATTAGAGGTTAAACTGCATTCAACTAATACCGATGGATGTATTGAATGACATTTATTTCTTTTATTGTCCTTGATGTGATTATGGATTCAGGTGCAGCTTAAATTTTACAGTTTATACAATTTGGAGACATTTCATAATTAATAAAAATATAATTATTATAGAGGAGGGATCAAGTTACAACAAAAGTTACAACAATCATTTTTTTTATTTTCAAAGTCCAAATCGTCGATCCAAACCGTTCAACATGATTATCTAAATAAAATGTGCTTGCAGATCAAATTTACATTTTTTAAATTTTTTTTACTATTTATTAAGATGGGTACAAAATTCAATGGTCTGAATATGACTATTTTTTGTAAAATACTTAATAAATAGTAAAAAAATTCAAAAAAATGTAAAATTTGATTGCAAGCACATTTTATTGTGGAGATCATGTTGAACGGTTTGGATCGACGATTTTGAAATTTCAAAATGTAGAAAATGGTTGTGGTAACTTTGTTGTAACTCAAAATTGTTGTAACTTGATTCCTCCTCATATATGCAAACTATTGCAAATATTGAATTTAATTTACAAGTTCTACCCTAAATGTTAGTTTTTTAATATACAAATTTATCTATGACAAATTATCGAAATTTGATTTTAACCAAGTAAAAGCCACATGGACAATGTATCACATTATCACAATCTCTGATAATGACGTGGCAACAATTTTATTACATGGAGATGTACGTTATGAATAACAACTGGAGAAGAGCTACATCATTTTCAGACTCTCTTCACCAGATATACATCGACAATTAATTAATTCCCTCTTGCTTAGTAGCAAAGAAAAGAGATCCTTATATAAAGTCGCTAAACCACTCTTCAATACCCAAAATACAAATCCTCTGAAATACTCTTTCATCTCAAAAGTGATAACCAAAATAAAATGGGGATAGTCAGGAACAAAAACAGGAACAGGAACAACCCAACTGTTACTTCACGCTGATCATAAATGGATCAGAAACAGTGATTACAGAAGGTGTGTTCAAATCGAGGGATGGTATTGCGAGAATAACAAGTCCCGGCAATCTCTATGTTAGCCGTTTCGAGGGCATTCATGTCAGAGGGAACAATACTGGTAGTATCTCCTTTAACCACTGTACCAATATTCATGCTGAAGGGGTTAGAGAGATTTCGATTACACGGTGCAAGCATGTCCAGATTGAACAGAGTGGTAATGATCTCTATTTAACCGATTTTGCATAATTCATAGTTAGTTTGAAATTAAAAGTGCATATCATCAAGTAAATATTAACAATTCAATGATAACAATCTCAAGTAACCCGACAGATTAGGATGCGGTACCATGAATGGTACTAGACCCCTCTCCATACTATTTTTCTTTTCTTTTTATTTGAATTGAACTGTTATCTTGAAAGAATCATTTCCTGATTTTTTTATCTATGTGGTATGTACCAGTCAGATTTGGAAGAGTAGGCACCTAGAAAATGTTCAATTTTTGCTTCTAATCAAACAGAAATCTTAAATTATCCAAGGACTAGTACAAATTAAGTTAAGAGGCTTGTTATGAAGTCTAGAGATCTAATTGTCACAGAGAAGTGCTCTATTGTATAAGTTCATAGACCATATTATCAACCACGAATACCGAGTTCAGTATTGCAAAGCTCACCAAACTCGACCATGCTTCGTTAAACTTGAACTGCTTTCCTTAAACGCAAAAAGAGTCTGTTTAATATAAAATTTCTCAAACTCTCAAAAACTGATTTATTTCACCAATTATTCTAATTGTATAATGTTAACTGTGTTAATTATCTTAAATTTGCTGCTTAAATTAATGATTTTGAGTAATTTGAATTGAAATTAAACGAGTCACTGAATTTAGACAAAAAAACTAAAATTGTGGTGGTTATTGATGGACGAGTCAATTGAGTTCTCAGATGATGATAACCCAAACTATTCCACGCAATTTAGTAAACACTAATTCTAATAAAATTATCCGGACAGGAAACATTTTTGTTAACCGCTGCAAAGAATTAAATGTCAACGGAGCTGGTGATCTTCGAGTAAACCGTTGCAGACTTGCACACCTGGTGAGCTGTGGCAACGTCTCGATCACTAGGTGCAAGATGCTCACGGTCGACTGGACCGGCAATGTCTGTGTCAATCGATGCAAGACTGCACAACTCAGCCGTTGTAATGCAGTTCGAATTGACCGTTGCCGTGGTGCAGATGTCATGAGCTGCGGTACAATTTCAGTTCTCCGTGGAAAAGTTAATTATGTGAGCGAAATGCAGGGGCAGCAGGTTGCCATGGGGGTGAATTATGGGAGCGAAATGCAGGGACAACAGGTTGCCATGGGGGTGAAAATTGTTGAGTAGAAGCACATTTTTTCGACCTTTATATATGTTTGCTTGATGAAATATTCTATGAATAATGATGGTAAGTCTTGTGCACGAGTGCTAATTATAAATTTCTGTTATCCATGTTTGTAAATTTGATAAGATTATATATTTGAAACAAGTGTTCTTTTTCCAATGATAATCAGCTTGATACAAAACATGAATCATCCTGGCCGAGAAGGCCTTAATTTGCTCCTCCAAAGGATAAACCCAACCCAGCTCATATGATATCTAAGACTTGTACCGAGATGATAATTTACACGCTTAGATTCAGTCCATGAGAATGAACTCCCAAGAAATTAACGAGACCAGTTGCATTTATAATCACAAAACAAAGCTGCGACACTGAATAATGACTGTAAAAATACCAACACATTAGAAACAATCTGTGTAAAAAAATCCAGATTAATCAAAGTCACATGTTCCAATAATAAAACATAATTTAAATACTCACCAAGGTATTGATAGAGGAAGTGTTCAACAAATATAAGATTGGTTTATTCCAGTTATCCAGATTGATACATCAATTGATATGAAGATTCGAGGAGATCTAATTGGCGCGAAAAAACATTGGGTATAAGATTATAAGAATGCAAATCATGTTGAACCTACAGATGTGCAACTTCCAATCCATCTCAAAGATATCTAAAAGTTACCCAGAAATACTAGTACCAGCAGAAGTGAAAATATATGCTTAAAGGTGCCCAGCAAAACTAGTACCAGCAGAAGTGAAAATATATAAAGAAGCATATATGAACCTTTCACTACTACTAAGGAAGTGCATGCAACACAAAAGTGCTAAGAAGAAACCTAAAAGAGGGAATTGATCGGATAAAGGCTATTACAAACAAAACCCTAACCTAAAACCACCAGCTAATACTTTTAAAGTCCTTCAAATTAATCACAGATGCAGCAAAGCTTAGAAAAAAGTTTTAGAATTTGCAGAAAATGCATTTTTATGTATCAAAGTGCACGAAAGCTGCATATTCTAGCGAAAAATAACATTTAGTTTTATCTTGCCTTTGAAAAGATTTCACATAAATGGGGCTCTCTTCTCCTTTTGTAATATATATTTCATAGATCTTACAGAGCGACAAAAGTTCATCTATTATATTTTAAAACTTAGAAATATCTTTAAATATGAAACATATCACAGCACTCAACTCATCATCTTACTTCAATAGTCCTATTTTAAGTATTGAAGGAATGACCAGGGTATCATAAAACTAAAGCTGCAGCTGAAACTTAAAATGACCTTTACCAAGGGGTAAAAATAACCACAATATTTCATCAGCATCATTATTTGCATCTCTCAACATCAACTTCTCTCAATCCAGATGCACAAACAACAAAAGTAGAAAAATTGTATTGTTATATCTTCATTTCTCATGCAGGCACATCAAACTATTTATCCATCCCATTACAACCAGACACGCTAACGTCAGAGAATACCATAAGAATCATCAAAAGCTAACAACAGCTACAAACCTTTCCTTCAATCATGCTGACAAGGCAATTATGGGTCGGCCAACCACTCCATCATCTTCTGTCCAAGGGCACACTGACAAGGCATCGTGACACTTTCATCCCCCCCACAGTTGGAGCACACCACAAACTCCCCCAACTCCCGACCCGAATGCCAAATAAATACCTTCAGCCGCGATGCCTTCTCTAGTATTTCATTGTTAATAACTGAATCCTGGTACCCGGAAATATCAAGGTATTCTAACTCGTGCAATTCTTCAAGAAATGCAAGTATTGCCCGTCTCGAAAGCCTGATCGGGATCTCTAGCTTTCTCAAGTTGGGTAGAAAATAGCAAATGATCATGGCATGGTGATGCTCTAGACGGTCTTCTTGGCCAAATAACTTGAACTCGGTCAGATAAGGGCAATCTTTTGGAGAAAAGAAAGTATGTTAACCGATTGACCAAAATACTGATCAATTGCCAGGCCTGTGAGGGATTCAAATTTTGGTAGAGCAATAAAGAACTCGTCTTCTTGGATCTCAGGATTTGGGAGGCTTAGGTATTTTAAATTTGGAAGCCTGAATTAAAAATGAGATAAAATATCAAGGGACTTTTACTACTGATGAATATATAAGCAATCTGACCATTTTTATATATGTATCTGCACATTTTACTACTTAAATTGCAGTATAACATTTTTCATTCTGATATGCGTTTTCTCCTTTAAGATACTGTCTTTTGTATAAAATTTGAAACCACTACACAGTTTCCTCTGTAACACTCGTCAGGCTGCTAACTATGTTAAAAAAAATCATATAGTACAACACCTAAATTGAGTACAGATTTAGGATTTTGATATTTCTAATCAACAGTTCCTATTCTATGGTTTTAAGATTCAAATACTCGTGTACATCAGTATGAAATTAACAAGGCAACTTTATATTAGGCAGATAATGGTTCCCTACTAGCCTAAGAAAACTATCTAAAAGAGAACTAGAACTTGAAAGATGAGATTCACCAATCAAATCCTGCTATTTATTGATACAGTAGATACGAACACAGTATGAATTTTGCGAGCACAACCTTACTCTACGTACTACATAGTTCATAATCTTGAAGTTGCATATTGAGTTGATTATTTCAAATTTCATTTAAAAATAAGGTGAGTTAAGATGGACACAATATGGATATAGGTAATCAGTTCCAAGATTATTAACAAGAGTTAGAAAATGAAAAATGCACGGAATAATAAAACAACAAGAGAGCAAATTTAACAATAGCCTCACCTGTCAGCGACAAAGATTAGATCTTGACCATCAGCAGAGGGAGGGAAGTACAATTTCTCGATACGCGCCCAGCCACGGGAGAACGCCAAGATTCGCTGAAGCACCTGAGTAAAGGAGATGTCAGCACCGAACCGTGTAGTGACGGCGTCCCAATCGGATAGATCGAGGATCCGCCAGCAGATCGGATCTCTCGCAGCGGCGCGCCAGGAGGAACAGACGGAGTTGGCGCCAGCGATGAGGTCGAGAGAGCTGATCCGCGGGAGGATGGACAGGATAAGTTCGTGATTTAATTCATTCCATCCACTAGATACGCGGGATGAGGTAGAGGTGGAGGCGGAGGTGGAGAGGGCGGTGGTTGGGTTGGGATCGATCGGAGAATCCATCGGACGTGGGTTTGAGACTGCCCTTTGATTAGGGACTATCTGAGCGGTGCTTGAAATATAGGGTATGGATAATATCCCCTTAAGTAACCCAAATTTTAAGTTTAAATCCAACCGTCCGATTGTTTTTAGAATATTGAAGGGATCCGTGCATTCCACCTCGGATCAGATTTGTTTGGATTCTGATCGAGTCCATATGCAAAATCAAATTTTGAGTTACTTTAGGGGTCAGATTTGTTCGTTTCGGGTACGAACGTTTGTTGGATCTGAATTTGAGTTACTTCAAGATTCGTGCACTTTCGTCAAGATCCGCATAAAATCCGTAAAGCGGGTAACTTTTGAAGATTGAACCCATGGTTCCTCCGGAATTGGAAAAATTTGATTTGAGACAATTTGATAATTCAATAACTCGAGGAAGGCAAACCAACAAAACTTATGCAAATGTTAAACTAATAGTTCTAATTACAAAATTTTCAGGGGCAATTAAGGAATTTCTCTTTATCTGAATTCTTGAAAAGAACTTCAGCACAATATAACTATGCTACTTGAAGGATTGTTGAATTATAAGTTGTGGGGCTCAATTGTAATAAATTCAGGGAATTGGGGCAGGGGATGCCCAGTCGGCGCCCTTTGATCGGCATCAAGATTCACACTGACAACTTTACAATTCAAGTGAAAAGTGCTTACGTATCTTAACGAAGGTCGAACGACTACGATCAGACATCATGCATACTGAATTTGATTAGATGCCCATCTGTCCCCACTCCTAAATTCAGATCTTTTGTTATGACTTGCAGATGAAGAGTGTAAATTTTTTATGGTTTTAGGAAAAAGGTAATTGATGTTCACTATATTCTTAGTTAGATTTTTTCTCAAAATTATAATTTTGTGCGGCCCTTGGAATAGAAGAGATTTGATTAAATTAAAAAAAAAAACAGAGAAGCTGGTTTGAGCTTACTAAGTGTCAGTTTTCTGCAGAGGAGAAAAGCAGAGAGTATGTTTATCTCATGTTCTCATGCACAAAAATACTAGTTTAATAAAAAAAAAAATACCACCCACGCAAGCCTAGTTCATGCACGAAAATTGGTGCGTGCGCCAGCTGGGTTTGCGAACCAATATTTTTAGTTTTTTTGCTGTGTTTGAAATTTTTTGACTAAGTTTTTTTCCTGTTCTATTTTGTTTTGTTATGTGGTGTTTAGAATTATATGTTTGCATCAAATTAGAGTATTAGACGGAAAAATTTTAGAAAATTGGTGCGTGCGCCAGCTGGACTTGCGCACCAATTTTTTTAGTTTTCTTTAATTTGTTGTGTTTGAAATTTTTTGACTAAGTTTTTTTCATGTTCTATGTTTGTTCTGTGTTCTGTATTTAGAAATATATGTTCGCATCAAATTAGACGGAAAAATTTTAGAAAATAAAACGCACTTAACAAATAAAATTTTATACTAATTTTGAACTAAAAATTACTACAACAAATTATACACACAATCTGAACAGCGTTTTAAACTAAGTAAGTTGGCGCGCAAATTACTACAAATTATATGCACAATCTGATCAATGTTTTATACTACAAATTATACGCACAACATAACAGAACATAAAAAAATAGTACGCAAATCCAGCTGGCACACCAAAAAAAATTGTGCGTGGATTAGGGTAGCGTGGGTAGTGGTTTTGAATTTTAAAATTTAGGATGGTAACTAATTAATTTTGAATTTTTACCGTGGTAACTAAAAAATTTTCGGGTGCACGGCGAAGTTGGTCAGATATTTGGTTTTTGTTGAAACTCCATCTTGTTAGTTCTTAGTTTTTTTTTTTTTTTCTCGTACTGATGCTGAAACAGGGAGCACAATTGATAACTTGTTGGGATCTATGTAGTTAGATAGCGATGAGTCTAGTTTTAATTATATACTAAATGGTATTTTTGTTACTGAAAGCCGGTAGCAACTTTGGCTTAAAAAAAAAAGTCGAACTATGGAAACTCCAAAATCATCCCATTATACACACCTCAATCTCTCTTACATATAACAACTTTAATTTGTACAACTGAATTAAACTACTAAATAAGCATGCATCTCTAAAACCGGGTAAATATTTTTTTAACAGAGCAGTTTTGGCTTCATGCAACGCACATACTATAGAATCAAAACAGTGCTGCACACTGTTCATGCGATGCATGAAGCCAAACCTACTCCGTTGAAATCTTTACCCCTAAAACTCGCCAAAACCAAAACCCAAGCACGCATGCATGCACACAAACAAAAGAGAAAATTTGTGTGTCTAATATCTATTTTTTTTAACAAAAATATTATACATGTAAATACTTTAACTAATTATTTTAACATAAACTGGAAGTCAGAGTTTGCCTTCTTCATTTTCTTGCCTAGTGACGCGAATGTAGCAAACAATTGCTGCCAATGTAGCTGCGGCAAGTCCAGCAATTATGATCTCTCCTCCTGTCTTTGACCTGTCAATATTTCGATGCCTCTTGAGAACTCCATGTTCTTGTTCAATTATGATTGGTGGTTGTGCAATGTTTAGGTGCATGCTACTAGAAGAAGGTGGTTTCGCTGTAGTCGATTCATGGAGATGCCGTGCGAATGAAGTAGAAATTAGAAAACAAGTAACTAAGATTATAGCGAAGATAGAGCGCTCCATGGATTGGGAAGTTTATAGATTTCAAGGACTGTTTAGTTTCGGCTTGAATTTTCAGGGTTTGGATTTGTATTTGTATTTGACTTGCTCTCAGAAAGCTAATGGTTCTTATATAGGGATGGCCAGTGATTATAGAAATATGGATATTTCGGAAGTAACCCTAGAGAACTTTTTATTGTCAATGTATCTGCAAACTTTAATATGGACTCGTTTGGCAGCATGATTTAGATTAAATTTTATTTAATGTAAGAAGTTTAACTTTTTAAGTTTAGTTGACTTAATTCAAACTATAGATGTTATTTTTTTTTTTTAATATATAGCATGGATTTCTACCAAGTTTGGGCAGATTTGAAAGTTGTTTAACGTTTTATCAAACAATGAAACAATTATAGTTTAAACAGTAGAGTTTTATTACTTTATATTGAATAATTAAGAACATCTAAAATTTGAATTTTCTAATTTACGTAATATTTTTCAAAATATCAAATGAATGTATCATAAAAATTAGATATACACTGGAATTATATATCTATTTCTTTAAACTCATTTAAGTCTTTCTAAAAACTCCTCAATTACAAAGATAGGTGATGATTTTGCTGGAAGTTGGAATTAAAAAAGAATGAAGGACATATCTGAAAATTATTCCATAGTTCCTACTTTCTATTAATGGAAAGGTGGGTAGGAGCAAATATGCATGCTGATTGCATAGGCCCATGGCAGCTGTTCGTTGCATGCATCTTTTCCCTTTCTATGCTTGATGGGTCTCTCATCAAGGCTTCTTAACTGATAGCAATGACATCTATAGTAGTGACACCTGTGCAAGTAGATTTTACAATTATATGACAGCTAAGTTACGGTACTACTCACGTTTGCAATGATAAATATTTTGGTCCCATGTCTAAATCGTATGTCATTCATTTTTTGTGCCAAAAAAACAAAACAAAGAAAAGAAAATTTTGCTCAATATAAAGTTCAATAGGCAAGTTTCTGGACATTAGAGCATTTATATTTCTGGTACTATTAGAGTTTCTAATATGACGTGGTAGTTTCTAATTTAGTTTTAGGAATGTGAGAGAGTTTCTTATTTAAAAACTATGCAGTAAAATTTATTATTAAGAAACTGTTTATAAACTTCATGCTGATCAAATGATTGGCTCAAATTATTTTTATTTTTAAATTTGTTGCTGACGTGTCTTAATAGAAAGTCTAAAATTTATTTCAGAGATATGAGAGTTCAAAATTTTAGAGACCTTAATTTCTAAAAAGAGGTTAACAATTATTTAGAAACTCATTTAAGTTGCTGGAATGTAGATGCTATTAGACAACTTGCCAACTGACCTTAAAAAAAAGTTAATTAATGTGTTGACAATTCTCTGAGTTCCCGGCCATTTGGACGGCTTGGATCCAACAAGCGGTTCTAAAGGGATCGTCACAAGTCATTATTAATGGCCTAATTGGGAAAAAAATCGAATTGAAAAGAGTAGTCCGGCAAGGGGATTCGTTGTCACCATTTTTGTTCATTATGGCAATGGACTTCCTCACAAGATGGCTATCGAAACTAGTACACACGGGGGCGTGGATTCTGCCATATGGGGATATGAAGCCATGTCTGCTATATGCCGATGACGCATTGATCTTTCTAAAACCAGAACTCCGTTCGATACAAATGGTTAAAATTGTATTCACCATCTTCAAACAAATCTCGGGGCTCGCCATTAACTTTCAAAAGTCTGCGCTGGCGACGGTCAGGGTTCAAGCAGACCAGGCAACACAGCTAGCTTCGCAATTAGCATGTCAACTCACACAGCTGCCAATCACATACCTCGGACTACCACTATCGTCACGAAGACTCAATAAGGAGGCATACCACCCTCTGATCCAGAGGTTTCACACAAGACTTGAGGGGTGGGCGACAAAGCACTTGTCCATTGCAGGAAGATTGGTTTTGATTAATGGAGTGCTTTCTTCGCTGCCGGTTTACTATATGTCATGCTTTAAGCTACCGATTTGGGTCATCGATCAAATAGACAAAGTAAGACGAAACTTCCTATGGCACGGAGTTTCGCCTCAGAAAAAATGCACTTGGCCAATTGGGACCTAGTGTGTGCTCCGAAAAATCAGGGGGGACTCGGAGTGATGGATCTTAAAACCTTCAACACGGCTTTGCTACTGAAATGGAACTGGAAGTGGGTGGCAACTAGTGAAAGTTTACTTAAACCCATGTGGAGCCGCATGGCGATCACGGAAGACCTCATGCCTATAGCAATCCAAACCTAACGATGGAATATAAACATTTCTGGTGCATATCTCTAACAAGGCAGATCGGAAATGGGGCAAATATCAGCTTCTGGCATCACGAATGGGGATCAGGAATCATGAGAACAAACTATGCGGAGCTATACTCATATGTGCAAAACGGTGCGCAAACGGTGGCTGAGGTAGCACGGTCATCAATTGCTCTAAGACAACCTCTATCAGATACGGCGGCTGAACAACTTCAGCAACTGTCAGCTCACATCGCGCAAATCAATCTCCTAACAGATGCGGATGAAGCAAGGTGGAGATGAACAGCAAATGGGATATTTTCGGTTAAATTGGCATATCACGCAATCAAGAATGGCCCAACACTGGGAAATCACAGAATGAGGATTTGGGACGTAAAAGCGCCTCCTAGATTCAAAGTCTTCGGATGGCTAATGATTCTCAACCGAATACTAACGATCGACAATCTCCAGAAAAAAGGCATGACAATGGTCAATAGATGCTACATGTGTGGGAGAAGCAATGAAACGGTTAGACATTTATTCTTCGATTGCACGGTTGCAACCCGCTTACAAACGATCATGTCACAGAAATATCAAATAAGGCGGCCAAGAAGAAACACACAACCGGTGGTCAGCAAGATGTACACAAAGAAAGAACGGTCTCTGTTCCTAATCGCTAATTTCATTATATGGAGAGAAAGGTGCGTCAGGGTCTTCCGGAGTACAGACCACAATTCAGGACCTACTGGAACAGATAGACTTGCAATGGCAATTCAGCTCGAGGCCGGCACAGTACAGTGGGGCCGCCAACGGTGACAATTAAAGATTAAACTTCATACCAAACAAATCGGAGCCGCGCGGTTTATGAGATTTTTATAATCGTTTTCTACAAGTTTTATTTCTTCTTTTCATTTTGGGCCTGGATGCTCCACTGGAGCTCCGTTTTATTTCAGTTTATTTCAAAGATCAATTGTTTTGTAACATTTCTTATGTAACGAATCAATTATCAATAGAATAGAGGCTTGACCTCTGTTTTTCATCAAAAAAAAATAAGTTTACTATATACTGAAATATCGGTATAACACTGACACATGCTAATGCTGGTCCTATAAATTTTAGGAGGATGATGATGAGCTAGAGTGAATGTATTTCACATGATTTTACCAATACATCTACATCAAATAGTTATTTTTAACCAGTAATTTGTCTGGAATGTGTAACAAACATAAAAAAAATAAAAAATCTTTCTAATCGTCTTTGACTGTGGTCAAAGTGGTCTATACAGTACTGATAAGAAATGCTAAACATCTCCTAGTTTGTTGCTAACAGTTCTTAGCTATACTGATACAAGGATAAAGCTCAATCGCGAATCTTGTACTTTGTTATCATAATTCATTCCTTGTTTGCTTTTTTTTTACCCTTTATTTTCCCTTTTTATTTGCGACGGGAATTGAGGTGATAGTGTTTCATACTTGCATGATACCCATCACTAGAATTAAGCACCAAATTAATAAATCAATAAAACAAGAAACCAGAGAAAAATTAGGTCTAATGTGGGTCCAACTACTATGAATTAAACCAGCAGATATACATATAGGTACGTACATTGGTTAGCTGAAATGATCAGTCCGCTCAAGGAAAATATCTTCATTTCAAAAAGAAAAGAAGCCACGAACACCTAATCCATGCATGATTTGAGTAGTTGGTTTTCTTCCAAGTGCATTAATTCTGACCATATGAATGGTACCTTTCAAATCATTAAAACTGAATCTCAGACAAGTATCTAGCTAGAGTTGATTCAATTTCGGTAATGATTTAAATAGGAGCCTAAGGAACCAATTCTCCTGCTCACATATATAGAGCAGGAAATACCTGCTTCTAAAGTCACTGGCACGTAACTCTGGAGTAAATTTTAAGACAAAATTATATTTGATATTTAAATATTAAAATTCATTCTGAATCTACGTGTCAGTGACTTTAGAGGCTGATCCGGTTCCGGGGCCTAACGTGGGCCTAAACACGTTATACTGAAATGAATTTTTCAAAGACACATTGAAAGTCAGTGCCGACAGATATGCATCCGTTTATGTGCAAATTTCGATTGAGGCATGCAGTAGCTCATGATTGGCTGGCCTTACATTAAAGATGGATACCTTGTGTATGGCAAGAACTTCAAGTGTGATGTGCTGAAAGTGGGTCCCAGGACTAAACAATGCCAAATCCTGATAAATGATAAATTGGGGTCCCAGACTAAAGTTCATCATCCCTCGGTAATTATCCACCTTCATCTCCATGTATTTATCCATTCTGCATGGACAAACAGATTATTGCAAATTCAATCTCTTTTCAACTCGAGTCAGTAATACTTACTCTGAAGCCGAAGAAGCTGAACAAAATACACAATTTATTATGTACAACTAGGGGTGTCAATGACACCTTTTTACCCGTTTACCCGACCCGTACCATATCCGATAAGACGGGTACGGGTAAGATTTTTTTTCGTAAACTTATTAGGTACGGGTACGGGTAAAAAAAAAATTGTTATCTAAACGGGTAAAGGTACGGGTAAAGCATATTTCGTACCCATTGTCCGATCGGATAATTATAAAATATATATATATATATATATATATATATATATATAGAGAGAGAGTGGCTAAGATCAAAGTGGTATGACCAAGGCCATTGGTGCTACCAAGTCGTTTTTGGATTTTTAAAGTCCAAACGGTCGATCTAAACCGTTAGATGTGATCTCTATATTGAAATCTGCTTGGAGACCAAATTTTACATTTTTTGGAATTTTTTTACTATTTTTTAAGCTACTTTGAAAATTGCTGATCACATGGTCCAGAATTTGGTTGCACTGTTTTTACTGTTCACCCGAATCTGCCATTTTCAAAGTGGCATAAAAAATAGTAAAAAAATTCCAAAAAATGTAAAATTTGGTCTCCAAGCATATTTTAATATAGATTGAACATCTAACGGTTTGAATCGACTATTTGAACTTTAAAATTGCAAAAACTAATTGGTAGCACCAAGACCTTGGTCATACCACTTTGACCTTAACCACTCTCTCTCTATATATATATATATATATATTATATATTAATAAGCATTGAAAATAATACTTTAATTGGTTTACTTGCACTTAGCATGATCAAATTTTTTTCTAATAAGAACTATATATGTGTGAAATGAATGTATATGTTTATTGTTTTATTTAATAAATAATAACAATAATTATTATATTAGTATTATCCATTATTTATCTGCTACCGTTTCGTTATCCGACAACTATAACGGATAAGGGTAGGGTACAGGTAAGATAATTTGTAGTAGGTAAGAGTAGGGTACAAGTAAGACAATTTGTAACGGATACGGATATGAAAATAGTTTCACCCAACCCTTACCGTACCCGTTAACACCCCTATGTAGAACCCAATGCTCTAAAGACAGCAGTATACATTCAGACTTATTTCTAAAGACGAAAAAAAAACAACAGTTGGTAATCAGACTTAGTTCGGAAGGCAAAAAAAAAACAAAAAAGATACACATCCTCTCAACAAATGTGCAAGAGAACAAACAATTAATAACAACATTCTTTTGGTTTTATTAAATCAATTAATAAACAATGTGTATAGGGTTAAAATGCATCATTAGTTTTGTGTTCCAACCATACTCCACATTTTTATCCCCGTTTTCAAAGTTCAAACAGTCAATCCGAACCACTCAACATGATCTCTATAATAAAATGTGCTTAGAGACCAAATTTTATATTTTTAGAAATTTTTTACTATTTGTTCAGTACAAAATCAGTGCTTTTGGATCATCCAAAAACACAGTAATTTTGTACCTATCTAAAAAATAGTAAAAAATTTATCAAAAAATATAAAAGTTGATCTCTAAGCACATTTTAATATGGATATTATATTGAGTGGTTCGGATCAACTGTTTGAACTTTAAAAACAGAGATAGAGATGTGGAGATATGATTTGAGCACAAAACCAATAATACATTTTAACTCTACTCAAATCAATATATAGTTGGAACAATAATAAAAAAAAAAATAGATGAACCAACTGCGTTCGTACAATAATAATAAAGAAATTAGATACAATGCAGATGTATTACCAGCTGTAGTATGGCAGTTCATTAATGCACACAAAAATCCAAAGGAATGTCAGAAATTTATGCCCTCACACGGACAAGTCACTTAAAAGCCGATGAACTCTCACTAAATGCCTCCATTCCACGTATCAATTCTCTGTATTTGACCTTACTTTCGATCCAGGTTCACATTTTTAAATATTCAAATACAAATTAAAAAAAAAAAAAGCAAGCAACCCACAGCAATATATAGCTTACGCCATAAACCTGGTCATAAGATCAAGAAGATTTTGGTGCTTAATAATGCTCAATCATAACTACAACCAATTGATGCAGACATCACAGAGACGAGTGGGATGACAAAGGAATTTCAGGCTCTAATTTCTTATGAACCTGGTATTTAATTACTCCAACCAACTGGTTCAACAGACGATATTGCCAGAATACAAACTAGTGCGTACTAGGGAGAACTATCTATCTGGTTGCACTGAATATGTTCGATGAAATATCTCAAAGACAATTTCATTATCAGATTAACAAGAAACCATGAACAAAGTAGAATTCAATGTATGTACCTCACACAATCAAAGCACCCATAACCACTATATTTTAACAAAAGAAAGATTGAAATCACATACTCATGGCATCATTACAAGTTAATAATAACCAGGAGTTAAACAAATTCCTTTTCCCATACCAGACACATAATTAAGCACAGTTTAATCCATGTATGCCCGTTGAGCTGCTGCCAAATACCTAGCTTCAAAATACCCCAAAATAAACAATATATTTGGTTCAACTAGCTTCAAGATACCATGAACTATCTATCAGCTGGTGCAACAGACGATATTGCCAGGAGTACAACTAGCTGCTGCCAAATACTTGGCATTTTCAATGTCCTTTATCGACTACATATCCACAGCTATTTGATATATGCTATAATCCCTCTATTTGTGTACATGATATAATTGAATCAGGAGGATCCATATTGAGGTTTAGGCGAACCCTACATGGCATCCTTCTATCTGAATGGCAAGAGCTAGTTGCTATAATTTCTTCCTATTTTCTAAAGGATTTCCCAGATTATTCTAAATGGAAATGGGATCCCAAATTACAATTTACTACAACATCTTTATACAGCTTTCTCTCTTTTAGAGGTGTTCAAATTCAATTTGCTGATAT
>JAJGRW010000576.1:0-276040 GCA_025461045.1 Carex parvula
AATGTGCTTGGAGACCAAATTTTACATTTTTTGAAATTTTTTTACTATTTATTAAGCCACTTTGAAAATCGCTGATCCGACGGCGAATAGTAAAAAAGAGTAAAATTTTCTGGACCACCGGATCAGAAACTTTCAAAGTGGCTTAAGAAATAGTAAAAATATTCCAAAAATATAAAATTTGGTCTCCAAGTACATTTCAATGTTTAGAACATGTTGAACGGTTCGGATCGGTTGTTTGGATTTTCAAAATTCAAAAAGTAGCCCGAAGTAAACGGGGTGATTTACTTTGCAAAGCACCGTAGCCTTACTCATATATATCTATATATATATATAGAGAGAGAGAGAGAGAGAGAGAATGGCTAATATACAAACGTTTGTTCCTGGGCTCAGGAACAAACGATTTGGTTCTCCGATTTTTAAAATCCAAACAATAAATCTAAACCGTTAGATGTTCAATCTATATTAAAATCTACTTGGAGACCAAATTTTACATTTTTTGGAATTTTTTTACTATTTATTAAGTTGGTTTGAAAACCGCTATTTTTCAATGCTGCAGAAATTTAATAAAAACAGCGGTTTTCAAACTAGCTTAATAAATAGTAAAAAAATTAAAAAAAATGTAAAATTTGGTCTCCAAGTAGATTTTAATATAGATTGAACATCTAACGGTTTAGATTTGTTGTTTGGACTTTGAAAATCGGAGAACCAAATCGTTTGTTCCTGAGTCCAGGAATAAACGTTTGTATATTAGCCATTCTCTATGTATATAATGATTATGGAATCGGATCTTGCTTTTGTTGAGCGACCACAACCGCTATATATGCTTTAAAAAATTGTTCTAGTACTAAATGTTGGAAAATAATAGGGTCGAGATGCCCCCTCTTGATCATAATTTTTCTAATTAGATTGGGGATCATCTGTTCCCCTTACTTGTAAGTCTGAATATAAGGTGTTCCATTTTTCTTTTGGTTTGCTTTTGTATCTGAAAAATTATTGTGCATGTATATGGGAAATCACCATATTAATACAAATACAATTACTTCTGATGCTAGACTTCGTGTTCATACAGCCAGTGTTGTTTCTGTTTCTATATGATATCAAATTTGCTTAAAATTCAAATACTTTGCAATTAAGCCCTCAATAGCAGATCAGTGAAATAATTTCCTCAATATCAATAGCATGAACGCTTCACAAAATCACTTGCAGATATTAGCTCCAACAAATACTCAGTTTTATCTGTTAGCAAATTAATTTATTTTATGGGACTTTTCTGTTGTACCTCAAAAAAATTCTAGACTTTTCATTATAACAAGCAATATTTTGCACAGTTAGAATTGATCTGGATGTTAATGGAGCACATTAGCTAGGCTGGCTACCTCTCCATTCCGTTGTTCTCAGTATTTAAAACAATTAAACCTGAAGTAGGGTTAAAATGCACCATTAGTTTTGTGCTCCTATTATGCTCTACATTTGTATCTTCATTTTCAAAGTCCGAACAGTCGATCCGAACTGTTCACCATGATCTTTGTAATAAAATGTTCTTGGAGACCACATTTTATATTTTTTGAAATTTTTTACTATTGTTTTTAAATAGATACAAAATTACTGTCTTTAGAAGATTCTGGGCCATCCAAAACAGTGATTTTGTATCTATCTAAAAAAATAGTAAATTTTTTTTTTTCAAAAAATATAAAATTTGGTCTCCAAACACATTTTAATATGAAGATCATGTTGAGTGGTTCGGATCGATTGTTCGAACTTTGAAAACAGAGAAAAAAACGTGAAGCATGATATATTAGAGCACAAAATCAATGATGCATTTTAACCCTACTCATAAACCTTTAATATTTATTTGGTTTCGTTTACATATGTGTCAATGACACTAAAGGGGGTTACATTATTTTGCCCGTTGAGTATACCGGCTCTCATCTTTGTGCTTTATATCATTGCTAATATTATGTACGTGCATTGCAATGTAATCATATTTAAGAAATTAAAAAAAATTTCATATAAAATAACATATTTTTATATAACAAATAGATGAATTAAAAAATAATTATCTAACAATAATTATGCAATGTAACCCCTAACATACGGATCCAAATCTGCTTCTATTTTTTAAAATAGAAGCATCCTCCTCTTCCCCTTTTATCTCTCTCTCTCTCTTCAAAAGCAACAGAGAATGAGGTATGCTATCCTATAAAAGTGGAGCCCATTGAAGTTATTGAAGAGCAGCAGCCTAAGTCTTCTATATAAATACCTGATTGATCTATATAAGTATCTGATTCATCTATATAAGCACCTAAAGAAAAAGAAGATGCTCTTTTTTCTCAAGAAAAGAAGAAAATTTGGTTCCCAACATACGACAAATGTATTCAACTTTTATAAGGGAGGGGCTGCGGTGGGCATTGTATCAAATTTGATATGCTGCTTCATTAAACTTTATATTTCGTGCACACTTGATCAATATTTAATTTAAAGTTATTTGTACGAATTTTAGAGTGAATCGGACAGCTTTGACTGAACATGCATCATGATCCAAAACCCAACAAACCGCCTCGAATTCTGATTTTAAGATCTGAAGGATGGTTTAAATTGATAATGTACTGCAAATACTTGTACAAAAGTTCATTTATCTTTCTTAACTAACACTAATAGATCATTAATGTCCTATATTGATCACCTTTTGATATTTTAGCATCAGAAATATGGTAGAAAATATATTAAAAATATGAACAGACAGCCGGCTTAAATTACATTCTATCATATTTATATGCAAAACATTTAACGTATCTTTTTTATTATTTACCACAAAAATATTCTATCAGTTTTGGGCATTTTAGGATCTCAACGATATCGAAGTTGGTTTATATAAAAAATTTATACGTTCAACATGCTGTAAATATATTCTGATAGATCACTTGACGTAGTTGTTCTTCACCATTATAGCTAGTCATGTCACGTCACGCGAACAATTTTTTCAATATGATTTTTTAATTATAATATATTGTGTAATAGTTTCTTATTTTCATTATATTTTGTTATTATTTTCTATAAACTAACTTAAAACTTGAAAATAATAGTTAAACGTTATCAGTTATGCATATCATGTTTTATCACGGCACGTGTGATCATAACGTGACCACACATGATGTGACAATTCATGTGACGTGATTTTTCTTCACCATTTTAATCACGCCACATCACGTCACGTAAAAATAAATTTTAATCACGTGACATGACCAAATCATAATGTGTTACAAGTCACATCACGCCACGTTTTCCTTCACTAAGTGAACTTTTGACATGTGATCTAAATACATTCCAACAGATTTGTTGCACAGATGTTGATCTAACCTTTGGATCAACTGGCACAAATTGATTTGTATCCAAGTACTTGATTATAATTTGAAAATTTATAATTTAAAATGTGGTTCTAATTGATCAAAAACATGATAGACTACTGCAATGATTTCCGTGTGCCCTCCAACATATTTATCTACATAATTATTTATGTAATTAACTTATTTTTTATTTAAGCACAGACAAATTTTATAGCATGCAATTTATAAATTATCTATCACTGGATTATTTTAGAGATTATCTATTAGTTTGATTATCTATCACCGGTGACGTCATCAGAAGACTATCAGCGACAACGCTTACAGCGACCGGCCTTTCAGCGACCGGATTTGGCTTTCAGCGACCGGATTGAGTATCAGCGACCGGCGACATTATTTTCTGCGACCGGAATTCCGGTCACTGATGGTCATGTTTGCTGTAGTGAGATTATATTTTTGATCCATTTAACTTCTTTCTAATTTTACCAAATTCATTATATTATAATTTGTTGTGTTCACATATGTTGCCATTATCTGAGATATAGCATTCAATGAACAACTTAAAAGCTTAGACTATATTAGATAGAAAGATAGAAGGTGAAGATAGAGTGATAACTCTTATCTCCAAACCTCATTTCAGATCTTCTACATAACCTTAGTTATTATTCATAAATTAAAATTATTTTTGAGCCGTCTGATCTAAAATAACCTCCCAAGATGATCTAAGATATGGGGTCAATTGACCTCCATTATTTTTCAAATTTTTTATATTAACATGTGTTTTCTATATAGTTTAGAACAAAATACTATAAATACTATAAAATTAACCTCCATTCGCAGTATAAAAGTTTATATAATTGACCCCCATAGTCTGAAAGTCTGACTCCGTCCTGACCAGAACCCACCTTCAAGCCACCCCTTAATTTCCTTCCAGTTTCCTTTTGTAACTCCCTCCACTATCTCATCCTCTTGTGGAGAGCTTAAATACCAAAGCTGAGAATGAAATAAAACAAACAAAAATAGAGGAGAAAGAAGAGAGAGAGAGAGAGAGAGAGAATAAGCCATGGACGTGAGCATGTTGCAGAGGACTTACTTGGAACTCCTATCTTCTCTCTTTAGTGAGGTATCTGATCTTTTTTAAACTTCTCTTATAATTTTTCTTTTCCTTTGTTTTTATGAGAATTTTGATGGAACTTCTCTCTCTCTCTTTTTTCTTTCTTTCTGTGTGGTAAGGGTATACTGAATGAACAGTTTACAACACTGCAAAAGCTCCAAGACAAAGATGATCCCAAATTTGTTTTTCGCACGGTTTCTCTCTTCTTTGACAATGCTGAAAGACTAATCAATGAGATTGGCTCTAATCTGTAATCTCTCCCTATATAGCACACACACACTTTCACACCTACGATCTGGTTAAAATTCTATTTTATTGATTTTGTTTCGATTTTTTGTTTGTGAAGCAACCAGCCGACTGTAGAGTTCAACAAGATTAAGGAGCTTGTTCACCAATTGAAGGGGAGTAACAAATTGTAAGCTTTTGTTTAATTTTTTTTTTAAAGTTGGTGCATGTAACCTGTTATTGGTTATGTTATCTTAAATGGCATGCATTTTTCTGTTGGTCTAGTACTCAGCATGACAAAACTTTTAGGTTTCTCTGGTACTTATAATTTTCCTTTCTAAGCACGCACAGAAATAACATTTTTCAGTCGGTGTATCTTTGCGAATAGTCACTGTTTACCCTCGTGGATACTGTCCCATTCTTGTAGTATATAATTTCAAATATTAAAGGTTGGCAAAACAGAATTAACATGCAGATCTGATTTAGGAAATTTTATTAAGGGATATGTTAACCTTTGTCCAAAGCAATTTCACTTAGGCCTCGTCGTCACTCTTGTGGTGCCATGTCTCATTGAAAGTGGTGTGGTTGAAAGTTCCCAATGAAATTCTCTTAGGCGATCCATATTATTGTTTTTTATATATTCTTATTTTGCAAATAACATCTATAAATACTGCTATGTTATTTCGAATTGCAGACAATGTTCGCAAATCAAAAAGAGTATCACAGATAGTGTTTGCGATCTTTCTAGTTTAGAACTAATTTCCAATTTGAACCTTTCTCGTGCGCTCATTTGGACGACCCAGTTAGTCGGTGAACCCTAATGAAATTCTCTTAGGCGATCCATATTATTGTTTTCTATTCTCGTTTTGCAAATAACATCTAAAAATACTGCTATGTTACATCTTGAATTGCAGACAATGTTTGCAAATAAAAAAAGTATCGCAGATAGTGTTTGCGATCTTTCTAGTTTAGAACTAATTTCCAATTTGAACCTTTCTCGTGAGCTCATTTGGACGACCCAGTTAGTCGGTGAACCCTAATGAAATTCTCTTAGGCGATCCATATTCTTGTTTTGCAAATAGCATCTATAAATACTGCTATGTTACATTTTGAATTGTAGAAGATGTTTGCAAATCAAAAAGAGTATCGCAGATAGTGTTTGCGATCTTTCTAGTTTAGAACTTTCCAATTTCATGTGTTACTGCTGCCTCTTTAACACACCAGATCAACATATAATTTTCTGAACAGGAATGACATTTTCTGAGGACAATGCAATAATTATTCAAAAGAAGTATGAGCTAAATTGTACATGTTATTTCTTTGGTCCCAATTGAGACCTCCATGTGAATTATACTAAAACATTTTACCAAATGAATCAGGAAAACTTACCATGTCTGGTGATATAACAGCAAAATAACAAAAAATTTGTGTTCTTCATATTTTATCGCACAGTATTGGTGGTGAAAGAATTGAAGATGCTTGTGTGGCCTTTCACAGTTACTGTGATGCAAATGATCTCCAAGGGTAAGATCTAAATTTTCATTGTTTGAGTTATATACATCTATACTTGTAAATAAAGTGATCGTTAACGTATAGATCTTAATAAGTTAAATAAACAACCTATGTGTTGCTTGTGCAGTTGTTTCAGTAGCATGCAGCACCTCAACCAAGAATTTCTGAACTTCAAGAGCAAGCTTGACACTCTGTTTACGGTATAGCATAATTTGGGTTTAGTCTAATTTGTGTTCATAGTCGTCACATATCATATGTTTTCATTTCATTCATTGTAGATGGAGCAACAAATAGTGACAGCTGGTGGATCTATTCCAAAGATGCAGTGATGTTTTTGCATTGGAATAATTGCTATTTTCTAGTAATGTTTTATGGTGGTTGTGTGATTTGGGAACATTATGTTATAATGTCTATCTAGTGTTTGTCTTTCAATAAAGCTCTGTTGTGTTGTAGTTTTAATGTGAGATGATATCTTTGTTTAGTGAACTTAATCCAGGATAACCGTAAACAACATGTACTATCCTGGAAAAACAGGTATTTTAAATGTTTGTGGATCTGTTTGTGCATGCATCGTACAGATGGTTTTTGCATTATTGTGTTCATATTTCTTGCATAGAAGTTTTGAATCTTCTGTATTGCCTTATTTGGTACAGAGCTGAGAGGTTCTAATTTGATTTCAACTAAAATTATCTTCATTCCTCATTCTGCATTAGCTAAGTATACTGAAAAATGTCAGCCTGACTTTTTTTTTTTTTGAAAAAACTATCCTCAGTGGTGCACGACCAGTACAGATCCGGTTACCAGCATAAAATTGGCAACCAATATTTATACCAGAATATACCCAAGCTAATCACACTATGAATATAAAACTCTCTCCATAAACTGCCTATGCTGTCAATACAAGGGCTTATTACATCTTGAAAGTTTTTTACAACAAAACCCTTTGTTTTTTAGACAGTGTATTCGAGTTTATGCATCAGCTGACGGCAACAATCTCAACTTACAGTAGCAGGGAAGATATCGGGGCCTTGGATCTGCAACGGATTCAGCTGTGGATATGCTTTCCAGTATTCCAACCTTTAGCTATCCTATTACATGTCCACAAAAAAATATAAATTAAATAATCAGTAGAGCTAAAGATTGGATTGGTTTAACCTAATCTGAATATTTTTTTTCCATAGGCGCACAACACATAACCTGAATTGTTTTCCTAGTAGTACCAGCACATTGAATAATGTAATATTACACATGCTACAAGTTAACCTAGTTTAGCTGCAAGTCATATATAAGTCACAACCAGGACCAAATAATTTTAACCAACCAACATTTCAAAAATAAATGTTCAACTGATCTAGGTGGTAAATATAATCAGTTTTTCTGTAGGATTGTTTGATAGCTAGTAGCCTGTTCACTCGTAGTTCAAAATTTTCATTACAGTATTCATATAAAAGGAATTTGTGCATAGGCTCAGCATGAAGAACCGGAGGACAAATTTGCATATGTTAGACTCATGCAAGCTGCTCCTTGCCTGATAATCCGCACAGCATCATGTACGACATGTTATCATATTTTAACGCGCAGATCAGTTTCTAATTTGACAACTTTGCTGATTCATTGAATCCCACTTTTTTATGTAGAATAGTAAAAAGTAGCAAAATTACATATGTTTACACTTGTTTATGAGTAGGTGATTTGCCTACTGATGGGTTTGGATATTAGATCTCTAAGGGATACAAGAATATAAATGCCTCCATCTAAAGCTCTCAATGCATGCATTTAGACAAGACTTCTGATTATGAATAGGGATAATGAATCTGATCATGGATTCAGATTTATTCACAAGTATTCTATCCTTTTATAAATAGGGATATTGTTGCTGATGTTTGTAACAGACAGGATATACAAAAGATTTCCTAATTGACATGCTTTGCTACTTCACATGCTCGGATTTCTGTGAAGAGCGATAATTGACGTAACATATTTAATAGTATCGAAGGATTCTACAAGGACAATCATGTTGTGACATATGTCCAATTTTCTTCAACAGCAGCTTTCAAAGGAGTATTTTAGCATGTAAAACCCATTTTTACCACAATTCATTCAATGTTTTTTCAAAGCAGATTTTCCAGACAAAATAATCAGATTCATTAAACACATACAGAGCAAATCAGAGATAAAATACAAAAGGAGAAACAGGGTAAGTAGTACCACAATAGTATTGGTCGACTTAAGAGTAACGACATGCATGGCGCACAGAGTTGCTGCCATAGATCTGATTATGACAGAAAAAAAGGCTCTACCATGGATTGCCAAGCATTTGGCACTAACTTGCCCCCTCCCTTTTTTGTTACAAAGAAATATCATAAATAGGACCAAACCTCTCTCAGCAGAAAAAACAAGGAGGAATTAGTGAATGGGAAAAAAAGTCCCCCATTTTCATAGGAAGCAATGGGAAAATTTCAAATTGATCAAGGGAGCTGTCTGTGCCGGGGGACTAAAGTTACCCACGTCCAGATTTTGTGAGTTGGAGTGGGTCGTCGGAGAGTTGGAAATCGGATCAGAATCCAAACTAAAACGGAAACAATAAAATTGTTTCTGCTCAAATGTTCCTTTGATCTTAAAATAACCCCTGTTTCATTAAAATGAAATAGGTGAACAGTATTGGCTCTTCTTGATCCATGTATATATCATCTTCTCAAGTTGTGTGGGTTATATTTCAGCTCTAGTAACGTCAAGAGCTCGCATTGCGGTATTTTGGTTTTGAATTAATTTAACACTGCTGGGCATATGGACCAAGGAGAAGTAAGAGAGATAAGAAGGACAAAAGATACACACAAGGAAAAACATAGATGCACACACAAGAAAATAAAACCAAGGCCTAAAAGAATTGTAATTCATATATTCTCTTACAGTATCAATGATCTTTCTATAAACCTATTGAATGATACTTTGATTTTTTGAGTTTGAACAAGTAAACTTCTAGTCCATTTTACTTTCTTTCCACTAGTTTGGTAAAAAGAATTTAAAACAATAATAGACTGAAATCATCTGTCATCAGACAGGTTGCTCCACAGTTTCCTTTGCTCATCAAAACTAGCAATTACGGCAGACTGTCTTTTACTGTTTAATGAATTTGCAAAATTTGTATAGAATGCTTCCTTCTTGATGTCTGTTATTATCTTCACTAGTTTCTCATGACCATTTTCTATTATAACCTGTCCATCCTCGCTTATGTTGTTATTGCTCAGAACTTTAATTGACTCCATTAGCACTTCATGACTCAAATTTGAGCCTTCAACGAGAAAAAATGCCCCAAGAATTTCGCCCGAAAACATATTCTGGCAAGAAGTGAAAGAATATGGAATATAGTTTCTTACATGATAGAGAAAAGAAGTGAAAGACAATGACGAAAACCATTTAAGTAGAATTGTGTTAATTACCATATGGTGATATGCTTCATGCTTCTGCTTAAGCCTTTGCATCAAAGATAGTAAGTGGTGCGAAAAACGAGCTTCAGGAGTTCCATTGGCATGTTCTAACGCTTCAATCATTGACCTAAACGAGTTCAATTTCCGCTGAGTACTAAGCGGAATAAGAGTAATATTTATATCCGACTTAACAACAATCTTGGCTGCTAGAGGATCCAGAAAGAAGTTGAACTCTGCATATTTGTTTGATGGAACGGTGAAAACGTTCCCTTCTTCATTTTGTTCATCCTTGATATTACCTCCAACAATGTAAATACTCTATATATCAGAGGATACCATTCTGTTAGTATTGGCCTAAATTGAAGTTTCTCTTCAGATAATTCTCAAAATAACAACTGACCTCTATCACTGAGCTCGCAATTTTATCTGAGAGTATAATATTAGCTATGTTTGTTAGAGGCCCATTTGCTAATATTATGATCTTTTCATCTGGATCAAGTTTGCTTGTAGTAGATTGCCAGACTTCAATTGCCGATGGCTGCCTAAGTTCAGTTGATTTTTCAGCTGTATATCTGCAAGGGAATAAAAATTGCTACTACATCATGTACACTGGAAAAAGCAGGAATGAGAACAAAATGCTTTTAACACAAGCATGATACCCTCGGGGACTTCTTGGTAATATTCGACCAAGCCCAAAAAGTGTATCTGAATCGAGTAATCCACCGCTGCCCTTTGGAATAGCCTTCACATACTTGCAACCAAGTATTGGAGTATCGAGTGCAGTGGTACTGCCGAGGCCAACCATAATATCATCACGACCCATCATATGTAACACATCATAAATAATGTCTATGGTAGCTATATCTGCCCATCCATTGCCACTAACAAGTATACCCTAATTAAAATAAATAAATTGCAATTAGATTTCTAATCACATACAAGTATGCTTAATCTCTGAACTATTATATATGTGTGTGTGAATAAAGAAAATTGTACCTTAAGATTTATTATATCAGTTGGAGCTTTGAGAAGGTATATTAGGGAGAGGAAGTCTCCAGCACTCATGTCCATGTCAAAAATAACAGGTTTGCCCTTAGGTTTATCAACAAAATTTGACTTATAGAGAGTTGCTCTGTAATAGGGGAACTCGGTTGTCAAATTAAAGCGTCCTGTTTGTTGAGGTAGATTTAGAACCTACAACAATTTTTTGTCATATTATACATAAACTTGGACTCTATAAAATGCAAACATTAATTTTAAACAAGGTTATATTATGTTTGTCAAATAAGCAATTACCTCCAGAAAACTTTTGAAAAATTCCCTATCAAGAGAACTTTTATGATCTTGATTTGATTTTGCTTTCGTCGCTACTCGAACTTGTACTGCCTCTGGACGTCTTACTTCCTTCGTATACCCGTCCTGGGAATGCAATTGCACATAGAATGGAATGCAAGTGTTACAAAAAGAATATTAATAAATAATTTGCTAACTTGAATAGGTGGGCTTGAGAACTACCTCACATCTACCCCAATTGCTTCCATTGATCAGGCAAAAGGGATCACCAACTCCTGTTTGAACATGACCGCTGTGTACTCCATACTTTGTTAAATTAAACTTCGGGACTGCTCGTCCGTTGAAAAATGGATTAGAGCCATCATTTACACCATATGGTTTGTTCGATGTGACTACAGTTAAGTTCATATATTTCATTACAGCAAACTCATTTTCACCACTAAATTTGTCTCCATTTTGCATAATCGAGATAGCAATGCCGGAAGTAAATGAATCCCACATGAAAAACGCCTGTGACAACTTCTCACAGTAAGTACCCCATCAAATAATTACCCTAATAAATAAGTACAATTCCTATACAAGTAGATGCAATAGAGGAGCATACAGTGTAGAATTTCAGAGTCTGGTAGCAGTATTGTGCCTCGAAAGTGTTCTGGTGCTGCTTGAATTCGGCTAAGAATTGTTCTGTGATTGGGATTGTGTTGGTAGCGTCAAGTGGCACAAGGGTTATAGGAATGCCAGAGTGAAACACCTACAAAAAACATAATTAAGAAAACATTACTCTGTATTGTTTTCAATTTTAATTTTGTACTGTCTATTCGTTTCTGTATGTTCATTTTTATTTTTGGAAATGTTTCTTTGTTTTTATAACAATGCATAGATGAACCTGCTACAAAAAAAAGTAAAACAACAGTAAAATCTGGCTTATTTACCTGGTATGCTGCAAATGAATCCACAAATATATTAAACTCTGCATAAGGGTTACTCGTGTATCCCGAAAACAAATTACCGACGATACCACACTGTCCCATAGGCTTGCAAGAAGTGTTACTTTCTAGGCAGCAACCTATTGGATTCTTTGACCGGATTCCGCCCCCCATGACATATATGTGCTCAACATTTTTCTTCAATTCAGGGTGTGTCATGAGAAAAATCGCAAAATTTGTGTGTGCTCCAATCAGAAAGACAGTTGTTGGGCCATCAGATATGGTGTCTATCATCACTTGTTGTGCTGTCGGTTGAAGAAGCGGCATGTATCTCCTGCTACCCTGTTTTCAACATGTCTTGGAATGAACACAACTGTGCAGTACTGAGGCTCTGTTCCTATCTTTTATTATCACTCCAGTAAAATAATTATCAAAAAAATGTTTGTTGTTCTCTGTTTTTTTTTTTTTCAAGCTGTAAACTATTGATAATATATTATTTATTGGGCTGTACCTGTGGAAGAAAGCTCCTTCTAAGTCCATAATTTGTGTCGATATTTAACCGTGCTTCCACAGGAATAGCTTGTCTGTAACGACAGTCACCTACTGTTGTCATATCCTGATATACACTTTCACAAATGAAGAGAAACTTGGTCATATCAGATTTGTAATAATAGTATAAAGGCAACTTCAGTTCTAAAAAAGGATGCAAAAGTTATATGCAAATAAATTACAAAGAAGGCAAAAAAAATGTATACTTGATCTATTAGAGGCAGATACCCCCCAACATCAGGGTATATTTTACCATCTTTTGATATACCGCCTTCGCCTCCTACTCCGACTCTAATATCATCGCGACCCATCATGTACAAAATGTCGTACAAGTGATTAACTGCATGTCCAGCATCCGACCATGAATTTGCATTTATAGTTACCGCCTGTAGTGCAAAAAAAAAAAAAAAAAACTTTACTTGTACATGCTACATTATTTTTAAACATGATAACTATTTTAACAATATTTGAATTCCCTTGTTCCTTTTCTTTAAGTTTTCTTCTTCAAAAAGAAACAAATAAGGCCCTATTGTGATTATTAATTATCAAGATTGAAGCACCATGCATGGGTGATGTTTTGAGGACTAATTTCAGGGAGCAAAAGAAATTGCTTAAATATATATGATGTAGGATTCCATGACTCACAGATACGGCAATGAAAGAAACAGAAAATTGATAATTAATCAATAGTAGTGCTTGTTAGAACCCATGAGAAATATGCTATATGATCTTTTATATTTTTTTAATCTACACCAAGTAAGAATTTACCTGCCGAAAGTACAAAGTAAAAAATACAAATGCTCAAGGGAACATTTCTTAAAAAGATAAAGAAAGAATAATTCAAAGACATGCACCTAAACAGTCTGCCTATTCTGTCTAAAAAATCAAAACAATGGGAGATGATATTAACACAATTACTTTTTTTATTAGCACAACAATTTTTAAAAAAAATTAAGTGTATAGACAACTTAATTTGCCTCTACTTTATTAACTGTTGATATATATAGCTTGCCCATTTAATTATGTAATCAGCACTTGCTTTATTTAATGATTATGATTTACTTTATTTCCATAACTAAAATATATATCTCCCTAAAATCATTTCTTTCCTAAGGAACCGAATACAAATATGAAAACACATTATTAACTAGATATGGAAAATCAATCTACCAATCAACAAAAAGAAAACTTATAATAAATTTGTTTTTTTTCTTAAACAATTATGAAGGTACAATTACTATAATAAAATTAGTTGTACACCTTCAAGATTTAATAGAATAATTATATATATGCTGATTATATATCAATATTACTTTTCATTTTTTGCAGGTTATAAGTTTTATCGTCCATAGAGTAAAAAAATAATGGGCATCTGTCAACATGAAGAGATTTTTTTCCAAAACAATGTACAAAAATTTTCTAGGACTTCATCTTTTTTAGTTATCAATTTATGTCTGTGTATATATATAGTTCATATATCATTTTAGCATGCGTATACTTTTATATTATATGTTATGCAATATGTTATTCATTTTGTAGGAACTAATTTACATTTTTTTTTTACTATAATAGTCTTTAATGATGCATATTAAAACAAAATAAGATATTGACTTCCAAGATAATTTGTGGGAGCTGAAAAGTAAAAAAATATGGATAGATTTTTAGTAGTATAGATGAAATATTCTATTTATATATATATTCAGTTGTACTTTAATTTATACAAGAGATACAATAATTTATTAGAGAGGAGCGACATTTAAAATAGATAATTAATGAAGGATAAAATTGTCTAAGATTCAAATAATGTTGTGTTAATAGAAAAATTAGTTGTGCTAATATCACCTTCCCAAAACAATATATTTTTGTGAAGGAAGAAGCATAACTAGAAAAGTTTCAAAAGGACCATTATATACCTATCTCTATTACATATACTAACAAGGAAGCCTTTTGAACTATTTCAATAAAGTAGTACCTTCGGATTTGGGCTTAAGTACCAACTTGCAAAAAAGAAGAAAAAGAAATTTCTAATTAAGTGCACGACTCTCAAAGCAAACTTCCAATCTACATTACATAAGCTTCTTCATATAATAGAAGTACAAAAATGGTGAACCAATAAACCAATCTCATTTATTTGTACTTTTATTTATCCTCTCATTTGATCCAAAAGTAACAAGCAAAGTAACCTATGCAGAAAGTAGGTAAAAGAAAAAAAACAAAGAAAGAGAAACTAACCTTGAGATCAAATTCTGATCGATTCTGCTTCAACAAATACAAAAGCGCAAAGAAGTCATCTGTATCCATGTCTGTATCTAGAAGAAGCCTTCGAGGTTTCTTACTATGAGGAGGTTCTCCCATGAATCCATAAAAACATGGTGATATTGCAAGAAAACAGAGCAATATTGCACTACAAGCCATCTCCTTGCAAATTTTATACAAAAAGTTCCTTTCTTTTCTTCCTTTTTGTTGTTTAATTACTATACAAAGGAGGAAAGGCTAGCTTTTAAAGACAGATGAGTGGCTATTAAGGAGTCCAATTGGTAAGGAAGTCGAAACAGTCATTAACTCATTATGGGTATGATAGGAACAAGAAAATTGTCTCTGGTGTTTGGGATTATATTATAACAAAAATATTATTATTATTAATAATAATAATAATAATAATAATAATAATAATAATAATAATAAAGAGTATCTTGCTTTTGATAGGCCCTAGCATAAGGGCTTTTCCTCAAAAAAAAAAAGCTAAATAGTTGAAAGAAAGAGTATCTTACATTAATCAAAGATATAACAAAAGCAGCATCTTTGTAGAAAATGGTCACCCCTTCCTTTCTCTCTCTCTCTAATGTGTGTTTCTTTTTGTTTCTTTCTGCTATATTCTACATCATCCTCTACATGATTGGTGCCGTTTTGGAGTTGCATAGCATGTCTATGTGTGCGTTATTCCTTGTCCATTAGGCAACTTATTTTTTTTAATTAAGATCTATGGACTATGGGTTGAAAAAGCAACTGAAAGGGAAATAACATAACAGGAAGGAAACTCTAATTTTAGAAAACAGAGACATTGGTCCCTTTTAAAAAGGACATGTCGGACTTTATTTTTCGTCTTTTAGCGAGCAGATTAAAGACTTAAAATGAAAGATAATACAAATTTGGCAAAAGAAGCAAGACCCCAAGAAATAACATGGCGGATCTTCATAATTTCATGGAGTTGTTGCACACATGGTTTGGAAAATCGGCCAATTCCGAGTCAACTCGGTATCGGCCGTGTCCGATCCGCTTTTCACCCGAGTCTCGTGCCCATGCGAGTTTTTTAGCAAAACTCGGTTTAATAGTGTTTGACTCGGCCGAGTTAGCTGATTTTTAGGCCGAGTCAGACCAAGTCAGACCGAGTTTGACCGAGTTTTGGCTGAGTCAGCCATTAAAACTGTGATTAAAATCATTTTATGTAAAAAGATGTTTGTAAAATGACCGAGTCATACAGCTAGAGAGTTGCATATAAGCTGGAGTCATACAAATCTAAGTTAATTACTAATTTTGTTAGAATAGTACATATTAATGTTAGAATAGTACGTACATATTTTTTGTTAGTTAAATATTAGTATACAAATCTAAGTTAATTACTAATTTTGTTCTCCATTATTTTATTCGACATTATAATTAATTTATAATATCTTGTTACTTAATTTGAAATAGACACAACAATATCCCCATTCGTATTTTAATACAGAGGACGATGAGATGATCCAGCCAACTCGGCATAGCTTATGGCAATAAAAAATGTGTTCTATTTGTAATGTTTATATTACATTATATAATTAGTGGATTATTTGAGTGTAATATTTTCTGTTAATATAGTTTTTCTATAAATTATTTTTTTACCAGTTTTTTTCTACTTTTGGCTACAAAACAAGTTTCAGTCAAAAAAATCCGAGTTTCCGAGTCAATTCGGTCGATTCCGGTTTCACGGTCAAGAATCCGATTCCGATTCCGGTTCCGGTTCCACGGTCAAGAACCCGATTCCGATTCCGATTCCGATTCCGAGTTTCAGAGCCATAGTTGCACATGTCAAATGTAGTTAGCGCAAAAAAAGAAGCAAAAATTAATGAGAAGCGCAACGACATTGGCTATGTCAGAGGAATGTTCATATGTCAAATTTGGTCGTCATCCTGTTCTCTCTTGTGTTAGATGTTTTTTATCTCATTATTTAATTTTTTTATATAAAAATCTCATTATTTAAGTTAAAATTGTAAATTTTCTTTATTAATTTTATTTGTACATAAGATAATTTTAGAGTATTTTTGGTGATTTTCTCCCTCGACGTCTCAATCTGTTTCTCTTAGGGATGTCAAGGATGTGATATGAGTAGGGTAAAAATGTGATATGAGTAGAGTAAAAGTATTTTCATACTCATATTCACTAAAAGTTCAGTTCCACATTCCTATATGGAAACTGAAATCCTCAATGAAGAAGGTTTGGATTTTTGTTTGGCTAATATTAGCAAATAGGATTCTGACGCAGGCAATACTATCAGCCCGGGGATGCACGATTCAACCGGGCTGCCAATGATGCAATTCTCGGGCTTTGGAAATATGAGATCATATCCATGTGGAGGTGTTAATATGCGACAAGGTTTTGGCGAGGCCTCTTCACACATTACAACATGAATATACAAAATGGCGGATCAATCATAGACAGACGGGATATGAACTATCCTCAAGGGTCTAGGAGGGTGAGGTCTCTTAGGAATACAATGTGGGTCGCGAGAGCTTGGACGCTCTGGCAGGAAAGGAACAGACAATTCTTTTCTAATAAAAATAAACTGGTGCAGATATTGATTAATGATACAACATTCAACATTCATTTTTGGTCTCAGCACGGGTAGGGATAGGGGCATGGACAACCTTGGGACTCTCTATTGTGCCCTTTTTTGTGACTATTTTTGGGAGCTGATGTATTTATTTTCTACTGTAAATTGTGAGATGCTAATTTTAGCATTCTTGCTTTGTAAATAAACCTTTTCTTATCATTATATTGTTGGCGGTTCACCGCCAACCTTAAAAAAAATTGACCTTAGCCATACTAATAAAAAAATGTGCAATTAATTTCAACTAAAGTGTTTTTGTTTATAAAATAAGAAAATTTAAAAATATGAATATCTCTTTGGAAAAATTCAATTGTCGAATACAGTACGGATAAGGAAGTTGGAAGGGTATCATTGACACCCCTGGTTTCTCTTTGCCTCTGGTCCAAGTGAACCATCCCTGCCTCTAAGCCACGCATATAGACCAATAGTATTTCGCCAATTTTTTTGTCGCTCGACTCACGAAGACCATGTTCTTCCGACTTTGTGAGCCATGCAAAAATCCAGCGAGTCAACAACTCACCCGTGGTTCCTGTTAGTGTTGAGATCTAGAAGTCAATCATAGGATGATTGCATTCTAAGTTTTGTTCATGTAATTGGATGATTTGCTTATCATTTTGTTCCTTGAGTATTTCATTACTTATTAATCATTCAGGTTGAGGACCTGAAATTGTGGAACTCTATACATGAGTTAATGAATACTCTAAATGTCCCTAATCTTGATAATTAACAAGGAACATTAATTACCGGCATAAGATTAGCATTTGGATTAGATGATGATCATGTTCTGCAGATTATATGACAAGGAGTTTTCAATCTAATCAAATGGATACCTGTTGGAGATCAGGGGATTAGACGTGACCAAAGTAAAACATTTAATATGGATTGTGTTTGTGTCATTAATGTTTTATTTGTGTCTTGAATTCTAAGGTATGAGATGATTGTTTCTCTCACATGAGAATGCATATTCGTGGGTATTATCCAACGCTGTCCGTAACTGGCAGTCATACAGATTATATCTCAGTATGTATCTCTTATGTGGAGAGTAGTAATTATCAAGAATACAAATGTTCCTCATGTAAATGAGTGATGATATCGCTGGACCCCTTGATGAAATAATACAAGTATGTGCACATATGATTAAGGAGTTAATCATAATTACTGAATTATTTTGGAACCAAGAAAAGAATGGATTTGCAAGGATGACACATTTCTACCTTGAATCTATTCATGATACCATGAGACATGAAATTGATACGAGACAATTGTTGCTTTAGGGATCGTGATATAGCAGGTACTTATCATCTGTGTCTTTTGGGTAATTACAATGCATATTGCTAGGTGCCGCTTGTAATTTATGGATCAAAAGGAGTTTCAAATTTCATTGCCAAATGACATAGATCCCACATGGTCACACCAATAAGGAATTAATTAGAAAGGCTCCTAGATTTATTTTACATGTGTGACATGGCTGATAAATTGAGTTCTTTATCTAAACATGAGATAAATAATTATGGGGATAATTATATGATGTTATGAATTTAATTAAATGGTTTCATAAAATTCAAATATCGAGAAAGATCAAAATGGAAGAAACTTTGTGAGCTACAAAAAAGAGTTTTTATGAGCAGCAAAGAGTTATGTATTTCCACCACGATTTCTGTGAATAGAACTTAAAGCGGGCATATCTCATCAATCGTAGCTTCATTTTTAGTGTTCTATGACTTTTCGGAAAGCTTGTGAGAAGATCTATAGTTTGATGTACAAAAGGCTATAGGTCTATGCCGCATGCGGTATCACACAGTGCGCTGTTGGGCCAGAATCAGCTATTTTTGGCCCAGATTAATTATGGAAATTGTGGAGAACGTGGGAATCATGTCTAGGTCGGTGGGGACTCTTCTAAATAGCAAGAAAGCTATTTAAAGAGGTCCCTACTACCTAGGGTTTCAATATAATGATAATTCTTCCTTAGAGAGCCAAAACTTTGTCTCTCTCCCATTTTGATCTCTCATGTGTTGAGAACCCACAAACCCTAGAATCAATATCTTGTTCTCTTGGAGGATAGAGATTAAGGAGCGACCAAAATACTACTCTCTAGCAAGAGGAAACTTTGGTTTCTAATTAATTTCTTGGTGGATACCGTGAAGGACTTCTACTTTGAAGTCTCATCTAGGTGCAAGGCGTTCTAGGTCACGCACACATCAACCACCAAGGCGCTGCAAGGCATCAACCACCATTAGCATCAACAAGGAGGTAAAGGCTACAACCCTACATCTCAAGGACCTTCCTTTCTTGTTTGGAGACAAGAAACTAAAGGTATGATGCTTATTGATTTGGACATAGATTTTGATTTGATTTCAGTCGCACATGATGATCTTTTTGGCACTTTTCTTGTCAAAATTTGGAAATTCCGCTGCCTTAAGTATCATAAGAACCCAACAATTCCAGCCACATATGACCTCCAAGACCAATAGCGGAATCACAGTGCGTCACTGCTCGTGCGCCGTGACAAAACCATCTCAATGGTCAGTACTTAACAGATTACTAATGTGTAACAAGTTGATCGGTGAATTGAAATTTTGGAAATTTCATGTTCTACTGGTTGTTGTCACGTTCTTCTTGTTGTCTTTCATCTTCTACTAGTTGTCTTTCATGTTCTACAAGTTGTATTTCATGTTCTACTGTTTGTCTTTCATGTTCAACTAATTGTCTTTCATCTTCTTCTAGTTGTCTTTTCAACTTGTATTGGTTGTCTTTCATGTTCTACTGATTGTCTTTTATCTTTTTCTGGTTGTCTTTAATCTTATACATGTTGTCTTTCATCTTCTTATGGTTGTTTTTTATGTTTTATTGGTTGTCTTTCATCTTCATCTAGTTGTCTTTCATTATCTACTAGTTGTCTTTTATCTTCTTCTAGTTGTCTTTTATCTTCTTCTAGTTGTCTTTCATCTTCTACTTTCTACTAGTAGTTCACATCTAATACTATCTTCCATCTTCTACTGGTTGTCTTTCATGGTCTACTAGTTGTCTTTCATGGTCTACAAGTTGTTTTTCACCTTCTTCTAGTTGTCTTTCATCTTCTACTAGTTGTTTTTCATATTCTTCTAGTTATCTTTCATCTTCTACTGATTTTGTTTCTTCTATTTGTCTTTCATGTTCTACTGATTGTCTTCATCTTCTTCTAGTTGTCTTTTCATCTTGTACTGATTGTCTTTCATCTTCTTCTAGTTATCTATCATCTTCTACAAGTTGTCTTTCATCTTCTACTAGTTGTCTTTCATGTTTATTGGTTGTCTTTCATCTTCTTCTGGCTGTTTTTTCATCTTGTACTGATTATATTTCATGTGTTGTCCCTAACGGCACCTAGATGGGGGGTGAATAGGTTATGTTTAACTAATTTAAATGACCTATCTACTGTAAGTTCTTGGCGGAATCAAGAACTTGTGAATTAAATAACTAATGAATATTAAAGTGCAGTAAAGTAAATAGATAAAGTTAGAGAAAGTGACACAGGAGTTGTTAACTAAGTTCGGTCACTGAAGGACCTACGTCACCGGGACAACACAACCTTAATAGGTGCCCTTTCTATTACCCAATGAAGAACGGAATACAAGTTGTGACCGGTACGAGACAACACTCCTGCAGTCCACACAAACAACGGTTGAGTGTAACAGCTCAAAAGAAAGAAAGATGAGCACATATGCTCCGCTATGAGGTGAGTTACTAGGCTCCGGTATGAGACGAGCTCGCAGGCTCTAGGTTTCACTCTAATCAAGTTAGCTGAAGTATATTTGAGGTTGTGGAGAGATAATTGAAGTTTGAGCACAAGCAACAAAATGGATTCGACCTCTGAAAATGATTCTAAGGTATAAGATTTGTGAGGTATACTCTCGTCAATGAAACATGAGACATAACCTCCTATATATAGTGGAGTTCAAAGGAGAGCCAACGGCTCTTTGCAGATCACAAGATCTACAACATAATGGTTAAGCCTATTTTGCTTGTGCCCATGTTTCTAGTAATGATTATACCCGGTTATTTGAATTTTGAATTTGATATCCAGCCAAGCAACAACTAGACTCGGGTGATCTCAACCTCAGATCTACTTTACCATACTTTTTCATATTTTACTGGTTGATTTTCATTTTCTTCTAATTGTCTTTCATCTTCTTTTAGTTATCTTTCATGTTCTACTAGTTTATTTCATCTTCTTCTAGTTGTCTTTCATGTTCTACTGGATGTCTTTCACTTCTTCTAGTTGTCTTTCATGTTCTACTGGTTGTCTTCCATCTTCTTCTAATTGTCGTTGATCATCTACTGGTTGTCATTCATCTTCTTCCAATTGTGTTTCATCTTCTTCCAATTGTCATTCATCTTCTTCTAGTTATCTCTCATCATCTTCTGGTTGTCTCTCACTATCTACTTGTTGTGTATCATCTTCTATTTGTTGTCTCTCATTTTTCACTGGCTCTTTTTCATGTTCTACTTATTGTCTTTCATGTTTTACTGGTTGTCATTCATCTTATACTAGTTGTCTTTCATCATCTTCTTCTAATTGTCTTTCATCTTCTTCTAGTTGTCCTACATTTTCTACTTGTTGTGTTTCAACTTCTTCTGATTATCTCTCATCTTCTACTGGTTCTCTTTCACGTTCTATTGTTTGTCTTTCATATTTACTAATTGTCTTTTCTACTGGTTGTCTTTCATCTTCTTCAAGTTGTGTTTCATCTTCTTATTGTTGTATTTCATGTTCCACTGGCTGTTTTCATGTTCTACTGTATATCTTTAATCATCTTCTATTTGTTTTTCATCTTGTACAAGTTGTCTTTCATCTTCTTCTAGTTGTCTTTGACCATCTACTGGTTGTTCTTTGACCATCTACTGGTTGTTATTTCATCTTCTTCTAGTTGTCTTTCATCTTCTTCTAGTTATCACTGAATCTTCTGCTTGTCTCTCACTATCTACTTGTTGTGTATCATCTTCTACTGGTTGTCTCTCATCTTCTATTGGTTCTCTTTCATGTTCTACTTTTGTCTTTCATGTTTTACTGGAACCGTCTTTCAACTTACGCTAGTCATTCATCATCTTCTTCTAATTGTCTTTCATATTCTTCTAGTTGTCTTACATCTTCTACTTGTTGCGGTTCAACTTCTTCTGGTTGTCTCTCATCTTCTGCTGGTTCTCTTTCATGTTCTACTGGTTGTTTTTCATGTTCTACTGTTTGTCTTTCAAATTCTACTAATTGTCTTTCATCATCTACTGGTTGTCTTTAATATTCTACTGGTTGTCTTTCATCTTCTTCAAGTTGTGTTTCATCTTCTTCTCGTTGTATTTCATGTTCTACTTGTTGTTTTCATGTTCTACTGGATGTCTTTAATCATCTTTTAGTTGTTTTTCATGTTGTACAAGTTGTCTTTTATCTTCTTCTAGCTGTCTTTGATCATCTATTGGTTATCATTTATTTTCTTCCAATTGTGTTTCCTCTTCTTCTAGTTGTCATTCATCTTCTTCTAATCTCTCATCATCTTCTGGTCGTCTCTCACTATCTAATTGTTGTGTATCATCTTCTACTGGTTGTCTCTCACTATCTAATTGTTGTGTATCATCTTCTACTGGTTGTCTCTCATCTTCTACTGGTTCTCTTTCATGTTCTACTTCTTATCTTTCATGTTTTACTCGTTGTCTTTCATCTTGTACTAGTTGTCTTTCATCATCTTCTTCTAATTGTCTTTCATCTTCTTCTAGTTGTCTTACATCTTCTACTTGTTGTGTTTCAACTTCTTCTGGTTATCTCTCATCTTCTTCTGGTTCCCTTTCATATTCTACTGGTTCTCTTTCGTGTTCTACTGTTTGTCTTTCATATTCTTCGAATTGTTTTTCATCTTCTACTAGTTGTCTTTATTGTTCTACTTGTTGTCTTTCATCTTCTTTTAGTTGTGTTTCATCTTCTTCTCGTTGTATTTCATGTTCTACTGGTTGTCTTTAATCATCTTCTAGTTGTTTTTTTATCTTGTACAAGTTGTTTTTCATCTTCTATAGATGTCTTTGATCATCTATTGGTTGTCATTCATCTTCTTCAAACTTTGTTTCATCTTCTTCTGGTTGTCATTTATCTTCTTCTAGTCATCTCTCATCATCTTCTAGTTTTCTCTCACCATCTACTTGTTGTATATCATCTTCTACTGGTTGTCTCTCATCTTCTACTGGTTCTCTTTCATGTTCTACTTCTTGTCTTTCATGTTTTACTGGTTGTCTTTCATCTTGTACTAGTTGTCTTTCATCATCTTCTTCTAATTGTCTTTCATCTTCTTCTAGTTGTCTTACATCTTCTACTTGTTGTGTTTCAACTTCTTCTGGTTGTCTCTCATCTTCTGCTGGTTCTCTTTCATGTTCTACAGGTTG
The DNA here is from genome assembly GCA_025461045.1 of Carex parvula. Classification (NCBI taxonomy): domain Eukaryota; kingdom Viridiplantae; phylum Streptophyta; class Magnoliopsida; order Poales; family Cyperaceae; genus Carex; species Carex parvula. Next base: position 23,652 of record JAJGRW010000576.1, read on the forward strand.
TTTTTCATGTTCTACTGTTTGTCTTTCATATTTTTCTAATTATCTTTCATCTTCTACTAGTTGTCTTTAATGTTCTACTAGTTGTCTGTCATCTTCTTCTAGTTGTGTTTCATCTTCTTCTCGTTATATTTCATGTTCTACTGGATGTCTTTAATCATTTTCTAGTTGTTTTTTTATCTTGTACAAGTTGTCTTTCATCTTCTATAGATGTCTTTGATCATCTACTGGTTGTCATTCATCTTCTTCAAACTTTGTTTCATCTTCTTCTAGTTGTCATTCATCTTCTTCTAGTTATCTCTCATCATCTTCTGGTTGTCTCTCACCATCTACTTGTTGTGTATCATCTTCTACTCGTTGTCTCTCGTCTTCTACTAGTTCTCTTTCATGTTCTACTTCTTGTTTTTCATGTTCTACTGGTTGTCTTTCATCTTATACTAGTTGTCTTTCATCATCTTATTCTAATTGTCTTTCATATTCTTCTAGTTGTCTTACAACTTCTACTTGTTGTGTTTCAACTTCTTCTGGTTGTCTCTCATCTTCCACTGGTTCTTTTTCATGTTCTACTGGTTGTCTTTCATGGTCTACTATTTGTCTTTCACATTCTACTAATTGTCTTTCATCTTCTACGGGTTGTCTTTAATGTTCTACTGGTTGTCTTTCATCTTGTTCTTGTTGTGTTTTATCTTCTTCTCGTTGTTTTTCATGTTCTATTGGTTGTTTTCATGTTCTACTGAATGTCTTCCATCTTCTTCTAGTTATCTCTCATCATCTTCTGGTTGTCTCTCACTATCTTCTTGTTGTGTATCATTTTCTACTGGTTGTCTCTCATCTTCTATTGGTTCTCTTTCATGTTCTACTTTTTGTTATTTCATGTTTTACTGGTTGTCTTTCATCTTATGTTAGTTGTCTTTTATCATCTTCTTATAATTATCTTTCATCTTTTCTAGTTGTCTTACATCTTCTACTTGTTGCGGTTTAACTTACTTCTGATTGTCTCTCATCTTCTGCTAGTTCTCTTTCATGTTTTATTGGTTGTCTTTCATTATCTACTGAATGTCTTTCATGTTCTATTAGATTTCTTTGATTTTTTTCTTATTGTTTTTCATCTTGTACTGGTTGTCTTTAATGTTCTACTTGTTGTCTTTCTTCTTTTTTCAAGTTGTCTTTCATCTTCTCCTAGTTGTCTTTCACATTATGCTAATTGTCTTTCATCTTCTTCTAGCTGTGATTCATCTTATTCTCGTCATATTTCATGTTCTACTGGTTGTCTTTCATGTTCTATTAGATGTCTTTCAGCATCTTCTAGTTGCCATTCATGTTCTCCTAGTTGTATTTCACGTTCTTCTATATGTTTTTCAACATCTACTTGTTGTGTTTCATCATCTTCTAGTGTCTTTCATCTTCTTCTAATTGTCTATCCTCTCATACTTCTTGATTTTCATCTTCTTCTGGTTGTCTTTCATGTTTTACTAGTTGTCTTTTGTGTTCTACTGGTTGTCTTTAATCTTCTTCAAGTTGTCTATTCATCTTCTATTGGTTGCCTTTCCTCTTCTTCTAGTTGTCTTTCATCTTCTACTGGTTGTCTTTCATCTTCTACTAGTTGTCTTTCATATTCTACTAGTTACCTTTAATCTTCTACTGGTTGTCTTTCATATTCTTCTGGTTGTCTTTTATCCTCTACTATATGTGTTTCATCTTCTTTTAGTGGTCATTCTCCTTCTATTAGTTGTGTTTCATCTTTTTTCTGGTTGTCTTTCATGTTCTACTGGTTGTCTTTCATCTTCAACTAGTTGTCTTTCATATTTTACTGGTTGTCTTTCATATTCTACTAGTTATGTTTCATCTTCTACTGGTTGTTTTTCATGTTCTACAGGATGTCCTCATCTTTTTTTAATTGTTTTTTCACCTTCTACTAGTTGTGTTTCATCTTTTATTGGTAGTCTTTCATCTTCTTCAAGTTCTCTTTTCATCTTGTATTGGTTATCCATCTTCTTCTAATTATCTTTCATCTTTTGCTGGTTGTCTTTCATGTTCTACTTGTTGTCTTTCATGTTCTTGTAGTTGTCTTTCATCTTCTTCTGGTTGTCTTTCTTCTTCTTTTAGTAGTTTTTCATCTTGTACTGGTTGTCTTTCACTCTTTTCTAGTAGTTTTTCATCTTACTGGTTGTCTTTCATCTTCTTCTGGTTGTCTCTCATCTTCTTCTGGTTGTCTCCCATCTTCTTCTGGTTGTCTCCCATCTTCTACTAGTTGTCTCTCATCATTTTCTGGTTGTTTTTCGTGTTCTACTGGTTACCTTTCATTTTCTTCTAGTTGTTAATTCATCTTCTACAACTTGTTTTTGATGTTCTACTAGTTTTCTTTCATATTCTACTAGTTGTCTTTCATCTTCTATTGGTTGTCTTTCATGTTCTACAGGTTGTCTTTCTTTTTCTTCTAGTTGTCTTTCAAGTCTACTGGTTGTCTTTCATCTTCTACAAGTTGTCTTTCTGATCACTCAAAAGAGAGCGATGTTTTCTTTTAAAATTTATAAACTAGAAAATGCTATTGGTTCGGACTGCAAGCGCACAATCCTATCGAGTAGTATATTCGAGGTCGATCCACAGGAAATATTGGTTCAGAGTCTTGAACGATCAAATCACAATCTTTCGAAAGGCTAGACAAAATCTGAAAATTTGAGAGTTGAAGTTGTGATCAATGTAAATTTGGCAATAATTAAAAGTAAATAAAATAAATATATAGATGAGAATTCCTAGGGTTTCGGCACACCATTGCTACTCAGTTCACTACTTCTGTCGGGTCTGATTTCCTGTTGTTGTTTATAGAAGACACCATATAGGACACTGCGAGTTATCTTACGCAAGTGACAGATTCTTCTATCGAGATTCTACATAGGACACTGCGAGTTATCTTACGCAAATGACAGATCTCTTAAATACACAAGTTACTACACAGATCACTGCGATTTATCTTACGCAAATGATAGAACTTGGTTCGCGTTTTGTTGTTCCAATTTATGGTTTTCCCGCTAAGATTTTCTCATAAATCTAATGACTCCCAACGAGGCTAACTCGTGCAACATAGTTTCTCTTACCATTAAAGCACTGTCACTACCCTAACAGATTAAACTAGATCATCGAATTTAGATGAAAGGATAATAAATCACAAAAGTATTTCAATTAAACAACAAGAAATCATAATCAACAGAAAATTTATATATCAAAGCATCAAGAGTAATAAGGTTTACTGCCTAGCCCCTAAGAAAAGAACTTAGCCGCGGAACGGCATCGTAACAATCACTCCTCTCTTTCTCACTTAATCAAATCTAACCCAAATTATAAAGATACTAAACTATTCTGTCCAGGGTGCTTATATAGGAGTGGAGGGACGTCTGGAGTTGAGTGGAGGCCAAGAAACATGATCTGGATACAGCTGTCAACAGTTATTCTTCAAAAGGCGCTTCAGTTACGGACCATATTAGGTGATACGGTCCGTATTGAGACCATGTCGCTGAAGGGTTTAATGCGTATTGCGCTATCTCCTGGTCTGTATTTGGCTAGGTTCGTATTAGGCAATACGGGCCGTAACAGAGACTTAGTCGATGAGCATCGCTTATCCGATTAACCTGATTCTTGCTCCATTTGATGTAAAATAGTTCCAAAACCTATTTTCTGTAATAAAACATAGAGAAGGGTGACAAGCCTTTTTCTCTAATTAATTAAATATAAGTGTGAGATAATATGCAAAACCTAAGCCAAAACCCTACGTAATTCATCATCATTTTGACTCTGATCACTTTCATATTCTACTGGTTGATATTCATCTTCTTCTAGTTGTTTTTCATCATCTTCGAGTTGTCTTTCATCAATTCTAGTTGTCTTTTATCTTCTTCTAGTTGTCTTTCATATTCTACTTGTTGATTTTTCATCTTCTTCTAGTTGTCTTTCAATTGCTACTAGTTGTGTTTCATCTTCTTCTAGTTATTTTCATCTTGTATTGGTTGTCTTTCATCTTGTTCTGTTGTTTTTCATTTTTTACTGGTTGTCTTTCATCTTCTACTAGCTGTTTTTCACCTTCTACTAGTTGTATTTCATCTTCTACGGGTTGTAATCCATCTTCTTCTAGTTGTCTTTCATCTTTTTTAGTTGTCTTTTATCTTCTACTTGTTGTATTTCATCTTCTTCTAGTTGTTTTTCATCTTCTTCTAGTTGTCTTTCATATTGTACTGGTTGTGTTTCATGTTCTACTTGTTATCTTTCATCTTCTTCTATTTATCTTTCATTTTCTACTACTTGTCTTTCATGTTCTACAGGTTGTCAATCGTGTCCTACAAGTTGTCTTTCTCCTTCTTCTAGTTGTCTTTCCGTCTTGTATTGCTTGTCATTCATGTTCTACTTGTTGTCTTTCATCATCTTCTGGTTGTCTCTTCTGATTGTCACTCATATTCTACTTGTTGATTTTCATCTTCTTTTAGTAGTCTTTTCATATTCTACTGGTTGATATTCATTTTCTTCTAATTGTCTTTCATCTTCTTCTAGTTGTCTTTCACGTTCTACTGGTTGTCTTTCATATTCTACTTGTTGTTTCATCTTTTTCTAGTTGTCTTTCATGTTCTACTCGTTGGTTTTCATATTCTACTAGATGTCTTTCATCTTCTTCTAGTTGTTTTTCATCTTGTAATGGTTGTCTTCTATCTTCTAGTTGTCTTTGATCATCTACATGTTGTCATTCATCTTCTTCCAATTGTGTTTCATCTTCTTCTAGTTGTCATTCATCTTATTCTAGTTGTCTCTCATCATTTTCTGGTTGTCTCTCATTATCTACTAATTGTCTCTCATCTTCTACTGGTTCTCTTTCATGTTCTACTGGTCGTCTTTCATGTTCTACTGTTTATTTTTCATCTTCTACTGGTTGTCTTTAATGTTCTACTGGTTGTTTTTCATCTATTTCAAGTTGTTTTTCATCTTCTACTGGTTGTCTTTCATCTTCTTCTAATTGTCTTTCAACTTCTATTAGTTGTATTTCATCTTGTACTGGTTGACTTTCATCTTGTAATGGTTGTGTTTCATGTTCTACTGGTTGTCTTTCATTGTCTTCTAGTTGTGTTTCATTTTCTTCTCGTTGAATTTCATGTTCTACTGGTTGAATTTCATGTTCTACCGGATGTCTTTCATCATCTTCTAGTTGTCTTTCATCTTGTACATCAACTCTTTCATCTTCTTCTAATTGTCTTTCATGTTCTCCTAGTTGTCTTTCATGTTTTCAAGTTGTTTTTCGTCATCTACATGTTGTGTTTCATTTTCTTTTAGTTGTCTTTCATCTTGTTATAGTTGTTTTTTTCTCTCCTACTTGTTGTATTTCATCTTCTTCTGGTTGTCTTTCATATTCTACTTGTTGCCTTTAATCTTCTACTGGTTGTCTCTCATGCTCTACTGGCTGTCTTTCCTCTTCTTCTGGTTGTCTTTCATCCTCTACTAAATGTGTTTCATCTTCTTTTAGTGGTCCTTCTTCTTTTGTTAGTTGTTTCTCATCTTTTACTGGTTGTCTTTCCTCTTGTACAGGTAGTCTTTCTTGTTCTACTAGTTGTCTTTCATCTTCTACTAGTTGTCTTTCTTCTTCTTCTAGTTGTATTTCATGTCTACTGGTTGTCTTTCATCTTCAACAAGTTGTATTTCATATTCTACTGGTTGATATTCATCTTCTTCTAGTTATCTTTCATCATTTTCTAGTTGTCTTTCATCTTCTTCTAATTGTCTTTCATATTCTACTTGTTGATTTTCATCTTCTTGTAGTTGTCTTTCATCTTCTACTAGTTGTGTTTCATCTTCTTCCAATTGTTTTTTCATCTTATATTGGTTGTCTTTCATCTTGTTCTGTTGTTTTTCATTTTCTACCGGTTGTCTTTCACCTTCTACTAGTTGTCTTTCATCTTCTACGGGTATTCATCTTCTTCTAGTTATTTTTCATTTCTTCTTATTGTCTTTCATCTTCTTCTAGTTGTTTTTCCTCTCCTACTTGTTGTGTTTCATCTTCTTCTGGTTGTCTTTCATATTCTACTAGTTGCCTTTCATCTTCTAGTAGTTGTCTATCATGTTCTACTGGTTGTCTTTCCTCTTCTTTTCGTTGTCTTTCATCCTCTACTACATGTGTTTTATCTTCTTTTAGTGGTCCTTTTTCTTCTGTTAGTTGTTTCTCATCTTTTACTAGTAGTCTTCATTATATTGGTTGTCTTTCATGTTCTACTGGTTATCTTTCATATTTTACTGGTTGTCTTTCATCTTCTACTAGTTGTCTTTCATCTTCTACTGGTTTTCTTTCATCTTCTTCTCGTTGTCTTTCATCTTCTTGTATTTGTCTCGCATCTTGTTTTGGTTGTTTCTCATCGTCTACTAGTTGTTTTTCATGTTCTACTAGTTGTATTTCGTGTTCTACTAATTGTCTTTCATGTTATTCTAGTTGTCTTTCATCTTCTAATAGTTGTCTTTCATATTCTACTGGTTGTCTTCCATATTCTACTAGTTGTGTTTCATATTCTCCTAGTTATCTTTCTTGTTCTACTGCATGTCTTCATCTTCTGTTAGTTGTTTTTCATCTTGTACTGGTAGTATTTCATATTCTTCAAGTTGTTTTTTCCTCTTGTATTGGTTGTTTTTCATCTTCTTCGAGTTGTCTTTCATCTTTTACTAGTTGTTTTAATGTTCTACTAGTTCTCTTCCATGTTCTACTAGTTGTCTTTCATTTCTTGTCGTTGTCTTTCATCTTCTAATGGTTATCTTTCTTCTTCTATTAGTTGTTTTTCAATTTGTACTGATAGTCTTTCATCTTGTACTGGTTGTCTTTCATGTTCTACTGGTTGTTTTTCATCTTCTTCTAGTTGTCATTTATCTTTAACATGTCGTGTTCTACTGGTTGTCTTTCATCTTCTTCTAGTCGTTTTTCATCTTGTACTGGTTGTTTTTCATCTTCTTCTAGTTGGCTCTCGGCTTCTTCTAGTTGTCTCCCATCTTCTATTAGTTGTCTCTCATCTTTTACTGGTTGTCTTTCGTGTTCTACTGGTTGCCTTTCATTTTCATCTAGTTGTCATTCATCTTCTACAACTTGTTTTTCATGTTCTACTAATTTTCTATCATATTCTACTAGTTGTCTTTCCTGTTCTACTGGTTGTCTTTCCTGTTCTACTGGTTGTCTTTCATCTTCTTTTGTCTTTCATCTTCTACTAGTTGTGTTTCATCTTCTTCTCGTTGTCTTTCATCTTCTTATAGTTGTCTTCCATGTTCTACTAAATGTCTTTCATCTTGTTCTAGTTGTCTTTCATCTTCTTCTTGTTGTCATTCATCTCCTACTGATTCTCTTTCATGTTCTATTGGTTGGCTTTCATGTTTTACGAGTTGTCTTTCATATTCTACTAGTTGTGTTTCATCTTCTTCTAGTTGTCTTTCATGTTCTACTGATTGTCTTTCATGTTCTACTGGATGTCTTTCATCTTCTTCAAGTTTTTTTTCATCTTGTACCGGTTGTTGTCTTTCATTTTCCTCTGGTTGTCTTTTCACCTTATATTGGTTGTCTCTCATCTTTGTATTGGTTGCCTCTATCTTTTTCTAGTTGTTTTTCATATTTTATTGGTTGTCTTTCATTTTCTACTGGTTGTCTTTCATCTTCTTATAATTGTCTTTCATCTTTTACTGATTGTCTATCACCTCTTCTGTTCGTCTTTCATCTTCTACTAGTTGTGTTTCATCTTCTTCTTGTTGTCTTTCTTCTTCTATTACTTGTTTTTCATCTAGTACTGATTGCTTTAATGTTCTACTAGTTGTCGTTCATATTATACTAGTTGTGTTTCATCTTTTTCTACTTCTCTTTCATGTTCTACTGGTTGTCTTTCATCTTCTTCTAGTTATTTTTATCTTGTAATGGTTGTCTTCCATCTTTTCTCTAGACGTCTTTCATCTTCTACTGGTTGTCTTTCATCTTCTATTGGTTGTCTTTCATCTTCTTCTAATTGTGTTTCATCTTCTTTTAGTTGTCATTCATCTTCTTCTAGTTGTCTCTCATTATCTACTGGTTGTGTCTCCTCTTATACTGGTTGTCTCTCATCTTCTATTGGTTCTCTTTCATTTCTATTTTTTGTCTTTCATGTTTTACTGGTTGTCGATCATCTTGTACTAGTTGTCCTTCATCATCTTCTTCTAGTTGTCTTTCATCTTCTTCTAGTTGTCTTACATCTTCAACTTGTTGTGTTTCAACTTCTTCTGGTTGTCTCTCATGTTCTACTGGTTCTCTTTCATGTTCTACTGGTTGTCTTTCATGTTCTACTATTTATCTTTCATATTCTACTAGTTGTCTTTCATCTTCTGCTGGTTGTCTTTAATGTTCTACTAGTTTTCTGTAATGCTCTACTGGTTGTCTTTCATCTTCTTCAAGTTGTCTTTTATCTTCTACAAGTTGTCTTTTGATGTTCTACTGGATGTCATTCATCTTCTTCCAGTTGTTTTTCACCTTGTAATGGTTGTCTTCCATCTTCTTCTTGTTTTCTTTCATCTTCTACTGGTTGTCTTTCATCGTCTTCTAATTGTGTTTCATCTTCTTCTGGTTGTCATTCATCTTCTTCTGGTTGTCTCTCATCATTTTCTGGTTGTCTCTCATTATCTACTGGTTGTCTTCCATCTTCTACTGGTTCTAATTCATGTTATACTTCTTGTCTTTCATGTTTTACTGGTTATCTTTCATCTTCTGCTAGTTGTCATTCATTATTTTCTTCTAGTTGTCTTTTATCTTCTTCTAGTTGTCTTACATCTTCTACATGTTATGTTTCAACTTCTTTTGGGTGTCTCCATGTTCTACTATTTGTCTTTCATATTCTAATAGTTGTCTTTCATCGTCTACTAGTTGTCTTTAATGTTCTACTGGTTGTCTTTCACCTCCTTCAAGTTGTCTTTCGTCTTCTACTGGTTGTCTTTCATCTTCTTCTAATTGTCTTTCATCTTATATTAGTTGTTTTTTATCTTGTACTAGTTGACTTTCATCTTGTAATGGTTGTGATTCATATTCTACTGGTTGTCTTTCATCTTCTTCAAGTTGTGTTTCATCTTATTCTCATTGTATTTCATGTTCTACTAGTTGTCTTTCTTGTTCTACCATATGTCCTTCATCATCTTCTTGTTGTTTTTCTTCTTGTACTTGTCTTTCATCTTTTTCTAGTTGTCTTTCATGTTCTCCTAGTTGTATTTCATATTCTTCAAGTTGTTTTTATCTTCTACTTGTTGTGTTTCATCTTCTTCTAGTTGTCTTTGCTCTCCTACTTGTTTTGTTTCGTCTTATTCTGGTTGTCTTTCATGTTCTACTAGTTGTCTTTCATGTTCTACTAGTTGTCTTTCATCTTCTTCAAGTGGTCTTTTCTTCTTGTATTGGTTGTCTTTCCTCTTCTTCTAGTTGTTTTTTTTTCTTCTGTTGATTGTCTTTCATCTTCTACTGGTGGTTTTTCATCTTCTACAAGTTGTCTTTCATCTTTTACTGGTTGTCTATCATGTTCTACTGGTTGACTTTTCTCTTCTGCTGGTTGTCTTTCATCCTCTACTAGTTGTGTAACATCTTCGTTTAGTGTCTTTCTTCTTCTATCAGTTGTTTTTCATCCTTAACTAGTTGTCTTTCATCATGTTCTGGTTGTCTTTCATGTTCTCCTGATTGTCTTTCATGTTCTAATGGTTGTCTTTCATGTTCTACTAGTTGTCTTTCATGTTTTACGATTGTCTTTCATCTTATTCAAGTTGTATTTTCATCTTGTGTTAGTTGTCTTTCCTCTTGTTGTAGTTGTCTTTCATTAACTACTGGTTGTCTTTCATTTTCTACTGGTTCGCTTTGATGTTCTACATGTTGTCTTTTATGTTTTACTAGTTGTCATTCATCTTCTACTAGTTGTCTTTCATCATCTTCTTCTGGTTGTCTCTCATCTTCTACTGGTTCTCTTTCATGTTCTACTGGTTATCTTTCATGTTTTACTGTTTGGCTTTCATATTCTAGTAGTTGTGTTTCATCTTTTACTGGTTGTTTTTATTGTTATACTGGTTGTCATTCATCTTCTTCTAATTGTCTTTCATCTTCTTCTAGTTGTCTTTCATCTTCTTCTATTTGTCTTTCATCTTCTCCTTGTTTACTTTCTTCATGTAATGGATGTGTTTCGTGTTCTACTGGCTGTCTTTCATCTTCTTCTACTTGTGTTTCATCTTCTTCTCGTCGTATTTCATATTCAACTGGATGTCTTTCAGTATCTTCTAGTTGTTTTTCAACTTTTACTTGTTGTGTTTCATCTTCATCTAGTTGTTTTTCATCTTCTACTGGTTGTCTTTTATGTTCTACTAGATGTCTTTCATCTTCTTCTAGTTGTTTTTCATCTTGTAATGGTTGTCTTTCATCTTCTTCTAGTTGTATCTCCTCTTCTTCTGGTTGTCTCTCATTTTTTACTAGTTCTCTCACCTTTTACTGGTTGTCTTTCGTGTTCTATTGATTGCCTTTCATATTCAACTGGATGTCTTTCAGTATCTTCTAGTTGTTTTTCAACTTTTACTTGTTGTGTTTCATCTTCATCTAGTTGTTTTTCATCTTCTACTGGTTGTCTTTTATGTTCTACTAGATGTCTTTCATCTTCTTCTAGTTGTTTTTCATCTTGTAATGGTTGTCTTTCATCTTCTTCTAGTTGTATCTCCTCTTCTTCTGGTTGTCTCTCATTTTTTACTAGTTGTCTCTCACCTTTTACTGGTTGTCTTTCGTGTTCTATTGATTGCCTTTCATCTTCTTCTAGTTGTCATTCATCTTTTACAACTTGTTTTTCATGTTCTACTAGTTGTCTTTCATATTCTACTAGTTGTCTTTAATATTCTACTGGTTGTCTTTCCTGTTCTACTGGTTGTCTTTAATATTCTACTGGTTGTCTTTCTTGTTCTACTGGTTGTCTTTCATCTTCTTCTTGTTGTCTTTCATCTTCTACTAATTGTGTTTTATCTTCTTCTCATTGTCTTTCATCTTCTTCTAATTCTTTTTCATCTTGTACTGGTGGTCTTCCATCTTCTTCTAGTTGTCATTCATCTTCAACTAGTTCTCTTTCATGTTCTACTTGTTGTCTTTAATGTTTTACTGTTTGTCTTTCATCATCTTCTTCTAGTTGTCTTTCATCTTCTTCTAGTTGTCTTTTATCTTCTACTTGTTGTTATTCATCTTTTTCTTCTTGTATTTCATCTTGTACTAGTTGTTTTCATCATCTTCATCTAGTTGTCTTTCATCTTCTTCCAGTTGTCTTTCATCTTGTACTGGTTGTATTTTCATCTCCTAATGGTTGCCTTTCATATTTGTCAAGTTGTCTTTCATCTTCTTCTAGTTGTTTTTCATGTTCTACTGGTTGTCTTTTGTCTTTCATTTTCTACTTGTTGTATTTCTTCTTCTTGTAGTTGTCTTTCATCTTCTACTAGTTGTCTTTTATCTTTTTACTGGTCTTTCATCATCTTCTGGTTGTCTTTATCTTCTACTAGTTGTGTTTCATCTTCTTCTCTTTGTCTTTAATGTTCTACTGGATGTCTTTCATCTTCTTCTTGTTGTCTTTCTTCTTATTCTGTTATCTCTCATCTTCTTTTTGTTGTCTTTCTTCTTATTCTAGTTATCTCTCATCTTCTTCAGGTTGTCTCTCATTTTCTACTTGTTGTGTCTCATCTTCTACTGGTTCTTTTCATGTTCTACTAGTTCTCTTTCATGTTTTACTGGTTGTCTTTCATCTTCTACTAGTTGTGTTTCATCTTCTTCTAGTTGTCTTTAATGTTCTACTGGTTGTCTTTAATGTTCTACTGGATGTCTTTCATGTTCTTCATGTTGTTTTTCATGTTATATTAGTTGTTGTCTTTAATTTTCCTCTCGTTGTTTTTTCATCTCGTATTGGTTGTCTCTCATCTTTCTTTAGTTGTTTTTCATCTTTTACTGATTGTCTTTCATCTTGTACTGACTGTCTTTCATCTTCTACTTACTGTCTTTCATGTTCTGCTGGTTGTCTTTCATCTTCTTGTAGTTGTCTATCATCTTCTACTAATTGTCTTTCATCTTCTACTAGTTGTCTTTCATCATCTTCTAGTTGTGTTTCATTTTTTTCTCATTGTCTTTCTTCTTCTATCTGTAGTTTTTCATCTTATATAGGTTGTCTATCATCTTGAACTGGTTGTCTTTCATGTTCTACTAGTTGTCTTTCATGTTCTACCAGTTGTCTTTCATCTTCTTTTACTTGTCTTTCATGTTATATTGATGGTCTTTCATGTTCTACTAGATGTCTTTCATCTTCTTTTAGTTGTCTTTCATCTTGTAATGGTTGTCTTCCATCTTCTTCTTGTTGTCTTTCATATTCTATTGGTTGTTTTTCATCTTCTTATAATTGTGTTTCATCTTCTTATGGTGGTCATTCACCTTTTTCTAATTGGCTGTCATCATCTTCTAGTTGTCTTTCATTATCTACTGGTTGTGTCTTATCTTCTACTGGTTGTCTCTCATCATCTATTGGTTCTCTTTCATGTTCTACTTGTTGTCTTTTATATTTTACTGGTTGCCTTTTATCTTCTACTAGTTGTCTTTCACCATCTTCTTCTAGTTGTCTTTCATCTTCTTCTAATTGTCTCTCATGTTCTACTGATTTTCTTTCATGTTCTGCTGGTTGTCTTTCATATTCTACTATTCGTCTTTCATCTTCTACTGGTTGTCTTTCATCTTCTACTGGTTGTCTTTCATCTTCTTCTAGTTGTCTTTCATCTTCTATTAGTTGTCTTTCATCTTGTACTGGTTCACATTCATCATGTAATGGTTGTGTTTCAAGTTCTATTAATTGACTTTCATCTTCTTCATGTTGTGTTTCATCTTCTTCTCATCGTATTTCATGTTCTACATGATGTCTTTCAGCATATTCTAGTTGTTTTTCATCTTGTACTGGTTTTTTTTATCTTCTTGTAGTTGTATTTCAACTTCTTCTCGGTGTCTTTCTTCTTCTTCTAGTTGTCTTTCATCTTCTTCTGGTTGTCCTCATTTTCTACTAGTTGTGTCTCATCTTCTACTGGCTGTCTCATATCTTATATTGGTTCTCTTTCATGTTCTACTGGTTGTTTTTAATGCTTTACTGGTTGTCTTTCATCTTCTACTAGCTGTGTTTCATCTTCTTCTAGTTGTCTTTCTTATCCTACTGGTTGTCTTTCATGTTCCACTGGATGTCTTTCATCTTCTTCAAGTTGTTTTTCATCTTGTACTGCTTGTTGTCTTTCATTTTCCTCTGGTTGTTTTTTCATCTTGTATTGGTTGCCTCTCATATTTTTCTAGTTGTTTTTCATATTTTATTAGTTGTCTTTCATCTTCTACTAGTTGTTTTTCATGTTCTACTGGTTGTCTTTCATATTCTTCTGTTTGTCTTTCATCTTCTACCGTTGTCTTTCATCCTCTTGTGTTTGTCTTTCATCTTCTACCGGTTGTCTTTCATCCTCTTGTGTTTGTCTTTCATCTTCTACTAAATATTTTTCATCATCTTCTCGTTGTCTTTCTTCTTCTATTAGTTGTTTTTCACTTAAACTGATTGTCTTTAATGTTCTAATAGTTGTCTTTCATATTCTACTAGTTGCGTTTCATCTTCTTCTACTTGTCTTTTATGTTCTACTGATGTCTTTCGTGTTCTACTGGATGTCTTTCATCTTCTTCTAGTTGTTTTTCATCTTGTAATGGTTGTCGTCCATCTTTTCTCTAGTTGTCTTTCATCTTCTACTGGTTGTCTTTCATCTTCTTCTAATTGTGTTTCATCTTCTTCTAGTTGTCTCTCATCATCTTCTGGTTGTCTCTCATTATCTATTGGTTGTGTCTCATCTTATACTGGTTCTCTTTCATGTTTTACTTCTTGTCTTTGATGTTTTACTGGTTGTCTTTCATCTTGTACTAGTTGTCTTTCATCTTCTTCTAGTTGTCTCATCTTTTATTTGTTGTGTTTCAACTTTTTATGGTTGTCTCTCATGTTCTACTGGTTCTCTTTTATGTTCTACTAGTTGTCTTTCATGTTCTACTATTTGTCTTTCATATTCTACTAGTTGTCTTCCATCTTCTACTAGTTGTCTTCCATCTTCTGTTGGTTGTCTTTAATGTTCTACTGGTTGTCTTTCATCTACTAGTAGTTGTCTTTCATGTTTTACTGGATGTCATTCATCTTCTTCTAGTTATTTTTCATCTTGTAATGACTGTCTTCCATCTTCTTCTTGTTGTCTTTCATCTTCTACTGGTTGTCTTTCATTATCTTCTAATTGTGTTTCATCTTCTTCTGGTTGTCATTCATCTTCTTCTAGTTGTCTCTCATCATCTTCTGGTTGTCTCTCATTATCTACTGGTTGTCTCTCATGTTCTACTGGTTCTCTTTCATGTTCTACTTCTCGTCTTTCATGTTTTACTGGTTGTCTTTCATCTTCTTCTAGTTGTCTTACATCTTCTACTTGTTGTGTTTCAACTTCTTCTGATTGTCTCTCATGTTCTATAGGTTCTCTTTGATGTTCTACTGGTTGTCTTTCATGTTCTACTATTTGTCTTTCATATTCTAATATTGTCTTTCATCTTCTACTGGTTGTTTTTAATGTTCTACTGGTTGTCTTTCATATTCTTCTAGTTGTCTTTCATCTTCTATTAGTTGAATTTTATCTTGTACTGGTTGACTTTCATCTTGTAATGGTTGTATTTCATATTCTACTGGTTGTCTTTCATCTTCTTCTAGTTGTGTTTCATCTTATTCTCGTTGTATTTCATATTCTACTAGTTGTCTTTCATCATCTTCTTGTTGTTTTTTTATTTTGTACTAGTTGTCTTTAATCTTCTTCTAATTGTTTTTCATGTTCTCCTAGGGTTTCATCATATATCTGTAGTATGGTATGTAAACTAGAATTGTTCCAAGTTTCATAATTTTTGGGAATCCATTTCTATTTTTAAAGTTATCATTTATACAGAGGGGGCAAAACTGTCACATGCTATTATATTTTTCATATTTTCAAAGTGTCAACTTCTAAATTCAATATAAAATTGAAATTAAATCCAAATAATGCAAAATTTGTGTTCATTTTGTGTGTTTTCAAGTCCTTTAAATGACTGTACTATTCATTTTCTAGTTTGGTCCCTGTATTGATTTATATTGACCAATTTTTCAGAGAAGATCATTTCACTGTTTTTTTAATGATTTTCATATACTAGTAGCATATGTGCTTGGTTTCAATGTTGATGTTGTGTACATGGGTGTACCAGAGACTGGTTTGGAGTGTTTAGTACTGAATACACTTACTAGTTGCTTATCAAAGCAGGTTTTAGTAATTTTTTAGGCTACTGATTGGTACATGTAAGCAGAGAAACAAGATCAAAGGCATTATTTTGTTTTAAAACTTTGAGATTTTGAAAATAACATGTTGACAGAACCAGGTAGCAAGGAAAAATTGCATAAAGGCCCTTGATTTCTTTTCATTAACATATTTCAAAGGACAAATCATTGTGATATCATAGGATTAAAAGTGCAAATGACCATGATTTAGCCATGACTGATGTCTATTTGCATTTTAGTCCTTCATCTCTCACTATTTGCAAATAAGTCCTCTAAAATGTTTGTTATTATGATCATTTGGGCATTAAGGACCCAAGAGAAAGGTTAACGTAAATATCTAAAATTTTGCTCCACCCTTGTGCTTTGCGAGCTTTCTGCTGATCAATCTTTATGAAGTCAATTAATGCCGAGTTTGTTTATAAAAGTTCTTATTAACTTTTGAATTAAATGTTTTTTTTTTCATTATGCTGATCAATTTTTTTTTTCTAAGGAAGAATCTTTAAAATAAAGTTCTGTTGATAATCTTTAAAATAAAGTTCTTTTGATAATAAATCGATATCATTAATATATTGTTTCACCTACAGAGTTGTCAAATGTAATATACAGCAAATCGCATGCTATATCATAATATTGTTTTTCTTATCTGTCTCTTTCACATTCACATCCGTTTCAAATTCTCCGTAGGAAAGAGAAATGAATGGAAAATACAAAATTGCTTTCAAAATGGGTAAATGTTGTAACAGAAACGGATGGGGTAGCAGGAAACCGAAGACAACAACAACTGGTGGGAAGCCTACGTGGCGTTTGGACAAAATGAGGTTTTATAGAAAGCACCAAGCGGTGGGGAATTCAGATCTTCCCCGGTACCGTAATAGGGAATCTTTTACAATTATTTGATCTGGACTGTTCTTTTTAACTTGACACGAATCTCAAAGTCTAATAATATTGTCCCCTCCGTCAGCCCGGATCCCAAAGCGGTTGGGAGTTAATCTCAAACCGTAAAGTGAAGGGAATCTTTTACAGTACTGGAGAGGATACTTGTCCAGCGGTGGGTTGGTACTATTACTCTGTTAGTGTAACCGCTATTTATATTTATACATAAGGTGAATTCAAATGTCTCTGTTTTTTGTGTCTCAACTATGTTTTTATTTTTAAAAACTTTAATAACTCAAAGTTTAAAACTTAAACGTCAAAATAAAACCGTAAGATGCGATATATGTTATTTTCTCTATGTGCTCATAAAAAATTATCACTATTTCGATTTTGTTTTTATGTGATCAATAAGTTGAAAAATCAACGTCTAGAAATTATCCATATTAGTATATATTTTTACAAGCTCAAGATGACAACCAAAACAAAGTTAAAATACCATAATTTTTTACACATGCATAGATAAAATGATGTAGTTTATATCTAACAGTTTTATTTTGAATTTTATGTTTTAAATTTTGAGTTATTAAAGTTTTTAAAAATAGAAGCATGATGGAGGCACAAAAAATAGAGGCATTCGAACCCTCATCTTTATATATTTAGTTCAGTTAGTAAAGCAATGCAAATTTTTTTTGGGAATTTCATGTATGCCCCTTAAAATTTTGGATATTATGTATTTTTTCCTTATAAATTCATAATATCATTTTTTAAAATTATGTATTTTTCCATCTAAAATTCATAATATCATATTAACCTTTCTGAACATCAAACACTCACAAATTTATCCATATCATTGTCTTTTCTATTAAACTCATTTAAAATTGATGAAGCACAAATTTTACTCTTTATAAAAAAATAAAAACTAGTAGTATTTTTCTAAAAAATATTTATTTCTGTCAATTTCTGAAGGCAAATGGGTCATTTGTCTAGATGCTTACACAATAACATTTAGGTAAAATTAAGAAATGACTCATTTGCTATTGAAAACCATGCATCCACTTAGAAGACTGGTATTTTTCTAAAAAAATGTAAAATTTTGTCACAAAGGGCAAAATGGTTACTTCATAAATTTAAAATGAGTTTTAATTAAAAAAACACTTAAATGGGTAAATTTTTTAAGTTTAGAAGGATAAATATGATATTATGAATTTTAGAGGGGTGAAACGTAATTTCCAACTTTTTAGGGGTATACATGATACTCCCCCTTTTTATTATATTTTTTGGGGGGCACGAGAAATGGCAGTGAGAGGGAGTCGGGCACGTTTCGCCTAACTCCATTCACTTTCGTTATTGTTTCCGTTACAACGCCTTTCTTTGCCTATTTTTCTGAAACGAGATTCCTGCCTCTTACCAAGGACCGTGGAAAGATAGATTAGGCTTATCTTTAGATGAAGGCGTGCTTAGCTTCCATTCTCATTTAATGCATGCGTGAAGTAATTAAATAATTTAATACAACGAATCAGAATCTTTGTTTCCTGTATTATTTACTTCCAAAAAAGTAGGATTTAGATTAAATATTATAATTTAGGAAACTAGAATGTTGTGTTTCTCATGAAAATAATAACAAATATGATCATATATAGTGCTCAAACTACTACATCGAAAAAATAAATTACTGAAGATCATATATATATATAGTGGCTAATATCAAAACGTTTGTTCCTAGCCCCCGGTGCAACCAAGTTGTTTTCGGGTTTTCAAAGTCCAAACGGTCGATCCGAACCGTTCAACATGTTCTCTATATTGAAATGTGCTTGGAGACTAAATTTTACATTTTTTGGAATTTTTTTACTATTTATTAAGCCACTTTGAAAATTGCTGATCCGGATGAAAAGCAAAAACAGTGCAACTAAATTATGGACCATGTGATCAGCAACTTTCAAAGTGGCTTAATAAATAGTAAAAAAATTCAGAAAAATGTAAAATTTGGTCTCCAAGCACATATTAATATGGAGAACAAGATGAACGGTCGGATCGACCATTTGAACATTGGAAACGCAAAAATGAGTTATAAGCATATGTGGGCATATGCTTATATATATAAGCATAATAGCCAAGCACTATATATATATATATCAACGCGTAAAAGTTTGCAAAAAAAAAACAGCATTAATAAACAAAAAGGAAAGCTAACAAACATAAAATTAAGTACACATAATCACCTTTAGCAAGGTATGTTATGTAACAACGAGAGCAGGAATTAATAAGAAGGCCATATAAATACCAGAAAAAATTATTCTTCATTTACAATATTTGTACAAAATTTACCACAAAAATGTGCTCTTTGGTATTTCTTTTATAAAAAATAAGTATTTATTTTAATTTTCAATTGTAGAGGATTTTAAACCACTTATGTTGTTCTAAAAATAGGATATAGAAAAAAAAATTATATATAGATATTCTAGAAGATAATTTAACAGACCACCTTTTAAAGACACAAAAATTCAAATAATAATAATAATAAAAACAACGACAATATGATAAAATTTGACATAATTTTTTAATTAGGTAAAACATGATACTATCAATTTAAATATATAAAAAAACAATTTCATATATTCAAACAGTAGAAATTTCATTAAAATGTTCGAATGAATATTAGACGGACGAAATGCATCAATAATGCGTAAAAAAAAATTAAAATCCAAATATTCCAAAATATTTTTTCCTTACTAATATTAAAAAAAAGCCTCCGTACAGCGCCGTATATAACTACTGTTGTCATATTTAGTACACCATCAATAAAACTTATAAGTTATAACCCATATTTACACAAGTGACAAACTACTTATTGAGATGCAATTCCATGAAATTGGAGGGTTAAGGTGCATAAATAAATAACTTGAAACGGACTTAAACCTGAGATAAGAAATTAAAGGGGAGGTAGTGCTGTTAATTTGGTACGAGGTCGCATGAGGTTACATTTGTTGTTACTGTGGTGTGGACCCCATGTGTTCGTACGCACCGGTTTGGTGAGGTCATCACCTACTAGTATGTATGATGTGTTACCAGCCTTTAGTTCGGGCCAACAGTCGAATTTCACGAGATAAGCAAACGGGAATTTAGTTAATTCGAGATACCTGCCGAGATATGAGACAAAATCTCGCGGCAACAGGAATATCGGAATATATCAACCAATTTCGTTTCATCAGATCAATTAAATTGAAAGATTCTTGTTAGTTACTAATTAGTAAATAATATTAAATATAGAAAACGGCTTGCTGTTGGACTAATTAATCAAATAACCTTCTAGATTTCTGTGCGCGCCAGTTATATATATCCCGTGCGTACGAGTGCGTGTTAATAAGAAAAGAAAAAATAGATGAAGCCTTTCCCTTTGGTAGTTCGAGCGTTAGGGTATCGTACAAAGGAAACATATTAATATTAATATTTTATTGGTGAGCGGTTTACGGTTCATGCGAGTCACCCCCTCAACCATCTCTGAAGAAACGCCGAAACGGTTGTTTCTGATAGCGAACTTGAAACCGCCTCTCTCTCTCTCTCTCTCTCGCTTTATCTCTCTGCTAGCTCCTCCATTTTAAATTGCTTCCATCACCTAATCCCCAAACGAAAACAACAAAACCGATCCGTATTTAAAATTCTCATCTCATCTCATATACCCATACCCAGGGAGAAAATTTATACTGAAAAAGAAGAAAATTAAGGTGCATGGGGGAAGGAGAGGAGCAGCCGCAGCCGCAGCCACAGTCTCAGTCTCAGTCGCATCTTCAGATGCAGATGCAGATGCAAGTTCAGCATCAACAGCAGACACAAATGCAGATACAGATGCAACACATGCAGATGCAAGTGCAACAGGTACAGCAGAAACAGGAAGGGCACCACAGGGTGAAAGGATCGTGGAGTCCCGAGGAGGATTCGATTCTAACAAGGCTGGTGGAGAGACACGGCGCTAGGAACTGGAGCGTGATCAGCGAGGGCATACCTGGCCGGTCAGGGAAGTCGTGCCGCCTCAGGTGGTGCAACCAGCTCAGTCCTGCCGTGCACCATCGCCCCTTCACACCCTCTGAGGATGCCACTATCGTTGCTGCTCATGCTAAGTACGTTTGAACTACCTTTATATGCCTATAACGGTATATATATTTGATTTCTTTTCTTTTCTTTTTGCTTCTTTGATGATCTTAATTTTATACAATCATGTACCTCTTCCATTTTTTTTTTTTTTTTTTTTGAGAAGAATGCAATATATGGATCCTTCTGTTAATTTACTTCTCAGATTTGGAATCAGGATTTTACAGTTGTTATTTATGGCATAAATTAAATCATCTTTTTTGTATGTAAACAGGTACGGCAACAAGTGGGCTACAATTGCACGACTCCTTCCTGGTCGTACTGACAACTCGATCAAGAACCATTGGAATTCATCCCTTCGTCGGCGCCGGCGCCTCCAACAATCTCAATTTCCCAGCTTGGTGCCTGAACTGCATCAAGCTGAGTCTGACTCTGAATCACCACCTAAACGAATATGCTCAGAGGATTTATCAGCAATGCCCGAGCCAGAGACCTCTCTAAGCCTCGGGCCACCTGGCGAGATGGCAGGAGAGAAAAGGTTGGAAGGCGAAATCGAGAAGAGAGATATGGTGGGTTTCATGGATATTGTACGGGAGATTATTGCAGAGGAGGTGAGGAGTTACCTTGACAGTCAGATCATGAATGTGGAAGTGGGACGAGCTGAGGTGCCGCTGGCTGTGTTACCTCTCGCGGCCGTCAAGCCGGAGTCAGTACAGGAGAGACAGGATTGATTTAATTAATTAATTGGTTAATTAATTCGGAGGTTAAGGTGGAAATCCTCCCATTTCTTAATTTGTTCTGTGATTAGTTGTAAATTAACTGTTCTGGGGTAATTTCAGGATTTGGGATGGATTCTGGGTTTATTTGTTATTAGTTAGTGTGTTAGGATGCTTCAGTGTAGTTAAACTTGAAACTTTAAATGAAAAAGAGAAATAAAAATTACCAGAGGATAAATATTAATTAGTTGTTTCTTCTTTTTTTCTCTGCACAAGCAGGTCGGTACCGATTGTGTTCCTCTTAGGCGCTATATTTAGGATAACTTATCTTTAGAAAACCATTCGTTAGATAATTAACTTATACATATGAAAGATAAAAATTACATATTAGTTTTCCAAATATAAGAATTATTCTGGCACGAAATGGAGATGCGCTTTTGATAAGTGGATCGATCGATGTTTATTTGCCTGTGTACTTGCTACTTCAGCGGGAATTAATAGCTCAAGCATTTATTCAGTTCTATTAACAGAATGTTCTATGGGTATTATTTTTGAATAATTATTTGCATAAAAAAAATTTTAGGGTTGATATTTTTTGCATAATTTATTTGGAAAGATATTTGAGGGGAAATATTTAGGTCCTGTTCGGCAGACACATGGGTAGGGGAATGGACACAGGTACAGAAAAATTTTGAACTAATTTTTACTGTTCATGTGGGAAAAAAAATCCAGTTAGACTGAATTTTTTTTCCCACGTGAACAGTAAAAATGAGAGTGCAGCCAAACAGAGCCTTAAGGATGACAGATTCTGGCGACGTACACGACTTCTTTGTATCACAAGTGGTTGCACTATTATTCAGCACTGGTATTTAAAAGTGTGACCTTAAAATGAAAGATGCTATAATTGTTAATTTTATTCTTCTTTGTAAGCCACTCATGTACATAAAATATATAAATTTCATGCTAGTCAGGTCTAAGATAAAGATTAAAAAAAATTAAAATTTATTGATTAAAATTAGAGTGACACGTTCACTAACATTTATTAAATGTGTCTACTTAATTTTACGAGAGTTTAAGTGCCAATGGGTTAAATTCAGAATTTGTGATCTTTGAGAGAATATATCGTACAGCGCCTCATAGTTCTTTTTGTTCAGATTAGTGAACCTATCAAATTAACCTTGATTTTGTTTTCTCTAATATATTGACTACATGAAATGAAACTTCAGTAAGAAATTTATGTAATTTATTTGGTATTAGTATTACCAATTCAACTATAAGAATATTCCAATAAGCTAAGAGCATCTACATCTCTAATAATATTATTAGAGTTTCTAATCTGATGTGGCAGTTTCTAATTTCGTTTCAGAGATGTGGAAGAGTTTCTTATTTAGAAACTATACATGAAAGTTTCTTATTAAGATATTGTTTATAAACTCTATGCTGGCCAAATGATTTGCTCAAATTATTTCTCATTTTTAATTTATTGCTGACGTGGCTTAATAAAAACTCTAAAATTAATTTCAGAGATGTAGAGTTTAGAATTTTTTGAGACTTTAATTTCTAAAAGGTAGTTAACAGTTATTTAGAAACTCATTTGAGTTGTTGGGATGTATTAGATATCTTAATATTTAAAAGATAATTATCAGTTATTTAGAAACTCATTTGAGTTGCTGGGATGTAGATGTTCTAATTTTATTCAAAGTATATAGATAGTACAAAATGTGTTTGTAAGTAATTTTTATGTTACGCATATCATAAAGTTTGTAGACTTCATATATCACTAGTACAAAAAACCCCTTCAACGATCCTCAACCACTGACTGTTTTAATATGTAACAGTCAGTGTAGAGACTGCGTGGTAAAATCGTAAATAAGAAGAACCTCAACACTGGCTGTTCAATTACAAACAACCGTCAGTGAACCAACACTAGCTGTTTTTAAAAAAAATAGTCAGTGTTGCTCATACCCTACACCAACTGTTTTTTTTTTAAAACAGTCGGTCTTGCTCATACCCTACACCGACTGTTTTAAAAAAAAACAGTTAGTGTTGAGCAGTCACCAACACTGACTGTTATTTTAAAAAAACAATCGGTGTTGCTGACACCCTACACCGACTGTTTATTTAAAAAAAAAACAGTCAGTGTTAAGCGGTTACCAACACTGACTGTTTTTTAAAGAAAACAGTCGGTGTTGCTCTCTGTTGTGTTTCATAAAATACCTAGGTTAACGTCGGGTATACTAGAACTGTCGGTGTTGGATCATTTACTAACTGTTTTTTTTTTTTTGGAACTGTCGGTGATTTTTCGTTTCCCTTCTAAACAACTTTCCTTTTCCCAGTATCTCTTTCGATCAACCGCTTGTAAATTTCATTTCGCTCCTCAGAGAGGTTCGTGGATGGGGAAATCTGAACTATCGTCGTGGGAATTATTGTATTCAGGTAGCTTCGTGTAACTATTTTATTTCCCTTCTAACTATTTCAGATTTCCTTTCTAACTATTTTTTTCACCGTGGAACTATTTCATTTCCCTTCTAACTTTTTATGAATTATTCTATTCAGGTAGATCCGTGCAAATTCTTTCAGGAGACCTGCTGTTAGTTGGTTATGTGATCAGGCACACAATACTGCAATTGATAAGGCCAGGTATGCTACCTCCTTGGATTATTGTCTGAAAAACTAAATCCTAAATCAGCATCTAGCTAGAATTGCATCACATTAGACAGATAGCAATACCCGAAGGCAAAAAATAAAAGAAAGTAAACATCATATAGCAAAAGTTTGGAATCTTTTGGTTGTTTAGAAAATGATAAAATCAATAGAGCGTTAGTGCAGTGCCCCTGCTTAGATGGGTGTTTATACTTTTCAAACAGGTGCTTATATTATTATGATATGAATATATATATTAATGAAAGTTGATAATAAAAAGTTGTTTTGTTAAGAAACTTAAATTGGCGCTTATACTTTGGATTCATGCATGCATTTATATTATTACAACATATGCTCCTTTTTAAACTAATGATAATGAATAATAAAAGTTGTTGTTTTGTTAATACGATTTTTCTTATGCCTTTGGAGATCAATAGGGTATGCTAAGTTTTCCATGTCGAATGGCATTTTGGTGCTTCTGTTGGGTTCTACAGGAAGTCACTTTATTCCTAAAGTTACAATTGCTTGCTTTAGTTTGAATTATGTCTTTAAAATTTAAAATTTGTAATTTGCAAATTGTAGGGCTGCTTATAAGGGATTTGGAGATTGTACGCCTTGTTTTATTTCTGAATGCTCATAGGATAGGACTCGTCAAGACAAAGAAGATTTGATCATACCGGACAATACTAGTTTTACCCCTGCACAACTTGCATCTGATAAGAGTCATCGTCAAGTAGCCTTTTTCTCTGTAGGTACACTCACTTTTATTAGTACAACTACTGACTATGAATTACGAACCATAACCATATCATAATTCATTTCCTGTCAACTCCACAATTTTTTCTATTGGAAGTAAAAACTGTGTGAGTTAGATCCTAAATCCAAGTTCAGAAGAGAAGATAAATTTAATTAAATTTGTTAATAGGTTAGGATAATGGCTTTATGTTGATTGGTATTTTCTAATTTCAAACCAATATATATGGAATAGTTTGTAGCTTAGTATTATTGTATTGTGCGATCTATCTAATTTGCCTTGAACATTTAGTATGCCTTTTAGGTCGATGCCAGTTCAAAATTAATCCAATAGGGATTAATTTTGAATAGTTCCATGTTGGGACTGCTCTTTGAATGTTTTGTCTCATTTAGGATGTGAACACATGTCAGCGGATTTGGTATTTAAAAAAAATTTGGTAGCATTTATCTTTGTTCCCACGAGTACGTATTGGATTTCATTTCCAAATGGATGTGATTTTTACGCGTACTTGGGAAACAAAGGGCAAATGCTGCCGAATTTTTCTTAAATATCAAATCATGATGACATGTGCTTACTACTGAGACAAAGCATTCAAAGAGTGGGTTAAGATTGTGCACCGGCCCTATGTAAGCTCCAAATTGTAATTTTAAGAGCCATTGACCTCTTACCTAATTATTTTTATAATTACAAATGGATCGAGATTGGATGTATGGAGGTCGTAATACCATTGAGTATTTAGACGGTGTGAAAAGTTTCATAAACTTTGCCGAGCAAGACATGAAGAAAAAGGGTGATGACACGATTCCGTGTCCTTGTAAAGACTGTTTGAACTTGAAGAGGTTTCGCACTATTGAAACGGTGAAAAACCATTTGATTCGTCGTGGTTTTAAAGAGCAATATACATGTTAGATCAGGCATGGAGAGAGTTATGGAGAAACAAGCAACGGTGCTAATACTGAGATTGGCTAGGAGGATGAGGATGCCAGTGTTGATAGTGATCAGGAAATTGATGTGAATTATAATTTTAACCCGAATGACAATTTAGGAGAAATGTTTAGTGATGATGAAAATGACATTAATGTACAAGAGTTGTATGCTGAATCTGAAAAACCTTTGTTTCCTGGTTGTGAAAATTTTACAAAAATGCATGTTGTGTTAAAATTGTATAATTTAAAGGCAAGTAACAATTGGAGTGATAAAAGTTTTACTGTCTTATTAAAACTCTTAGGAGATATGCTCTCAAATGAGAACGAGTTACCAAGATCATGTTATCAAGCCAAAAAATTATTGTGTTCTATGGGTCTAGATGTAGAAAAAATACATGCATGTCCGAACGATTGCATATTGTATCGGAACGAGTATGAGAAACGTGAAGTTTGTCCTACATGTGGTGAATCTCGTTATAAAAGAAAAAATCAAACTGACGGTAACGATGATACATATAGAAAAAGACCTCTAGCAAAAGTGATATGGTATTTCCCTGTGATACCGAGATTCAAGCGTTTGTTCAAAAATTCTAAAGATGCGCAGTTGTTGCGTTGGCATGCCGATGTCCGGAAAACAGATGGAAAACTCAGACACCCTGCTGATTCGCCTCAGTGGAGAAATATTGACAGAAGGTTCAAAAAACATTTTGGTGATGAACCAAGAAACCTAAGGCTTGGTTTCAGTTCAGATGGAGTGAACCCGTTTGGTAACATGAGCAGTCAGCATAGCACATGGCCGGTTTTATTGTGTATTTATAACCTTTCTCCATGGTTAACTATGAAACGCAAGTACATTATGATGTCGTTACTAATTTCAAGCCCAAAACAACTCGGAAACGACATAGATGTGTATTTAGCACCGTTGATTGAGGACTTGAAAAAATTATGGTGCTATTGGGTGCAAGTGTGGGATGCTTACAGTAAGGAAAATTCAAATTACGAGCAATAATATTTTGCACCATAAACGGCATATGGTAATTTGTTGGGTTATAGTAACAAGGGGAGGAGAGCTTGCCCTATTTGTGAAGATGATACAGTTGACATTCGGTTACAAAATTGCAAAAAAAAAAAATAGTGTACATGGGTCACCGTAGGTTTCTTTCTCTTAATCACCCATATCGTAAGAAGAAGAAAGCTTTAAATGGTGATATTGAGACTGGACAAGCTCGTTCTCCACTAACCGGTAAGCAAGTGTATTCGTGAGTTTAAAGTTATCAAAGTTCAATTCGAAAAATTTATTAAGAAAAAAACAGCCCTGGAAGGTGAAACTTGGAAGAAGAGATCAATTTTTTGGAATTTACCATATTGGGAGGAATTACAAGTGCGACATTGCCTTGATTTGATGCACATTGAAAGAAATGTTTGTGATAGCTTAGTTGGTTTGCTGTTGGGTATTCTGAAAAAGACCAAAGCTGGGCTAAATGCTCGCAAAGATATGGTCATGATGGGCATAAAATGGAGAGATGTTGCACCTGAACTGAGAAAGACCAAAGATGGAAAAAATACTCGAATTTACTTCCTCCAGCTTTGTACAATTTGTCGAAAGAAGAAAAGAGAAGGCTTTGTCGATGCCTTTATAGTGTTAAAGTTCCTTCTGGATATTCTGCTAACATAAAAAAGCTCGTGTCAATGAAGGATTTAAAATTGACTGGGATGAAGT
Organism: Carex parvula; assembly: GCA_025461045.1. Classification (NCBI taxonomy): domain Eukaryota; kingdom Viridiplantae; phylum Streptophyta; class Magnoliopsida; order Poales; family Cyperaceae; genus Carex; species Carex parvula. Next base: position 50,714 of record JAJGRW010000576.1, read on the forward strand.
CTCACGACTATCATGTTTTGATGACACAAATGCTACCTATTGCAATCCGTGGTATACTTCCGGAAAAAGTACGGTTACCAATTTTAAAGCATTGTTTTTTCTTTAATGCAATTTGTAGCAAGGTTATCGATCTCGAAAGTTTGGATGAATTGCAGCATGATGTTGTCGTCACTTTATGTGAGCTTGAAATATACTTCCCGCCGACCTTTTTTGATATCATGGTTCACCTAATTGTTCATCTGGTCTATGAAATTAAGCTTTGTGGTCCTGTGTTCTTGCGAGACATGTATCCATTCGAGAGATACATGGATTTCTTGAAGGGATATGTAAGAAACTGATGTCGGCCCGAGGGGAGTAGTGTAAAAGGTTATATTGTAGAGAAGGCTATCGAATTTTACAATAGTTATATAGCAGATGTACAACCTATTGGTATTCCTAAATCACGCCATGAGAGCTGGGTTGAAGGTTTGGAACCAATTGAGGCTGATAAGTCTTTGCATGAAAAAGTACACCTGTTGGTCTTACAACACATGACATACATCTCTCCATACATTAACGAGCACAAAACCATTTTGAAAGAGCTTAATCCGATGAAAGGAGACTTGTGGATTACCAAAGAACATAATAGTAAGTTCGCATAATGGATAAAAAACAGAGTTATTCGACAACGCGAGGATGAATTGGCAGATAAATCTATAAAATGGTTAGCAAGAGGTCCAATTATTATTGTGAGTACGTACCAAGCATATGACCTCAATGGGTACACTTTTTACTATGAGCACCGGCTCTTACTGATGCGCAAACTAGATACTATTTGAATTTCAGTATTTCACAAGGGCAGAATTCACAAATGCACTGAAATTTACCCAGATAAGATTAAGCATTATCTGTCCTCAACTTTGAATTTCCAATGTGATGCTAAGTTCCAAAGAAATTTCTATGTCATGCTAACTTCAAAATTTATCCATATCAGATCACATCAAGCATTTTTACATTTTTACATTTTTATCCTTATTCATTTTTACAGTTGTACAGAATTTTTACAACTTGTGTTCTTTTTTATCCTTATTTGTTTTCCCTTTGAAATGCCCTTTTGTAGAATCTCACTTTGTTCGTTAGCAAATGAAGGCGAATTTAAGTACCAATAGAATCTTTTTTATCCTTATTTGTTTTCCACTTTACTTGATCTATTTCGCATCGATTGATGCTCGATTTGTCTATTGATTTTATTTGATTCTAGTTGAATTATCAATTCAGATGCTGGCTTTACACTATAAGTTTCAGCCTTTTTAAACTATTTATGTATTGAACCATCTTTGTTAGCAAATAAAGAAAAATTTGTAATTAGTTAACTGGAGATCAGGTCATAAATTTGTAATTAGTTAACTGGAAAATTTGTAATTAGTCAAACATAGACAATATTATATCAGTGCTGCTGCTGTTTTTTAATAGGTCAAGACGGGAGAAGCTCCATTGGAGATCGAAAAGGCCAGGGAAGAGAGGATCAACTCGAACACGGAGAGGATGAAACAACTTGGCATTCACACTCTCTCACGCGATGTGAACGGTCCATCCAATAAGAAGAAGATTGATCCAACGAGGAAGAGAAGGGTTGAAAGGTCGAGTGAACAATGAGGTGTTGTTGGAGAAGGCAGCAGCCCTAAGAATATAGAGGAGTATAATCCTTCAACTTCTTGTGATGAATCAAGTAGTGAGGAGGAAGCACCACAAAAAAAAAAAAAAAGAAGAAAAAGAAGAGAAAGATGAATTCAATCCCTGCTTTGCCTTCTAGGTATATTTTCATCATAAATTGTTGAAATTGTTGAATAATGTTAAATTACATTCAACTTAGTTTCCTTTAACTATTTTTTGTGACAATTGTAAATTTTAGCGTTTGTGAAATGTCGGGTGAAGAGCAAGGTGTGTTTGGAGAAGGCAGCAGCCATCAAAACCAAAGTGGAGAAAATCCCGGTAAATAAACAAATTCCCATTTATTTTGTCTGGTACCAAACAATAGGCTTATTTCTTGATGTCAATGTTGGCTCAAAAATAAATTATGAGTTGAAATGTTAAATTATGTAATTAAAGAGATGGATATAGAGGTGTACAATCCTTTATCATCTTATGATGAATCGAGTAGTGAGGAGGAAGCACCACAAAAAAAGACAAGAGGTCGGACCACTTGTGCTAAGTTAGCAAAAAAGCATTTACGTATCAAGTTCAACAAGCATGGGCATCCAAAGTAGGGGTGTAAACGGATTGGATATTATCCGCATTCATCCGGATCTAAATCCGAAAAATTCCAAATTCGGATAATTTTTTACCAGATACGGATGCGAATACAGCTCTGGATATGAATCAGATACAGATCCGGATACGGATAATTATCTGTATCCGACAACTTATTTAATTTGGATATCCGAATTTCACTCCAAATCTCCGATAGAGACATACAGCGATACTGAACGATACGATTAGATTATGACTATATGGTCTTACTATGTTAGACTTATAATGTATAAATAATATATTTTTATTTGTATTTCCTTCGCCATTCAACTTTTCCTACTCTGACTAACTTAGATAAATAATATATTTTATTTTGGCTTCCTCTACAAGCCTCAATCGACAACCATCTTCATTGTTTGATATTATTTTTCACTTGCTGTTGTTCAAAGTCACGCACGCAAATTCTCTGAAGATACTTCTAAATCTCTTTACTTGGATAATTATTTTGCTCTCGTCGGACTCTCTAGGTACTATTTCAATTTCATTCTCTTAATTTTTTCATGTACTCTGAGAAGTTTGTTTCTAAGTTTTCACGTAAATTTTCATTTTTTTTTTCAATCCGACAATTTTTAGCTTTTTATACACATTGTTGAGGGATGAAACTTGACAGAGGCTATTTAGTTCCATCTCTTATCAGATAGTAAAACAATGGGTAAAAACTAAACATATCCCTAATACACAAATTATAGTATGTCGTTAAAGGCCTCTGATAGAATAGACTTATTCATATTGTTTTTGCCTAAATTTTGCGTTTTTTAGGTGATAATCCATAATGGCATCATCAAGCCAACCTACTCAACCCCAACCTTCTCAGCCTAATTCAGCTCCAAATTCTGCTAATGCCGATACTACCAGTGTAAGAGATGAAACCCGACCTAAAAAAAAGCAAAGACAAACTAAGTCTTTAGTTTGGGGACACTTTCGTAAAAATGTCATGCAGTAGTGTTATTGTTGATGGAAAGAAAGTAGAAACAGTTACAGCAATTTGTAAAGGTTGCTCTCGGGAGTTCGTTGCTAATAGTGATGATGGAACCACACGATTGTGGAATCATTACAGAGCAAAGCATGAAGTTCGTGATGGCCAAAAAGTACTTAATTCAGCGATAGAGACTTTCAAGTATGATGAAAATGTAAGTCGAAAGAAATTAGCACTTGCTGTTGTCATGCATGAATACCCCTTTCGCATGGTCGAGCATGAGTATTTCATTATTTTGTCAAATCCCTCCGTCCCTCGTTTCCATTGAAATCACGGGCTACTTGTAGAAAAGAGATATTAGAGATGTATAATGAAGAAAGTGATAAGGTTTGTCAATCTTTTGAATCACTTTCATGCCGATTGAGTGCAACCATGGACCTATGGACTTCGTGACAGAATAAGAGTTACATGTGCATAACAGTTCACTTCATTGATGATAATTGGAACATCCAGAAAAGAATAGTTTGTTTCATGAGATTATGTGGGAGGCATTCGGGATTAAATTTATCTCAAGCAGTGATGAAGAGTTTGTTTGATTGGAAAATCAATAAGAAAATATTTTCAATTACCTTAGATAATGATGGCGCAAACGAGGTGTGTGTAAGAGACATGGTTGCTCGGCTTAATGAGAACAATGGCCTTTGTTGTGCTAGAAAGTTTTTTCATGTGAGGTGTGCCACTCATATTATTAATTTAGTTGTGCAAGATGGAATAAATTTGATAAATAATGCAACCGATGGCATACGAGAAATAGTTGGAAAGGTGAAGCACTCTCCTATTTTGAGGGAAGAGTTTGAGCAAAGAGCTAAAGATTGTAAATTAGACACAAGTAGAGCTCTCTCCCTAGATGTTTCTACTCGATAGAATTCAACCTATATGATGCTAAGAGATGCTATCTATTACAAGGAGGCATTTGAGAGGATGCGCATCCTTAATCCTTCAATGTTTCCAAATTTTCCTACAATAGAAGAGTGGAGGCAGGCAATGGAGTTGTGCAAGCTTTTAAAGAATTTTCATGCTATTACCGAGCTTCTCTCGGGTACTTCTTATCCGACCTCTAACTTGTTCTTTAAACAGTTTTGTGAAATTAAGTTGAAAATTGAGGCATGGCTTAGAAATGAAAATGCAACTATTGTTACAATGGCTAATTCCATGAAGCAAAGTTTGATAAGTATTGGGACCAATCAAATATTGTATTAGCCATAGCCTCATTTTTAGATTCTCGTTGTAAGATGGGGTTGATTGAGTTTTACTATCCAAAAATTTATAATAATGGCGATGCAGTTGAATTGATTGTGTTTAACCAAGTCTTGAGGGAGTTATATGGAGAGTACTCATTGAGGTATAGTTTGAGTGAAGTGGTACAATCTGGGGAACGGTCTATGCCCGGTGATGTCTCGGGCAATATCAGTGATGATGAAGAAGATAGTGAGTTAAGTCAGTTCTTGTTAGAAAGAAGTCAGCCATGGAATACTAAGAGTGATTTAGATCAATACCTTGAAAGACCACCTACTGCATGTCCTAAAGGTCAACCATTTGAAGTTCTTCGTTGGTGGGAAACAGAAGGCAAAGAGTATCACATTCTTTCTAAAATTGCTCGCGATGTGTTGGCTATTCCAGTTTCTACAGTTGCATCGGAGTCAGCTTTTAGTACAGGAGGTCGTGTAGTCAATCCATATAGAAGTAAGCTCGACTCGAAGGCTGTTGAGGCTTTAGTTTGCATACAAGATTGGATTAGAGGCCACAACAAAGGTACTATTTTTCTTATTTAATTTGTGAAACAGAGAACATGTAATATGTTTTGTTATGTCGAAATTCACACCTATTTTACTATGGTGCAGTCTAGAAAATAGTTTCTTAGATCTTAGAATTTTTTTGGTCACCTTCACCTCTCTATTTGTTACCACTACATGCTAAGATGAAATAAATAGTGTCCATTCTGACAGAGGATTGATTAATGGTAATCAATAAATCAATTGAATAATGATAATCAATAAACATATATGAGTTATTGTACGTGCCAGATTAGCTAGAGGAATTTGAGTATGACATTTCCTCTCTTCCCAGGAGTTGTTTAATTTTCCCTAAAGTTGTTTTGTCTCTGTGTACCACTCTTTCTCCATTTTGCAATGTACTGGATATATGTATTTGTATTGATGTTTATAAATCAAGGGCCTATGGACAATTTCAACCAATATATATATGAGTTATTGAACTACATGTACATGTATACTTATGATTGATTACTTCAATATTTAGGTGGCATAGCATTGATATATGATTTTGTTGAAGAAGTAGAAGCAGGAGAAGTTGATGAATTAGAAGAAGAAGAAGAAGAAGAAGTCGCTTGAATTGGCATTATTGATGGAGCTTTCAAGACTTTTTTTGTTTTTTTGTTTATCCTATATGCTTTAAAAGAATGTTATTAAGCATAGGTTAGTATATTTTGATGAACGATATGACATGACTAGTGTCTATTATTTTGTTAACATTATATATGTTTTGTAACCAACGAACTTCTTATGAAAAATATTAGATCTAATTTATGAATGAAAGAAGTTATATTTAGATGTTATTCTTTATTAAAATGTATATTAGTAATTTATTTTTAATTATCCGAATTATATTCATATTCGTATCCGTTTCTGTCCGATATTCGATCCGTATCTGTATCCGAGACTATCCGTATTCGTATCTGTATCTGAAAAATTATAACGGATACGGTAAGGCCACTATCCGATCCGTATTCGATCGTTTACATCCCTAATCCAAAGGGTTCAATGTTGAGCCAATACTTGACTTACGTGGCAAATGTGTCGAAAGAGAGATTTCCTATCACTATTTCGGATTGGAAGAAAGTTGACAAAAAGTTGAAGGAAGAGTATTGGGAGGAGATAAAGGTACAACTTAGGTTCAAAATAAAAAAATTCCTTACGAATATAATTTTACTTTTAAATGTTATGTAATTATTTGAAATGCAGCAAACTTGGGGAATAAAGAAAGAAAAAGGCTTCAAGCATGTCAAAAAGAAAATGAATGCAGCATGGAAAATTTTAAGAGTGATCTCATAAGGTATTACATGAGGAAAGACAAAGTTCCATTCAGCAAATACTCTTGGATAAGCTCAGAGTTTGGAAAGAATTTGTGAGACAGAAGTCGACGCCAGAGTTTTAGGTAGTACTTAATCAAATCATTAATTATCATATCTTTTCTATTTTTCTTTTGTATACCTAACATGCATGTTTTCTTCGATTGTAGAAATTAACTGAGCAAAATCGCAAACTGTCCAAGAGGAATGATAACCCACGCCACTTAGGATCCCGTGGATACGAGGCAAAAATACGCGTCTGGAGAAAAAAATTCAAACAGAACTCTGAGGATTTGGCACATATCCTAGATATAAAGGATGAAAGGTGCCAATTTTACTTCTTGGGACGAATGGTAACTTTACTATATGGGACTCTTAAGGCCCCTGCAAAGACCCAAGCTCTGATCAATAGCATTGTAAGTGTTGATTCATTTACTTAAAGCATGATTTTATGAACAGAGGATGAACCGTTTTGTGTTGTTCAGAAAATTAATGACGAGGATGAAGCAGAGGTGCCTATGACAAGTTATGAACACTTTGTATAATATAATTGTATTAATGAGGTGCCTAGGACAAGTTATCCATGTGTTATAATACTAATGTGATATATCCTGTCTTGTAGGCTCTTATAACATAGATATCTCATCTGTCAAATTTATTTATGATAATTTTTCATCGTATAGGGTTAGTTATGTGGCATAATGGTTGATATTAATTGATGATAGCTATAAATGCTTGCTATAATTTAGAATTATTTATTATAGTTTGTCATTACAAATTAATGTTTGTTACCTCAACTTGATTCTGCAAGGACTGAACATAATTGATGATCTCATCCAGCATTGAGGCCTTTCCTATCACCTATATATAGCCCCCAGAAAAATCAAAAATTAACAAATAAGATATTTCTCTTTGCAAACTGAATATATACATGAAATTGATCAATTAATGGATCAAATTGATCAAAATTGACCTTTGCAAACTGAATATATAATTATTTCTCTGTAATTTATGTTTGGACAATTAATGGATCAAATTGATCAAAATGACCTTTGACAACTAAATAGACTTCTATATTTTGTGGTACAAAGATCATTTCATCCTTTGTTGTTGATCATTTCTAGTGAGTAACAACTTATAATAAATTACTAATGACAACTAATTCTCATTGCTTACATTTTTTCAATAGAGAGACACACAACAAAAGGTCAACTCGGGGGACCTCGAAGTCAGTGGCTCGAGTGATGTGCTCACGCTTTCTCTAGGGAACCCGGAACATCCAGGTCGGACGAGGGGTCTTGGGGCGCACATGACTTGGAAACAAGGCTTAAATACACATAGGGCTTCGAGAAAGAGGGGATTTAACCAAGCCGATATGAAGGCTTTTGCAGAGGAGATACAGAGACAGTGTTACGCGAATATGAGGGAGGAGATGAAGGAGGAGAAGCAAATGAATGAGCAGTTGAGTGAACAAGGGATATGCGGGCTGAAATACTTGCTGAGTTCAAAATGCAACAAGCTGTGCCAGATCAAAACAGTCCGGGATTCTGTCGTAGCAGTCAACATTCCAATGCAGTTACAACAAGCCCTCTGGATTCGATTTTGGTATTTATACTTTTATTTACAACTAAATTTGAAAGTGATAGCATTTTCTTCAATTGACAAATGTACTACGTTGTCTAACTTAGATTTTTTTTTTTGTCAAATGTCAAGGTAATCTCACCTTGCTATCTCACTTGTAAAGTTGAAGAGGAGCACATCAAGATGGCGAACGCTAGGGTATGGCTGAGGAAGAAGGACGAATCAGTCCACTGTGTGCCTCTGTTAAAGGACCACATGAAGGTTCAGGTGGATTCTGCTGTTGACGAAATCTATCTCAAGTTTCCTCTCCCAACTAAAATTAATAAGGATTTTGTTAAAATTAATAAGGATTTTGTCAAAATCGAAGACACATTCAGAAGTTTCATTCAATGGCCGAAAGATTCGATTATTTTGGACGAGGTAAAATAATACTTTTATTTATTATGTATTTTAATTTGGAAATTACACTAAATTCATGATGTTTCAATAACCCTACTGTTAATAGTGATTTTCAGCACTTTACCTAATAGAAGAAGTATATATATAAATAGCAGGTGAGAGATATGTGTTGATTCTTTCTTTGTTGAATGATGTCATTTTCTTTTATAGTATGGTTATGTCTGATGCTCATCAGGCTGCCTTAGGGTTTTATTTAGTTGAATTGTTCGTCTCCTTCATCTTTTACCTTTATTTCGTTGCACAAGTGACTTCTCATTGACTGGTTTTGTTAATTTTATTTTCCTTTTCAATAATCGGATACCCTATAAACCGACTAAATGTTTGTGAAATCATGCAAACATGATGAATGCCTCAAGGCAACCAACTCAGCCATAAAAACCTCTCAAGTAAAACCATTTCTTATGAGGTCAGCTGGGTTGTAATTATATCACATTAATACAGTTGCAAGCTGTTTGATCTTAATCAGCATAAACCTGAGTTCAAACAAGATCAGATCTCAGAGAATGTGTTTTTCTTGTTTCTTTTTCAAAATACAGATTCTTCACAAACGTGCATATGAATATATTGAAATGAAAACCCACTCTTTGATTTAAATTCAGCAAATAGCCTGATGCAATGTCTATAACATCATGAATTTAGTGTAATCAGCAATATCTTATTACGTCTATCACAATTATTGTTATTTAACAAGTTATTATTTTGTTCTAGTATATAGACCAAGATGTTTCATTGCCCGAGTCGGCATCTAATGAAGTGGCGAAATCCATGCATCGTAAGGCGCTTATTCCAAAGAAATTGTTAGCGAAGGTGGGACCTGAGTTCAGAGCCATACATGAGAGGGTGATGAGAGAACCGCATGATAAGAATGAGTTCCTCTTGGAAATTAAGGAGGGTGTGTTACTTCCTCAGTCGACGCTAATCAACTTAGGCTTTAATGACTTGACGGATCTAGCGAAGCAAGACATGCTCGATGTTTCAATAATATCCATCTGGGTTATGTGAGTTCGTTTTACTTTATACGCATAGTGATTAATTTCAAAATTAACTCATTTCAACATTTACGTAATTTCAAGATTTCTAGATATATGTTTAATTAATTGGGTCCTTTTAAGATTCAATTGGTGTACCCACTTCCCTCTGTCCAATCAGAGAAGAAACTAAACAGATAAAACTTGTGATTTGTTCCTAAAAGAAACTAAACAGAGATGAATTTTTTGATTCCATCATCAATTGACCAAGTAAATATAAGAATTGCTACATAAATTTACCACATGACTATTTCTAAACGGAAACCTTGGAACTTACAAACAGAATCCACATGATCAATTCGTTACTTATAACCAAGTGCTGAACAGAGCTAAATTGGCAAATTATGGAAGGCAAATTTTAGTTTTTCTGATACTCAAGTGATAGAATCACATAATGATTAATAGTTACAACAAATTGATATTTTAGGTTTTGTGTGGGGACATGTGAGTTTGTTTAACTTTATACGCGTACTGATTAATTTTACAATTAACTCATTTCAACATTTATGTAATGATTTTCAGATAGTTAAAGAGACTTGTCACCGATCTAGGTCGCGAGGCTAACGTCGGTTTTTTGGACCCTAATAGAATATCTTCATCACTTTTTCAATTCTGCTGAAAAGGAAGCCGCTTCAAGCTACTTGCACGAGTCATTGAATAATATGCAGGATAAGAAATTTATCCTTGGACCATACTTTCAGAGGTAAGTTGTTACTTTTATTTGAGTAATTTATATACTTTTAACGACATATGTAGATTGATTATTACCATGTATGATTGTAGTACACACTGAACGCTTTTCGTTTTTGTCATGCGTGATAATATGGTGTATGTTATTGATTCTCTAGCACCAAAGGAACCAAGTTACGATATCACGTTGCCATTTAAAGAGTGAGCAATACTATTTGTTGGTAATTATTAATTTCATTTACTTAGAATCAACGTACTATTTGTTGGTAATTACTAATTAATTCATTAACATTTAATAAATTTCAGCATTTTTGAATCTTATGTGGAGGCCGGAGGAGCGCGCAAGGAGGGTTCAACAGAATGTGAGTGGAAATACATCAAGGTGTGAACTTGTACACTTGAGTTTTAATTTGATACTTAATTTTTCAAATTCTTTTACAACACTAATATTTGAATAGTTCTCTTCATATAGTCAAATATTAACTAGTTAGCATTAGTATATAATATTCTTGGCCCGTTCTGCATGTACCAACCATTGTGACCAGTATATTATATTCTTGGCCCGTTCTGCATTAACTAGTTAGCCTACTGGCCATAGGACAAATTTGTTCTTTCTTTAATTCTAAGCATTCTAGGTGTAGCACATAGACATCAAGTCTTTATCTGAATACGTACCTCAATAAAATTAAATAATTTTACTATTTGTTTAATTCTAAGCATTATTGCTGGATCACAAGTTCTGGTTGAAATAGAACCTCATTTTTTTGAAAAACATGCTAGTCAGCTCCAATACGTACCAGCAGTGTGTGGTGGTACAGTTTTACAAGTTCTCAGTTTTTTTATAACTCAGTTCTGTCAACTCTAGCCTGATTTGACCTCTTCTTTTCAAATTCATTTTTCTGTTTCTTAAAGGAAACAAAATTCTAATGAGCATTTAGTTTTATTCCCTTGCTGTCTAGAAAATCACCTATCTGTAAAATCAATAAGTAAATTGTTTTTGGGTTGTAGCTACATAATGTTAATTATTGAATTTACTTAAATGGAACATTTCAGAGCCCTAGACAAGAAGGCGGCAAGGTGTGTGGATTTTACGTCATAAAATTAACTTCTCAATTTGTATTCATGCAGTGTGATTTACCGATAGAAAAATATACGCCGACACAACTTCATGCAATAACACGACAATGGTGTGCATTTTTCTTGGACAACTTCTAAACTATTTATAAGAAATGCAATGTTGTTATGTTCATATGCATATTTTGTTAATGTGTTATGTAAATTTTGTTATAGTGTGTTTTTTTGTGAATGAAATATGAGTTATGTTGTTTATATTGTGTTGCTTTTGTTTGTGTTACTCAAATTATTTGCATGATATTATAATTAATGTTAGTGAATGCCGAATAGTAATATATTGCTAACAAAAATATGGAGGCTAGCCCCGATACAAACAGAACCATGCCAAATTTTGTACAAACACCGACTATTTTTAGGATCGGCACCGATTATTTTTAGAACTAACTATTAACTACTTCTTAGAACTACTACACCAACTGTTTTTTAAAGAAAACAGTAGGTGTAGGTAGCCAACACCTGCTGTTTTTAAAAAAAAGAAGACATTCGGTGTTGGCTACTACACCGACTGTTTTTTTTAAAAACAGTTGGTGTAGGTAGCCAACACAGACTGTTTTTTCAATAAAACAGTCGATGTTGGTACCTACACTGACGGTTTATTTAAACAGTCAGTGTTAGATATCTACACTGACTGTTATTTAGCCGTCATAAAGATATACCTATACTGGCAGCGCCATCACTGACGTCTCAATAACAGTCAATATAGGGGTTTTTTAACAGTCGGTGAAGGGTTTTTTTGTACTAGTGTATCATCCTTCGCATTACTCATGCTAAATTTATGAATTGTCTAATCATAATTCTCACACAATAGTTGCTAATATGTCTAAATTGTTTTATGTAATGCCATTAGCACATTTCCAAATAGAAGAATAATGGCTAGATGGTGGTATGTATTGCCTAAAACACAGAAAATCTTGACAAACTCTGAGAAATCACACAAAAATTAGAGAGAACAACTAGTATATATTTGTTAAGGGGCGACAAGAATACTAACCGATTTTAATTCTAAGGACAGAATTGAAGTGATGTGAAAGGGCAACTCAAAAACGGAAAATGAATTGAAGTGATTTAGGAAAGGGCAACTACAAAGTGAACTGATTACACACTACAAAGTGATAAATTAGTGAAATGACCGCACATTACAAAGTGACAAATGAGTGAACTGACCACACACTACAAAAGTGATAAATGAGTGAACTAACCACACACTACAAAAGTGATAAATGAACATACACTACAAAGTAGCACAGGAGTAATCATAAGTTCATAACTACTTCATTTTAAAAAAAAAATCAAAGTCGTTTGTATATAGAGCCATTGTAGCAAATGTTTTTTCACCTCTTTTACAGTAAAATAATGAATTATCTTCTTCAATTGAAAATGAATAATGATGATGAGAAATATATAAATCCAGGGTTCTAAATAGCACCGCTATAGTGTTTTCGGATCATAAAAGCTATGACACTACTAGTGCTAGTGGCGCAATATGGGTATATATAGCGTTATTTTTTTTAACTGTTCCGCTATGATGCTATAAACGTTATTTAAACCTTTGTATAAATCTCATCAAGCCACATATAGAGAGAAATATAATGGAACCATCTCCATGTCATACTTCAATCCTAATTGGATTGATGTATGTGAATGAAGTCTTATATGGTTATGAGTGTCGTTGTAAGCGAGAATTTTGTATATGGAGTCTTTTGTTTTCTATGCATTTGTCAAGTTGTTGAGAGAAAGAGTTGCTCTAAGATGGACAGATGTTGACTGAAGAATAAGTTGCAATGTTTTTATACTCTTGCAAAAAATGCAAGCAATCGCACCATGCAAGACGATCAGGTGATACAATAAGTTGTTACTTCCATATTGTAATTAAGGCTATCACTCGACTATTTGCAGAAATTATAATCCCCCCGACTTAATATCCCCCAACTTATCCAATCGAGAATAATATTTAAATCTTTCTTTAAGGTGATTTTAATTTCAATCATTCTCAAATGAATTTTTTTAATTAAACTTAAGAAACCTATAACACCCGATAAATTTATATATTATTTTAAAAATTATTATAGATTGTTTACAATAATGAAAAGTTGAAGGTTCAAATAGTAAAAATAAAAAACAATTAAAACAAAACCAACGTGGCATGTTGATCCATGTGGCTCGCATGTATTCTCACCCTCTAAATCTTTTGACCATTAAATAAAATCTCTTTCTTCCTCTCCAAATTCAATCATATTCAATCAGTTCACAGAGAAAACAAAAATGAAAATCCAAAAGTCAAAAGGAAAGAGAAAAGAGATGAAAATTAGAAAAATAATAGAAAAAAATATTTTGATAATGATAATATTTGGTTGTATGTTTGATTGGAATTCCGACTACGTCACGTTGATTTTGAGCAATCGTTGCAATTCGATTTTGATTTTCTGAACTGATCGCTATCAGGTAACTGGATATCTCTATAATATGTGTTTTCGATTTGTATGGTTGAATTGGATGTTTGAATTGGGTATTGGATTATGAGGCATATTTAACGAGATAGCTGGTCTGAGGTTCGAATTTGATTGTGAACTGATGAGATTGTGTTATGTGAATGTGGAAATTGTCTGTGACAGACATTCGAAATGTGTGAATACTATGTGACTTGTTTTATTGATAAACCTAGACCTAGGTGCTATCATCGGTTAAATATGCAGGCATAATTTGATATGAATGTGTGGATTAATCCAGTCTTTTTGAATGGTTTGTTAATTAAGCCAATTATAGAGCAGCGCGTCGTTAAATAACCGGTTACTGAGTTGGGTTGCTAACTCCTTATTATTTATGTTTGTTATTTTTATTTGCGACATAGGTTGACGGGACGACGGATGAATGCGAGGGTGCATCTCATGTTGCGTGCCCTAGTCCGGCGGCGGGGGCATGACAATTTTGATATTAGAGTATTCGTTTCTCAGATTGTGTTTGGGTCCAAGTTTCATTTGTTATCAGTGTGTCTGTCTGAAATGAAATGAATTATGATAGGTCTGAAATCAGTTTGACAAATATCTTAACTTATATATGTATGTCATGAATGCAAATTTGATATTCTAGAATATTGATTCCAGAAACTTTGATTGTTTTATCCAATTCAAAGTTTGACTTATTATTGATTTCGTCATATTTGTTATTCGTGGTACATTTTGATTATCATGTGGTATATATATCTATCTGACATCAATTTATATTAGTATTAAATTTAATTGTAAACTAATGATTGAAAAGTTAGTAAATTTGGTTAAAGTTGATTGTCTTCTCTGATTGATCTGTATTTGAAAAATTCAATTTGATTATCGCTTGTAATGTCTCGTTCAATTTGAATATCATCCATTCGCATTTTGAGAACAAAATTCTTTTAAAGCGGAAAAATTTACAACACTCGGTAAATTTATATATTATTTAAGAAATTATTATAAATTATTTACAATAATGAAAAGTTGAATGTTCAAATAGTAAAAATGAAAAACAATTAAAACAAAACCAATGTGGCATGTTTGTCCACGTGGCTCGCATGTATTATTCTCACCTTCTAAATATTTTTTGACCATTAAATAAAAATCTCTTTCTTCCTCTCCATATTCAATCATATTCAATCAGTTCATAGAGAGGACAAAAATGGAAATCCGAAAGTCAAAAGAAAAGATAAATGAAAGGAAAATTAGAAAAATAATAGAAATAAATATTTTGATATTAATAATATTTGGTTGTATGTTTGATTGGAATTCCGACTACGTCGTGTTGATTCTGAGCAATCATTGCAATTCAATTTGGATTTTCTGATTTGATCGCTATCAGTTAACTAGACTTCTCTATAATATGTGTTTTCGATTTGTATGGTTGAAATTGGATGTTTGAATTGAGTATTGGATTATGAGGCATATTTAACGAGATAGCGGGTCTGAGATTCGAATTTGATTGTGAACTGATGAGATTGTGTTATGTGAATGTAGGAATTATATGTGACAGAGATTTGAAATGTGTGAATAATGTGTGACTTGTTTTATTGATAACTTAGACCCAGGTGCTATCCCCGGTTAAATATGCAGACATAATTTGATGTGAATTAGTGTGAATTAATCCAGTCTTTTTGAATGGTTGTTTAATTAAGCTAATTATAGATAATCGCATCGTTAAATAACTGGTGACTGAGCCTTGTAGGTGACTCCATATTATTTTTATTTGTGACGTAGGATGACGGGACGACGGATGAATGTGAGGGTGCCTCTCTTGTTGCGTGCCCCGGCTTGGCGACAGGGGTGTGACATATTTGCTATTTTTTTTATCTATAGGATTGTATTGGTTCTATTGATGATACTATTGTTGTAAGCAATCTTATGTGATGTTTGACTAATTTGCAAAACATATAAGCATTGAATTTTACAGTTTCTTTGTTTGAGATGTATGCAGGTTTAGTTGTTATGTCCGAATGTCAAACCAAGTCAAAGATACATATCATGGCAAGTTGACGTGACAAGTTCTACAAGATAATCGGATACATAATCTCCTTGAGCTGTAAAGAATGGTTTGATATAGATGATCTGATGTAAGATTCACACAAGCCATTTCGAGTGTCGAATATTGATGAGATGCTGAATCATGAAGATTACGAAAGATTATAAAGATCGAAATCATAAAGATTATGAAGATCAGACTTTACCATTTTGTTTTTATCAATTTTAATTTATATCTAAAAGTATGGTAAAGTAGATCTGAGGTTATGACCGCCCGAGTCCAATTCAAAATTCAAATAACCGGGCCTGGTCAATACAGGAAACTAGGCACAAACAAAATAGGCTAATTCCTACATACTGTAAATCTTGTGATTTGCATTAGAGCCGTTGGCTCTCGTTTGAATCTCATTATAAATAGTGGGCTTTGTTGACTGTCTAAGTAAGACAGAGAATACACTAACAATCCTCACACTTTAGAAATTCTTTGAGAGGTTTAGCCTAGCCCATTGTTGTTTGTGCCTAAACTTCAATTATCTTTCCAGCAACTTCAAATATACTTCACCTAAATTGATCAGTATGAGATTAGAGTGAAGTAAGTGATTGTCTGAACTTAGAGCCTTTGTTCCTCGATGATGTCTCATTATTAGACCTATAAATCCGACCAATTTCTGTACCAAAATCTGTGTTTCAAACCACCAAATCGTGTCTTTTACATTGAATATACATTGAATATCTATAGAATGTGGTACTGCTGCGTTTTCATTCTTACTTTGCAGAAAATAAGCGAAATCAGGGAAAATTGCGAGTTCTGGAACCCTACACGCGGGCGGCGTCAGATCCCATGCGGATAGCGTCAGATGCTGAAATTTCAGCACCCGAACTTAAAACAGTCATAACTTTTGACTCGTAACTCCGTTTTGAGCGTATGACTACTTTTCGGAAAGCTAGCGAGAAGATCTACAATCTGAGCCAAGCCTCACTGCTCACTTCCACCCTACGCGGGTCGCGTCGAATTAATTGCGCCAGGACCCGATTGAAGCCCGTTAAGATGCCTATATAAAGGCCTGGCGCAAATGAAGAAGAGTAGGCCCGAGACATTTTCCCGAAAGGGGATCTGATCGATCCAGAAATTTCATAAAAATAGATATGATCGGGATTTTGAAGAGGGAGCTTGGTGCGTGATCTGGAGAGGCGATCTGGAGCCGATCTGAGGAGCCAAGAAGGATTCGACTTGGAGAAGAAGATTCGACCAGAAGCTTCGATCCTCTTCAATCCTTCACCTCTCATTATGATTTGCACTCTCTTTCTCTCTTTTATTTTGTTTTTGATCATGTCTGAGTAGTTTTGTAGTTTCAGGGGTTTGGATGTAGTCTTAAACTTTGTTTGATTATGCACATTGATTGAATCTGATTGATATTTCGTGTTTCTTTGATTCTTGTATTATTTGTGATTGCTTGATCTAAATTGCTTGATTGATTCTTGATTGTCTACTGTTGAATGCCTTTGGTATTTCTTCTTGTAATAAGGCCTTGATGTTTCTTGTAAATTAGGTTAAGTATATGAGGTAGGTCTGAGAACCGAAAGGTGAGGTCAATAGTAGCCGAGAGGTGAAATTTCCACTTGTGGATACCTTCACTTGTGGATACCTTTAGTAAACAGAACTGAGAACTTAGGTTTGATCAAACCTAGAAAGGTGAAATTGCATTTCCAAACCAGGTCTGTTAAGCCAACACACGAGAGTTGAGGTTTAGTGACATTAGGTACGGTCAATCGAGCCTTATACGATTTAAACAACGAGAAACAGACATGTGCAGTATTAGCTCAAGGGGCCATGCGGGTCGCGTGCGAGAGCACGCGGGTCGCATCACAAGGGTCACGTACGAGAGTATGCGAGTCGCGTGACAGGTCCAGAGTAGTTTGAGGGCCAAGCGGGTCGCATGCGAGAGCATGCGGGTCGCGTCACAAGAGTCGCATACGAGAGTATGCGAGTCGCGTGACAGGTCCAGAGCAGCAAAGTTGAAGATGAAATCTGAAACCCTTGAAACGCCTTCTATACAATAGTCTAAAACAAAACATTTAATTGATTTTACTTTCTGTCATTACATTTGTTCATTACATTTGTTACAAAACCTAGGAATAGACAAACACACAACCTTCAAACTTCTAGTACCTAACTAAGTAGAGTAGAAATTCAGAATTTGAGTCGTCCCTGTGGATCGATACCTGATTAGACTACACGACGGGATTGTGCACTTGCAATCTTAGTCGAGAGTTGAATAAGGTTTAAAAGGTACAGATTCGTCTGTACTGAAACTTTGTTCTACCATTTGGCACGAACACTCGCCTACTCCAAATTGTTGTGATTGCTTCTATGTTGTTGTGCTCACTTCTCTCTTGAGCCTGTAGTGCTCACATTTCTATTTCTATGGGCCGTTAGAGTGTTGTCTTGCCGATCACAACTTGTATTCCTTTATGTATGTATTGGGTAATAAAAAGACGCCCCTAGTTTTGGTCGTGTTACCCCGGAGACGTAGGTTCTTCAGTTGGCCGAACTTCGTTATCAACTCCTATGTCACTTTCTCTAACTCTATCTATTTACTTTATTGTATTTTATTTATTTAAATTATCAAGTTCTTGATTCCGCTAAGAACTTCACGTAGATAGAATTACTTAATCACAGGAATGACTTTTAACTTGTCTATCCGACCGATAGTTACAAGTTATAGGGTTTAAATTTTAAACAGCCATATATTCACCCCCCCCCCCTCTAGGTACCGTTAGGGACAACAGATACACATGTTCTTATAACTATTACTTACGAAGATCAAGCTCTATATCATAATAGATCATGCCCGTCTGTGATTTCGACTATCAATTTACTTACGTAATAGCCGGATGGGAAGGATAAGCTTCAGATGCAATTGTACTAAAGAGTGCACTACAATGGATCCACGGTACCACGAGGGAAATAGTTTTTTGTTGATGCGGGTTATGCCAATACACCATAATTTATTGATCTTTATAGGTTTGTGAGATATCACATGCAAGAGCAAGATGGAGTTAATGAACGATCACGAAATTACAAAGAGCTCTTTAATCTCTGACATGTACAACTCAGAAATCATATTAAAAAAAATTATTGGTATTTTAAAAATACAGTTTTTCATTTTAAAAGTTACAATATATCACACAATTGATAAACAATCGAACATGCAGGGAAGTTAAAAGGTTGAGTCTTAAATCTCATCATTTATTATTTATATACAAAAGTTTGTGTTTCTTTGACAGTTTCGTTTATTACTTTCAAAAGTTTGAAACAAGATCTAATAAGAATCAAATTCAGTTCAAACCGGTTCAAGTAGTAGAGAGAGATCCTCATTTCAATCCTTTTTTAGATCATTGAATTCCGATCTCATTTGATTTTCACTTCATCATATTTTTATAATGATTGGACTAGAACACATATTCGTCCGTCAAGACCCGATACAAATCTAATTCATTGATAATACTGTCCTTTGGGCTTTGTCAAAAATGGCAGCAGGCTTTTTTTTATCCCACCTGAGCCAATTGTTTAGGCTTTTGCTTTAGGCTTTTTTTAGCATCTCGGCTACTTGAAATGAAGACTTTTATACCAAAAAAAAATGTGCGGTGATTTCTCGATATAGTATATCAATTTAATTAAAGTAAGATATCTCAGATATCAGTTCAGAAATTTAAGGGGAAAGTTTTCCTCTTTTTTTCTTCTCCTCTTCAATGGAGGAGTTTAAGTGGAAAGAATAGTTTGTATCATATCTCCTCTGTTAATATCGTTTGACGTTTGATGTTTTTCTTTGGTCATTATGGTGTTGGTGTGCTTTTTCCTCTTCTTTTTGCCCCATCTTCTCTTACAGCTTCTCTCTCACCTCTTTTTCTCCTCTCATCTCTGCTGTATTTTCTCACATTCTCTTATTCTCCTCTCTCATCTCTTCTTCTTCTCCTCCTTTCTCATCTATTTCTCTTTCTCACCTCCCCTCTCATCTTTTCTTCTCCCCCCTCCTTCCGACTGGCATGACTTTTTGTTCGTTGGTTGCCCTCCTGTTGGGTTTTTGGGTCTTGTTCACATGGCTTCTATCACTTTATTCAGACAACTTCTCCTTCCTCTTCTCTTGGACGGTATCGTTGATCAGTTCCCTCGGGAGATCTTTGATGTGCGAAAGTGAAAGGTGGAAGGTGCAAATGGAAGGGATGGACACGTGTTCGCAGCTTTGAGTGGCATATCGTACAACTTGGACGCGTGGCGTTTTTAATCCTATCCTTATTACTAAGGCGGTGAGGTTTGCCAAAATATAGGATATAATATTATAATATATATATTGGGCTTCAGACGGGCTCTAATGGCTAAAATAGATGAGCCAAGTTTAAGGTATATTTCATCAGGTTGCGAAAGGAAATGACTGTTATGGTCGGTTGATTCAGTTTTCGGTCCGGTTTGATTCAGTGTCTTCTTGGATGCACATTTTTCTGAGTGGTGATTATCCTGATCCGGTTGATTCATTTTCCAGTCTGGTTTAATTCAGTGCCTTTTCAGCATGCACAAGGAAGGATTTGATACGGTGTGGTCTGCCTAAAGGAACAAGACAAATATGCGCACAGTGAAAACAATCACTATGCTCATATTATTACAATCAAGCAAGGATGATCAAATTTGTATCCACAGGATACACATACTTATGTGTGTTTTTATTTGTTTACAGCTGAATATTTTTAAAGACACTCGTTGTCTAATATCATCTAACAGATAGCTTGTAACTATTTTTAATCAATACAATTACCTAATACTCATTCTTGATTATCTTATATAAACTTAGGGGGAATTTCTTGCATATCCTCCGAAAACTTCGAAATTACGCATATTCCTCTCTAAAATTTATAATTATACTTATCGTTCCAAACTAAAAGACTCACAAATTCATTCCATTTATTGTCTATTCTATTTGAATTCATTTTAAATTTATAAAACACCAATTTTATCATTTATTAAAAAAATAAAAAATATGTAGCATGTTTAAGAAAAATATTCAATTTTCTAATTGGTCGGTTTCGGAGGACATATGGTTCATTCTCTACTTTTGAGACATAGACCGTGGTATTTAGACATAAGCTTGTGTGTGCTTCTCAAGTAAAAAAATTAACCAGTTACCCTCACAAACTGATCAATTAGAAAACTAAACATTTATCTTAAATACACTATATATTTTATTTTTTAATAAAAGATAAGATAGATATTTTATAAATTAAAATGAGTTTTAATAATAAAAAGACAACAAATTAGATAAATTTGTGAGTTTTGAAAATTTAAAAGGAAAATATGATATTATGAATTTTAGAAGGGAAAATACGTAATTTAAATTTTTATGAAAGATATACATCAAATTCTCACTTAAATTTGTAAGTAATCCAGAAGAACAAAAAATAGAGATTTTAGAAGCGAATATAATAGCCTGACTAAGTAAGTAATAGCCGGCCGACAAATTCTAAAATCCACGGCCCAAAGAAGTGGATCCGTATCCTCCCAGGTACCTGACTCAAGCAAATTGAAACGGACGGTCTAGATTAATTTTATCTGGGCCAAACTCAATCCGGTGCCTATTGGGACTTAGGGGGTCTGTTTTGAGATTCGTGCCATGTTATCTGGACCGGCCAGCTGTAATTTGCTTGAGTCAGGTACCTGGGAGGATGGAATTCCCAAAGAAGTCGGCTATTTTTTTCCTCAGCAGCCGCCATCGGGCCATCCATCGGATCCCACCCGACAGACCCATCTTCTTCCTCATAATTAGCTAAACCTATCCCGATATCCCAAATCCCTCTTCCGATCATAGACCGCACCGACCTTTCGAAGAATCGGTAAAGAATCAAATCTGAAAAATCAATTAGTCGCAGACAATCCAGAAGGAAGAAAGAATCGGCGTAAATCGGACATAAGGTTAGTCTCTTCTGATTCAAGTTTTTTTTCACCAAAACCAAAACGCACCGGTTTGGAAAATCGCGCAAAAATCGGATCCTGGGCTGCCGATAAATTGATTTTCCAAGCCATGGTAGCAGCGTAACAACTAACAACGAACTATGATATGGTCAAGGTCCTAGCTTTAAGGTACCCCACGTTGGAGTTGGGCTCCGTCTCTGGTGTCTTTTGAGCTCCTTTCTACTGAATTTAATTGGACTGTAGCAATTTTTGGTACTGCCTATAATCTCAATTTTGATCATCGCAGGATTTTTGTACTGGACGATTTATTTCCACGAACAATGATATTTGCATATATTTCAGATATTTAATTTGTGCCTTATTGCAAATGAGCTCCAATAACAAATCTGACATGTCAAATAGTGGGTCTGAGAGCCCACTATTTTCCACCGGGCTGCGTGGGGCCGCCTTTCTTGAAAAGCCCGGGGGCTCTCGCGAGAGCATTGCAAACCGCATACAGTCTTCGGCCCTTGGCACCACCAGGTCAGCTGCCGCCACATCAGCGTATGGGGATAATGTTGCCCTTGTCCAATCGATTATAGCTGATGTGAAGCCAGTACTTCCTGCGCAATCCCGTCCTACTGAAATGAGACGGATAGTGGGATCCCTTGTTTCTAACATCTCTGACGAGCTGGGATCCGGAAGGCATGCGGAGGATTTCAAAAGGACAAGATCTAAGCTTGTCGAAAACGTAAACAAGGCTGGGTATGCTTCTGTAAAATTTTGTTATTCTACTTTTTAAAATTTAATCTAACTGCGGTAAAGTAATCGATTGAGCTAGGTTAAGTTTTTTTTTTTTTTTTTTTTCGGGGGGGGGTTGCGGTGGGGGTGGGGGTGTGACATTTGCATCTACAGTTGTTGCAGACTTCCAACTTCTTTCTATAAGCTTTTTAATTTTGGTATATTGTAAGTATGCACAAGTGTTTTTTTTATGTTGGTGTTTTCTTCTATTGTTTGGTTTATTTAAAATGAAAGAAATAAAATGCTTGAGTTAGGCAGTTAACCTAACTAATGAGTTCAACAAGCCTTTATGTCTGACAGTGAGAATTACCCTTTGCAAAATATGTTCATAACAAGTGTACATGCAGTATATGCCTCATCATAAGTAAAAGATATATATGTAGTGATTATTGGTTAAATTTCTTTGCCTCGGTAGTCACTGTAGAGTATTTATTTAATGAGGTATGCATCATTTCATTTATTGCAGCGAAAGAGCAAAGACTATTCAGGGAGCCATTTCAAGAATTGACAAGATTAGCAATAACAAATCTAACCCACGCAAACGCTCGCGTGGTGAATCCTCAAGTGACCGACCAGGGGGGCCATTGTCAGGTCCAAGCGCCTCTCGGGCAGTCCAGCAGAGCCATTCATCAAATGCCGATGAGTCAGAGATGGCGCCGCCCAAAGCCGAACGACCCAAAAATCCAGGACCTAACAGACGGGCCCGCACCTCCATTGCAGAAGTATGAACTTGCTTTTATCATCCCCCCTTTTGTTTTATCTTGATTCTCAATTTTAACTGAGTTAAAATAATTGACATGTTTTGGACATTTTGTAATTTTGTTTCATTATTCCTACATTTGTTTGGGTGTCTTATTTGAAATGTCGTGTCACCTCACCTAGGGGTAGTTATGACAGTGCAATTTGTGCTCTTTATTTTCTGCGTTTGGCATAGATTACCCTTCTGAGGTGACTTGCTCTATTAGCAGAGTTAGAAATTTCATCGAATCAAGTATCCAAGATAACAACATGGGTAAACTGTGATTATTGTTTGGCATACAATTTTCTCCTTTACTGTTTGCGTGAATGGCAACAAAATATGCTAATTTTGGTAATAGAAAAGAAATAACTGATCTGTTGGATTACTTGGTAAAAAATTTTGTTCAACTTATGTGCTGTCTATATGAATAGCATTCTAAAATTACTTTGTCACACTGTACTTCTCTTAAGTACTTTGTCTATTGTTCTCTTAGCCTGAAATAGAAATATTTAGATACAGACCAGATGAAGCAAAAATGTCTTTGGCCACCAGTAGCTTAATCATTGCTAGAGTGTAGCGCATGGAATTTGTTATCACTTCTGAAGCTTACTTAAATCTTTTAGTAGAACTATTGAAAGTCCCTTCCGGGGGCGTAGCCAGGATATTTATTAGGGGTAGGCAAAAAAATTATTATTAATATATTATTACAATATTATTATTAATTTTCATAGAAGCAGATTCAGTAAGTTAACATGAAATCGAAATCGAGAGAATCTATAGGAATCTGCCGAATAAGATCGAATACAGGGGCGGATCCAGGATTTCTATTAGGGCAGGGCAAGAGATCAAGGGTAATTGGGTTTGAAGCCGATTAGCAAATCGGGTACTATTGTGGGTTGCACAACAATTTTTTTTGTTATGAGCTCAACTAGGGAATGTAAATACGTGACGTGCTGTGCCATGCCGTGATCAAGGCAGATTTTTACGTGTCGTGCCTTGACCAAATTCGAAAGGATGATCATGGCACGCTAGTCATGACGTAACCACACGTGACATGTGCAAACGTGACCAGTCATTTAATTATTTATTTTTTTCATAATTTAAGTTGGTTTATTCAAGATTCACCATTCAATGAGGATCTAACGGTCCTAATCACATGTGACTCGCGTGACCACGTGTCGTGCTGTGACTAGATCTTTTGCGTGATGTGTCATGTCGTGCCAATAATTCAAAAGATGGTAACGGCACAAGACACGGGTCACAACATGGGACATTCGAGTCGCGGCACGTACCGTGCCCTGACCAAACTATGTCGTACCCTGACCAAACTATGTCGTACCTTGACGTATCTGGTCACGGTGTAACTTTTTTACACCCCTAGGCTCCACAGGAGATTTTGGACTCAACAGGATAGGGCAAAGTTATTTTCTGGGTAGGGCAAGAGCCCAATAGTATATATCGGAAATTTTATTTTCAAAATCCAGATCCTGGTTATATGTGGGTCCACCCATGATCGAATACTCGAATTTTTTTTTTTTCGAAAAATTACGTTTCGATAAAAAATTAATGCAAAGCATTAAAATATTACATTTTACTTTAAAGCATAGTCCATAAGACCCTTCCTATGAAGTTCGACCCATTTTTGAAAAGTTGACCCTCGGGAAGTAATTTAATGCTTTACATTAAAGTTCGCCCCATTCCTTTGTAAAAGAATTTGACCCATCCCTTTGAAAGAAAAATAACAGGTTAATTGTGGTCCCACTGTGACACCCTTCTTTCCCTCCCCCCTTCTCGTTCTATTTCCGAAACAGATCTCAGTTGAGGGTAGGCAAAACCTAAATTCAGGGGCAGGCAAACCCAGATCCAAGCCAACTATATACGAGCCTTTTAACGTTCTTCAAATTCCAGGGGTAGGTAGCCTACACCTGTGTGGATGTGGCTCCACCACTGCTTCTGGTCCCTTGTCAGTAGTAGTGCATAAATTCACTTTTGGAAACTCTGTTAGCTCGTTTCACAACCTACTGTATTATGAAGAGGAAAGTAATTATGTCTTTTCATACCTTTATTATCACAGTCCAAGTAACGTAATGGGCAATGTAGCTTAATCATGTCCCAGTGCAGCCACAAAAAACTCTTATCTGACTTCATATAATCGTCAGGGTCACTCACCTATTTGTCGAGGTGGAACTCTACTTACAGACCAGTCTTGTATATCATGCAACATATCTAAAGCTCCCAACAAGAAGCACATGTGGCACTTGGTCCATCACAGGATCTACTTAGAACTAGACCCAAATGTAATTAAGTTCATATAACCGCAATATGGAAGTTCACGACAACGTAGATAAATCATTGAATTTTACTCTAGTTGGTTTTTGTTAAATTTGTTACTATAGTTCTTGCGAACATTACAACCCGTCTGAATTTGCTTTATTGTACCACCTTCTATATTTGTTTGTGTTCTGCAGGTTTTGTCTTTATTACTTGTGGCCATTTATATCGGTGTTCATCTTGTGTGCCTGACTAAGATTGTTTGAATAAACCTGTCTAACCCCATGTGAACTGAGCCTTTGGAGACAAAAAGTCTAGATATGTTCATCAGATTGTTTTGATGGCTCGTCCAGTTGATCCAGTTCATGTTATGTCACTGTGTTGTTAGAATTTATCACTCATCTGTTTTCTATACGTTCTCAGATGGATGCAAGGAACATTGGAACTTCTAGAAGCTCGGGTTCAGTTGATAAAACTAGAGACATCTCAAAAATTAACAATAAGAGCTCAGGAGAAGAAAAGCTTTCGGGATTGGCGGCTAACAACAGCTGGGAGAAGCCTAAATTGAAGAAAAGGCGTTCTGTTATTAAGACAGATGCCTCAAATAGTGTTGGTCTGCCTCGCTCAGTCGATGGAGATAGAGAAAGGAAGCAAGAGTTACTGCCCAAGAATGGTGGGGATTCTCGACCAAAGGTGACAGGAACCCACAGTTCAAGGTGAGAACATGTTGATTAATCTAATTTTATGTTCCCTTTATCCGTTAGCTGTATAAAAAAGGAAACACATTCAGTTACTTTGAGATGCGAATAATTAAAGATGTACATGTGAACTGCATGAAGTAAAAAAACGCTTGTGACTTGAGACCTGTCATAGATCTGTTCATGTCGTATTGCCTAAATTGGATTTTGAACTAGTATGACTATTTTATTTTATTTCACTTAAGAGACTATTATTATTTAATGCTTCTTAAATTGATGATTATATTAAAAAAAACTACTAAATAGACAAGATGCTGTGAATATGCAGGTATGGGGTTACTTTAGCAGCTGGAGGAAGTGGTGGGAAACCAGACACTGAGCAAGGTGGTCTTGAATCCCCCCGGCCTTTGCCTAGGGGTAGTCAAGATGGTGGTGGAGCCTTATCCATCAACAAAAAAGAACGATTGGGTGGATTTGAAATGGGCAACAACCTCAAGGCAATTAATAAGTAATGAACACCAACTGCTGTTTCTTCCTTGAGCACCATTATTTTTTTTTTTTTCTGTGAAACTTTACCTCAGTACTAATATAATGGATTGGTGGTGTCCAGGCTGACTGATCAAGAAGGTGGCCCAACTGCTTCCATTTCAAGGGCAAGCACCTCCATCCGTGGGCCCCGATCAACTTCTGCTGCCTTACCAAAGGCTTCTTCAGGCATGTTTAGAACTCCTGACTCTGACATGTGGGACCAACCTTCTCCCAGCAACAAGTCTGGTACATCTGCTGGCGGTTCCTCCAGCTCTAAGCGCACAAAATCTGCGCTCTCTCCTTCTCCTCCGGTCACCAAGTGGGCCAGCCACAGGCCTCCAAAAACATCCCGTGGAGCAAGAAGGTCAAACACAGCTCCCATCATTGGTAGCCAGGGTGGTGAGTCTCAGATGCCAGACTCGCAAGAGAACAAATCCGTGGTTATACCTTCACAAGCAACCCATCGTATCAAGAAAGGGGATCATGCACAATCAAGTAGTGAAGAGTCGGGGGCTGCTGTTCACAAGCCGAAAGACAACAAGAGGAAAAGAGCTGTAGAAACAGAAGAAAACAATAGTCTGAATTCTCAGAGGATGGGAACTGCAGGCCACCCCCTGAAAAAGAACAAATTAGTGGTGGAAGATGATATTGGGGAGATTGCTGTCAGAAAGCAGGGGCGGGGTGGGCGCGGGTTTGCACCACCTAGACCTGGTAGACCCTCTTCTGTTGAGAAACCTGAAGCAAGTAACACCACTACTAAGCAGAGGAGTGTGAGATCTGGTGTAGAGGGGTAAGAATGGAAATAATATTTTTTAAGCTTATTAAAGGGCTCTCTGTTGGGAATTGATATATGTTTGAGTGATACCGATGTTACACAAATATTTGCTACTGTAATGCAATAAAAGATCACTGTTATTGTTATTCTAACCTTTCTAATCTCTGATCCAGCAGCAGGCCTGGAAGACCTCCAGTGAAGAAATTCTCTGAACGAAAGTGTAACACTCGAGCAAGAGAAGTAGCCATTGACTCGCCTTTGGATATTTCAGGTACTTCAATGCGTAAGTGTTTATTTTCTGGTTGTAGCTGAATTGTTCAAATCACTTATGTTGCAAGCAATCAGTCATGTTTTGCAGCAAACAGTAATCTTATCAGAAAACCTGTGCAGTAAAGCTGAAAACAACAAAAATATGTGTGCATGGATATAATTTGTGTTTAGTAGGTCTGGTCGTTCTGATTCAGTCTTTTATGATGGCACGCAATTATTAATTGGTTTAGATTGCAGTCATTTAACTTGCTTTATCTTTGTTTTTAGGACAACCAGAGGATGATCGTGAAGAATTGTTAGCTGCTGCCAAAGCTGCCCTTGCTCCAGGTATCATTTTTAATGGCAAAACTACAAAATTACTTAAATTGAAGCTATATGTATGTATTCCAGATCTCAATTAGTATGTGAGTTCAGAAAAGGTGTGAATTAATGACCATCATATCGATAGCTCACCTGAGATGCGTTAACTATGTTTACAAATTAGTCCAAGTTATAGAAGTTCGAGATAAGTGAACACTGGTAGTAAATGAGAAGCCAAGCTGGCAGCATAATATAGAACCTTATATGCGCCTGATATGTACATTATATAGTATGATTCACTGGTGCAACAGTTGACTAGTATACTTTAGCTAGTGGTGACAGTGAATCACAGTAAGATTAGCTTTATGCTGATTTATCTCTGTATTGTTGACTTTGAATGATGCTTCTCTCTCCTGTTTTTTTTTTTTTTATATTTGTGGAAGGCTATGCTTCTACTGATGTGCTTTGGAAGCAGAATGAGCCATACTTCCGTTTTATCTCTGATGAGGACATGAGCTTCTTAAATAAAGAGGTTAGATAGAATTTTATATACTTTTATAGTTATATTAATCCAGTTACTTCTGTAATAACATCTGGTTTGATAAACAGGTTGCTTCTCTGGAAGAGCAGATTAGCAGTACAAAAGCAGATGAACGGGATCTTTCTAAAAAGGTGAATGATGATAAATGCTAATTGCATTTCACCATCCATTACTTCTAATTTCAAACTTACAAATGAAGAAAAGAACAGCTGAAAAGCATTTTTTTTCCTCAAGCTCCTTTGAAAGTTAAATCTCTAAATTGTATGACATTACGGCTTTTTGATAAATTTCCAATTACATGACAGGAGATGTTACACATGATCAGACCATTAATAGCTAGTTGGTCAGGATTCTTTGATAATGAAGCAAATTAGTGGAGACTTTATATGTTAAAATATATATTCACTTTTAAGACAACTAAAGATATATTTTTTTGTTCCAGGGAACTATTGATTACGTCTCACTTCCCTCAACTCCAAATGGCTATGGCCCCTTCTCAAATGGAGGGGAAAAAGAAATTATTGCCTGGCAGAATGATTCTGTGGAGCCAATCCTGGAGCAGCTTGTCCAGGGTATGGATGTCAGACCGGGTGCCGGTTCTGACATCAGGTCTGTAATGAGCATTTCCATCTGTCAGAAGCTAATGTCAGCAATAATTAGCGAAGAAGAGTTAGAGAGGATCGAGCGTATGAATGGTCATGATTCAAACATGTTGTGCCTTGAGCTCGAGGAGGGATGGCTGGCCCACCAGGAGTCAGAAAGGAACCAACCTCGCAATGGTGTCAAGTTGGACGTGCTGTCTGTTGACTGCCCTTATGAACAGATGTCAATCAATGATCGGATCCTCCTCGAGCTGAGCCAGATTGGCATTTACCCTGATCCTTGTGAGCATGTGGTAAGTTTAGGTTACATTATTCCCATCTTTTATTTGCCGTGAATCTATAGTAAGATTCACTTCATTTCAAAAAATAATGTTAAACTTACTCATCTTTAATAAGTGAAAATAACGTATTTAATGGTGTTGCCTTCAGCCTGACCTAGCATTGACTGATGAGGATGACATCAATGATGAGTTACCAATGTTGGAGGCTCGGCTAGCCAAACAGGTGGAAGTTCTTTTTCTTTGGCATTCTTTAATTTATTTCGTCTTTCCTTGTACGACCTGACAAAACTTAAGATTGTATGACTATATCTAGCCCTTCAGTGGTAATTGAACTCACCATATTTTAGTTTTAGAAGTTGGGTTAAATTTTTTTCACCTTGGATTCTCTATTCTCCTTACCTTCTTAATAAGTTTTGCATCAGTACAACATTGCAATTAATTATTTTACTTCTATTATATTAAAAAAGGCTTTGGGAACAAAAGTGGCTCTAACGAGGGTAGAGCAGAAAGCAGAAGCTGCGAAGGAGACACAGGAGAGGTATATTGTAATTACAAAAGCTCGTGCCAATTTCACTTCTTAATTGGTATTATGTGCTGTTTACTTGTTCTTAATGATTATTCTTGGTGCTTGTGTAGGGATTTCTCCCAGCTTGCTTTGGATAAGCTCATAATTAAAGCAAACGAGAAATATTTGGTAATTTATTTGGTCTCATCATGATTCTGGTTGCTCTTTTTCATGTTCATTCTGACATACTAGAAATTTTTGTTCATACAATGCAAGATGGAAATTATTTCATGGTACTGTAGGGCACTGTGCTTCCATTTAATTAACATTTGTCGACTTTTATCCATGTAGACATCCCGTGGAAAGCATGGAAGTCGAGCTGCAAGACAGAGTGCAATGGGTTTTGTGAATCGTACTTTGGCACGGTGGAAGGAGTTCCAGCTCAATGGTACGAGTTGCTTTGATGAACTCTCTTTCAAGGAGCTGCTTCTCACCTCTGTTTCCAAGCAAAGTGACCCTACTCGAAATGAAGACAAGTCCCCTCAAGGTCCTCTCCCTCCCTATCTCTCTCTCTCTTTCTGTTGCTCTCTCGCGCACATGCACAATACATGCTTGTTTTTAACAGTGCTCTACTTGAAAATCCCAGAGCTAAACTTCTTTTTGCTCTCTCCTGCTTATCTGATTTCATTCTGTAATGCACAGATCTGTTTCTTGACAAGGATGAACAGTGGTCGACTGGAGTAAAAAAGAAGGAACTCTTACTGGATGACGTGGTTGGCAATATCACTGGATCTGTTTCTTTGGGCAGTGGGGCGAAAGGGAAGCGCAGCGAGAGGGATGCTAGAGGAAACAAAAAGAATGGCCGTGGTTCTTCCTCAAATCCCAAGGGTGACCGAAAACCTAAGGCCAAGCCTAAACAGAAAAGCGCCTCAACCAGCACTCTACTCTCCAATGGCACTGCTGACCTGGCACCCAAATCAAACAACAAGCGCGAAGGTTTGCCACCTCTGCCGACCAAGTCTGGGTCGAAGCAGATGGGGAAGAGCGAAGAACTTGAAGAAGCTCTCCCTGACATGTCGGGCATAGTGGAGGACAATGCCGGTAATGATCAAGACTTTTGGGCAAGTATGGATGGAGATGGGCTCCAGGAGGTGGACTCTATAGGGCTTGACATTCCATTGGATGATCTCTCGGATCTCCAGTCTTTTCTCATGTAGTTTTTTGTTTTTTTTGTCTAGGTTTTTTCTACAGGAACCAAATTTTGTTGTTTCTAATCTAGAAGAATATTTATTTGGTTATCATGTATAGCTGTTAAATAGCTGTTAAATATTATGACTAGCTAGCTACCTCACTGATTCTTTGGACCTCTTCAATTGTATATAGTTGGTGATTACAAGAATAAAATGGGCTGGATAACTGATCTCAGGCTAAATAGTTTTTGATGAAGACGGTACATTGTCAATAGTTTTCTGTGATTTTCATGGTGGCTGAATGACACATGCATTTGCATAAACGTGCGTACTCTTGGACGGCTGTCATGTAGTTTTTAATAGATATATTTTGGTTTGATAACTATCACGCTATTCTGAAATTAGGATTTTCGTACCATGCACATGAAATTAGTATATATAAGTATTAGATGTACTTCTCTTACAAATAGCATAACAATTGCTTCAGTTAGTGTACTATGTTAAATACTAAGAATTTGGGAGGAACTTTTTATTTTCTATTTACTATGAATAAAAATTGCGGCCTTTACTTTATTTGCCAGTATTTTATTATTGAATATGCAGCTGACGCATGACGAGTTTATCAGAATCAATGGCATGCGGTTCCCTGAAAAGTGTATCGATCACCTCGCAGTAGATAGAAGAGTGAGTTAAGTATTTTCTCTTGTTTTGGTTGTAGGCTGTTAGAATGTTTCCAGATTCTCATTAACTTTTTCTGAGTATGATGGTATGATGCGCAGATATCTCTAATATGTCCCAGACAGTAAACATTGGCCTTCTAATTAATTGGAAACAATCTCCATTACTTCAAATGTGGCTAGCCTCCAATTCCGTAACCTGTTACAAGATCAAATTTCTTTTTCATTTCTTTGATTGGATATATGCGCAAAGTTGCAGATGTCTTTGGATTTTGTTAGTCTTCAACAAAGATCCAAGTTATAAAGCAATTGCGCATAGTTGGCTTCACCATCTCGCTTCAAAATTTTAATTTTACTTCACAGAATATGACCTGTGAGGTTACAAGTCTTGATATACTTTTAGGTTCTTATATGAGAGCTAGGCAGCCAGCATTGGAATTAATGTTAATTTATGATGTCAATTAAGATCAAAGGTTGATATAGGGTTTGGGTGGTCTTTAGCATCTGAAACTTCAAAAAGAGACTTTCATTTTGATAGATAAGTACGACAGGAGATAATTTGAAACTTGAGAAAGCACTATCGATTTATTTTTAACAAAGAGGATGGCAATCATGAAATTTCAGCAAAAATAGTAGCCATAGCTGTTGCTATTTGTTTTGAGAAGACCCGCTAAAGGTTACTGTTTAATTATGACAGTATAGTTAGTAGTCGATTGTTTCAAACTGTTTACGATGCATTGGTATGTTGATCATCTGAACATTTCTGAGAGTTGCTTGTGTTTTTGTCAATATAAAGTTTAATAATATGTGCAACACTACATGAAGCAAGAGAAGAAACAAAGCACCATCAAACGGCACCCAGAGGCCTCGACGGTTGATACTCCGTTAAAATTGCGTTTTTCTGTCTTGACATTTTGGTTAATCTTTTCCAGCTCTTAGCTTTGATCATGCGGGTTAGCTACATTATTTTGATTTGATTATTCTGTATAATTATTTTGATTTTGTATGTATTAGCCCCCTTTTGGTGAATTTTTTTTATTATTTGGATTTTCTTTTGGGTGCTCACAACAAGAAACTGTCTTTATTGAGGCCTTGTTATATAATTTTATGACAGGTCTTTTTAGAATTTTTAAAGTAATACATAATACGAGAATTTTAAAGGACCTTCACGTAAAATTCATTATGTTGTGATTTTAATCTGTTTTTTTTTTTATATATATAATCAAATAGTGAAGGCTTGTTATATAGATTTTATTTTTATTAAATAATTTTTAGGAATGATGTTTACTTTCCTCCCTATATTCAAATCTTAATCCCACCTGCTTGTGATTCGAGCAAGGGTTAATTATAGTCTTATTTTGTATGGGAGTCTCTATGCTGACATGGCACTTGATGAGATGGATAACAGGGGGGGTGACTTTTGCTTGTGTTAATGGCATAGGAGAGGGGCAAACTGGTCATTCCACATTTCCAGTTCAAAGATGGAGAGGCATCATCAGAGATGATTTTAATGCAGCAGTGGATGCACATAAAGGTAAGAGAGCTTCTTAGAATTAGTGGTGAAATTTGTAATGGTTTTACTAAAAGAGATAAAAGAGTGATGTTTTAGCAGACTGTAAAGGTAAATAAAGAATATATATTTTATTGAGTGAGGCTACGGTACTATGCATAGCACGGTTTGGTCCGTGCTACGACTCAATATTTGAGTTTTCAAAATTCTAACGGTCGATCCGAACCGTTCAACATGATTATAAAATGAATATGTACTTGCAAACCAAATATTACATTTTTTTGAATTTTTTTACTATTTTTTTAGATAGGTAGAAAATCACTTGATCTGAAAATTCTGGACCATCCAAAAACAGTGATTTTCTACCTATCTAAAAAAATAGTAAAAAAATTCGAAAAAATGTAAAATTTTGTTTGCAAGTACATATTCATTTTATAATCATGTTGAACAGTTCGGATCAACTGTTAGATTTTGAAAACTCAAGTATTGAGCCGTAGTGCGGCTCAATCCGTGCTATGCATAGCACTGTAGCCTCACTCTATTTTATTTATTAAAGTGTCCATTTACACTTCAACATCTTTTAGATGTTATTTTTGAGAATTAAATCTGCGTATCTCCAAAAGACGATGGCTCGTGCCACCGTACTAAGTCCGCAGTTCTATTAAATTATAAAGAATATGTAGATGCAATATTTTCAACTGTTGATGTGTTGTTGTTACCTGAAAAAGGAGAAGATTTCATTTTTCTTTTTTCTTGTTTGTTGTATAATTTTGTTGGACTCGCTCAAAATGCTTGTTTACATTCATGTGTGTTCAACTTCTTGTAGTAGTATATAAGATATGAACTTCTATGCAAATGCATCAAATTTTACCCAATTTTTTTTTTTTTTTTCTGTTTTTGGGCAACTGGTTCGGGAAATATACCCCAATTAGAATATTCTAGAGTTTCAGTTGTTGGATCCAGAGCAGAAACCAAATTCCACAAATTACTTTGTTCTCTGGGGAGTATTAATTACTCTATTCCAATTTGGAGAATGTGTTGCTGTAAAATTCCAGTCATATGCTTATTCTTCCCTAAGCATCAGATTCATTCCTACTTGTTTTGCACTTTCTAACTGTACTAAAAAGTTTATCCTCAGTTCAACACTGTTCATTTAGTATCCAAGAAGTTTTTAAGATAAATTCAAATTTCAAGATTTTAAGATAAATTCTAATGTTGCAACAGGATATTTTTTACTTTTTGATGTAAGGGAAACTCCTTTAAATAAATTAAATCTGGTGCTTTAATTATTAATGCCAGAATTAAATTTTAATATTGGACTGATACCACAATTCAATTTTGACACTGTATGATACTGGATTTGTTTTTCCATATTATATATAGAGTGAGGCTACGGTGCTATGCATAGCACCGTTTGGGTCCGTGCTACGGCTTAAAATTTGACTTTTCAAAACGGTCGATCCGAACCGTTCAACATGATTATAAAATGAATATGTACTTGCAAACCAAATTTTATATTTTTTCGAATTTTTTTTACTATTTTTTCGAAAATCACTAAACATTCTGGACCATCCAAAAACAGCCTATCTAAAAAAATAGTAAAAAAATTGAAAAAATGTAAAATTTGGTTTGCAAGTACATATTCATTTTATAATCATGTTGAACGGTTCGGATCGACCGTTAGAATTTTGAAAAGTCAAATTTTGAGCCGTAGCACGGACCCAATCCGTGCTATGCATAGCACTGTAGCCTCACTCTTACATATATATTAACACGAAATCTAAAGATTTTGTTTAAGATCCATTACAGCAATATATATCTGGATGTTTTGGCACAATATTTTTTGAAGGAGGCTTTTTAATTGTTTATCTACGGTAGGATTTAAGTTTTATTGTCTCAATAGATGGGTAATGTATAAGCACAAATATTCTAGTGCAAGTAAAGGGATTATTCTTTAAAGAATTTCCAATAGAGCATAATTCATTTTTCTGCTTGGCATAATTCTACTTAAATAATACATACTAAATTAAATCATCAATCCATTACAACACAAGTGATGCCTATGGATCCAATTGGAGACAAAAATCGCTTTCTGCCTCCCCAATTCAATCCGAATCTTGCCAATTCTGATAAAAAAAAAAAAAAATCTCATAAATGAACAAAGGTTAGGTTTCATTGTCAAATGATAAAATGTTGTAAAATGGAAATTTGGGCCTTAATAAAATGTCTCTAAATGAGGTAAGAACGAAAGAGATATCTTGATCGGTTTCTGACGAAACTTTTTTATTTGTCTTTTACGAAAAATTTCAAAGAATAACAACTAAATTTCAACCTAACAAAATTGACAATAGTATTTCATATAAATATGCGTTCCATTCCATCCCATCCAATTTCATGAAAACTTTATAAAAAAAATTTACCAACTTTTTAGGGTCTGAATTCAGAAAAAAAAAAACCTCACGTGATCTAAATGCCAGTCAAGTTGTTTATAAAAAAAATAATAATAAGAATAACTACCCAAGCAATATTGCTTGGTTGCATGCTTTCATTTTACCTTGAAAACAAAATACTTGCAATTATTTCAAATGACTTCTAAGAAAGTCATAGAAAAAAAAAAAAATTCTACAAATCATAAAAAACACAATCAATTTTCTACTACTGTTACCAACCAGTTTAATAACGGAAAATTTTATTAAATGTAAGAATTTTAAAACATTAAAAAAAAAGTTTCCTTCAAATTTATTAACAAAATGTTCTTGTAAAACTCAAGTTTACACTTTTTGTTATTATCTCTGCTTCCGAAATTTTTATTAATCGAAAATAAATAAATAAAAATATCGCGAAACGGAATGGTTTTGGTGGAAATTCAATATATAGGTAAACTGGGCTGGTTTATCCCGCCCCACGGGATGGGTCATTTTAACCCATTCCACTAATCCATCTCCTAACCCCAACTAGTTAACTAAGCAGAGGAATATATATATATAGAGTGGCTAATATCAAAACGTTTGCACCAAGGCCCTCGTGCAACCAAGTCGTTTTCTGATTTTCAAAGTCCAAACAGTCGATCCAAACCGTTAGATGTTCAATCTATATTAAAATCTGCTTGGAGACCAAATTTTACATTTTTTGGAATTTTTTACTATTTATTAAGCCACTTTGAAAATTGCTGATCCGGGTGAACAGTAAAAACAGTGCAACCAAATTCTGGATCATGTGATCAGCAATTTTCAAAGTGGCTTAATAAATAGTAAAAAAATTCCCAAAAATGTAAAATTTGGTCTCCAAGCAGATTTTAATATAGAGATCACATCTAATGGTTTGGATTGACTGTTTGGACTTTGAAAATCCGAAAACGACTTGGTTGCACGAGGACATTGGTGCAAACGTTTTGATATTAGCCACTCTCTCTCTCTCTATATATATATATAATAAAAAAAATTTACATTTTTTGGAAAACAATTTTACATTATTTGGAAACGAAATTTTACATTTTTTGGAGAATTTTTCAAAACAGTGGTTTAATATGGTAAAAAAATAATAAAAAAAAATCTGAAAAATGCTATTTTGAAAAATTCTAAACAAATAGTATAAAATTCCAAAAAATGTAAAATTCCGTTTCCAAACACATATTAATATGGAGAACATGTTGAGCGCTTCAGATCAATCATTTAGACATTGAAAACGCAAAAATAACTTGTAAGCATATGCTCTGAATGGTACGAAATTTTCAGATCAAGTGATTTTCTACCTATCTAAAAAAATTCTAAAAAATGTAAAATTTGGTTTGCAAGTACATATTCATATGGAGATCATGTTGAACGGTTCAGATCGACCGTTAGAATTTTAAAAACTCAAATATTGAGCCGTAGCACGGAGGCCCTCTATGCTATGCATAGCACCGTAGCCAACTCCTATATATATATATATTTATATAGGAGGGATCCACTTACAACATTTGCAAGTTACAATATCTTACAACAATTTGATTTTGTGATTTTAAAAGTCTAAATAGTCGATCCAAACCGTTCAACATGATATCTATATTAAAATGTGCTTGGAGATCAAAGTTTACATTTTTTTTTTTAATTTGTTTACTATTTATTAAATATTTTACAAATTGTTGTTTTTCAGTGGTTTAGAATTGTCTAAAAATAGCAGTTTTGTAAAACACTTAATAAATAGTAAAAAAAATTTAAAAAAATGTAAAATTTGATCTCCAAACATATTTTAATATAGATATCATATTGAACGGTTTGGATCGACTATTTAGACTTTAAATTTGTAATACCGAATTGTTGTAAGATATTGTAACTTACAAATATTGTAGGTGGATCCCTTCTCTCTCTCTCTCTCTCTCTCTCTCTATATATATATATATATATAGGGGCTGGCTACTATGCTTATATAAGCATATGCCCACATATGCTTATAACTCATTTTTGCGTTTCCAATGTTCAAATGGTCGATCCGACCGTTCATCTTGTTCCCCATATTAATATGTGCTTGGAGACTAAATTTTACATTTTTCTGAATTTTTTTACTATTTATTAAGCCACTTTGAAAATTGCTGATCTGGGTGAACAGTAAAAACTGTGTTTCCAAAATTCTGGACCATATGATCAGCAATTTTCAAAGTGGCTTAATAAATAGTAAAAAAATTCAGAAAAATGTAAAATTTGGTCTCCAAGCACATATTAATATGGAGAACAAGATGAACGGTCGGATCGACCATTTGAACATTGGAAACGCAAAAATGCTTATTTAAGCATATGTGGGCATATGCTTATATAAGCATAATAGCCAAGCACTATATATATATATATATATATATATATATATATATATATTTATAGGGTTTGGTGTATCTTTTGAGTTTAGTTGTCAATGTCACTTTCCAGATAAGTGGTATCTGTTGGAGGATATCCGACGAACAATTTTTAATAAGAAAAATAATGTTAAGTTCGAATCTCAGATATTAAATTCAATAATTATTTAAGCCAGAAAAATATGGATGACGCTAGCGCTTTTACCCGGCTGAGATAAAATTCAAGAGATTTGCGTTTATAGTGGACTGGAGACAGACTTTAGAAAAAGGAATTAAGTATAGCATAATATATTAATATTGGTATTATAAATTTGTTATGTAAAAGTGTATAAATATTCATCAAGCACAGTCATCATATTTTCGTAAATATGGTGTTTTTTCAAGTTCATTAGTTTTCTATTCATAGCATTGACAATGATATGCTGTGAGTGGAGGATGAAGAAGTTGAAGTAATATGCTGATTTTGTGAATCTTTTTAATGCAGGGTTCTTTTTGCATAAAATGTTTTAGGTTCGACTGAGATACACTTGCTGTTATGTTTTGTTGAATGATGTTTGTTATTATGTTGTTTTTGTTAATATGTTGGTATTGTCTTGATGCCATGCTTGTTAGGTTGATATTTCTTTTGATTTGTATTTGCTATCATAATGGTGGTACCGGTCTCAGAAACAATGTAAGAGGTTTTCGTTATAACAATGAAAATCGGGGAAATTGATCCGACTTGTATAAAAAAACACATAAACTTATAACCTTTTACGTACGGAGAAATATCGTTCATAACCTTTTAATAGGCCTTTCAATTTTATAAAATCCTAAAATTTTATAAAATTTATAACTAGGTCAATCGTTTATGGCTGTTTAAAATTGTATTATATTTCCAACTTTTGAAGTATAACGATTTTCGATAAACTATAACACAAATACATCCCCTAAACAGGGGAAATCACGGGATGCCAATGAGGTCGGATGGAGGCATTTTCCTATTCATACTTATTTAAAATTAGTCTTATTCATTCTCTTCTCTTACCTATTACGATAACAGGCAACAAAACGAATAACGGTAATATGTAAACAAATTGATCGCGTAATAATTCAATACAAAAGTATAACGAATAAATATATATATTAAATACATTATGTACTGAATATTTTAAAATATAAAAAATTATCTCATTTATAATTTTTTATCACATTATTTTAAAATATATAAATGAATAATTAAATAAAATAATAACGTATTGTACAAATTAAATTTGTCATAAATTACTAATTAATAAACTATAAAAACTGTTAGATAAATTAATTTTAACACAAATTAATAAATAAAAAATTATATGGAGTGTTATATATATAATTCAATCTAATTATAATAATATTGTATTCGCTAATATTCGTGAGCATTCTCTAAGTACTTTCACACTTCACCTTTATATTATTTAAGAAGTATATACTTAGAGCATCTACAACAGTGATTTCTTTTAAATTGCTAATCTGATGTGTTAATTGCTAATATAATTGTTGGGATGTACCACCATTTTTAAATTAGCAAGTTTTCTTTAAAAGCAACTCTTTAGAGGATCTACAACGGTAATTTCTTGTAAATTGCTAATCTGATGTGTTAATTGCTAATATAATTGTTGGGATGTACCACACAATTTTTAAATTAGCAAGTTTGCTTTAAAAACAACTCTATAATCAAATAAGCAACTCTAATTAAATTTCTGAGATTGAGTGATTTAGAAATTATGAATCGCTTTAATTACTAAATTCAGTGACGTGACTTAAATTAATGCTAAACATTTGCTGGAATGAATATTCTCTTATAATGAACGTGGTTAATAATTTCCTAGTTCTAGGACAATACTACATCTTGACTCTCCATTCTGTACTTAATACTATTTAAGTAGCGGGAGCTGTGTCCCAAATAACATTTACACAGAAGATATATATGAAAGTCTGTTCAACAAGGTACAGCTGTACGTAGCTTTATATATTGAGGATAACCTTATCTATGTAGCTCCGCCTACGGCGGTAAAGCTCCAAGTAAATCACTTGAGAAAGTTGATTCAGATAATCTACGATCAAATTAAGATCACAACAACTATTCCACCTGTAATTGATTAAATATATAGCTTTTCAACATGATCTAGAACAATAAGATAAATTCCAAAAGTGTTGAGTAGTTAAACCTAAAACGAAAGAAGAGCTAAGTAAGCGTACATCGCTATATAGCATTACACTACTAGATTAAAATTACATAGCTATATGTATTATAAAAAAATAGTATATATAATTTTATATTTATTAATCACCCTACAGGTAACGGTACAAAATAACTCTTATCCAGAAAATTAGTTTTTGGTCTAGTAGCAAAGGCGTATGGCTCCACTCAAGGGACCACAGAACGAAAAGCATACAGCTCCACTCAATGATAGTCATCCGACATGCCTCTTTGATCCTCCGTCAAGCACCTACACGTTTACAGAGATATTACATTAGTTACATTTCGACTTCGAACTCACAATCAATATATAATAGGTGTGTAGTAATATGAGTACATACCTCTTTACGCGCCATCCCACTACTACAGAAATGGTAATTCTACGCTGCACATTGTACACGGTTTTGCCAATTTTATATGAAAACCGTGTAGCTCGAAGGTTTTTCTGAAAGCCCGAAAAGACCGCTGGAATCATACACTGATATTTATTAAAGTATCAGTGTAGAATTGTTTGGAAAAATGGCCGTGTATGATTTATTAGAGAGCTACACGGATATTTAACAAATATCCGTGTCGGAATAGATACACGGATTTTTGATAATAAGTCCGTGTAGAAAGATTACCATTGGACACGGTTCTTAAGCATAAATATCCGTGTATCCTTTGTTAGAGAGCTACACGGATTGTTAAGTATAAATCCGTGTAGAAAAGTGTAGGGTTTTGGTATAAAAGGCCTTCTCCTTCCCGCGCCGTATAAAAGCCCTTCTCCGTCCAGCACCGTTTTGATCAAGTAATTCAACAAACGGAAAGGTTAGTGTTTGCAATTCATAGGTAAATTGTAGATTCTCCTGTATAACCTTAGGAAGAGAGTGTCACACCCCGCGGCCCAACGAGGCGCGACAGGTGCTCTCCTGCCGTAGACATACGGTTTCCCGTATGCCTACAAGGCAATTACGATATAATAAGAACTGAAAACATAAACAAACAACCAACAACAAATAACATAAAATCCCAGCTGGTCAGGTAATATCATACAAACCCGTATCTCGATGGATACGCACCACAAAAATGACATAGAGACTATATATGTACATCACCCAAAACATATCTATATACATAATCTCTAATGTCACCATACCAGACAGTCTAAGCAGCGGAATAACCAGGCCTACCGACCTCGTGCCTCTCTCGGATCTGCTGACCCGGAACCTGAAAAGATAACCCAAAGAGGGGGTGAGAAATAAATTTCTCAGTGCGATAAATTTGCCACGTTTCGCTCCTGGACTTGCAATCACAGATTATATTCAAAAATAAAGCACAAATAAAGCTCAGAACAGTTCATAATGATATATAAACATGCACGCATAAAACCGACATCAATAAGCCAAATGAAATCCAACTCAGGAATTGCCAAATCGAAATTCAATCACACAATATTTGGTTTAACTCGGATTCAGAAGATCTGGTAGTTATAGGTTTAACCGTGTAAATAAAAGTCTGGTTCCATTTCATATCCGGAAAAATTCATATAAAAACCAAATGTCAATCCAACCACATTCACCCCCTGGGTAATGCCTCCGATACATTTAAACCAATCGACCATTCAAACGCATTCACCCCCTGGGTAATGCCATCCGATACACAAGTCACATATAGTTCAATTCATAATACAGAGTCACTTACCCCTCATCCCAACCGGTACTGGGAACTGCTGAGGGCCAGACAATCTAAAGCTTTAGAATACTGGGTCGTCAAAGTCCGTGCACCAGACTTTGACAAATCCGAACACACCCCCTGGGTGTCGTCGCCACGGTGGGGGACGGTAATGCCATATCCACCAACCGATGGTGATATAAATCACGGTGACTTTTAATTCCAAATTAGATCATTCAGATCAATACACAAAGAATACCATACCAGCATGCAGATCAATCAGATTAACAATCCGAGTTCCAATTAATTAGGGCAATGCAATGCATATGCAACACAATCCGATAATGCAATTCAACCAATAATCAACATGTCAAAAGAAACACAGTTTAATTCTGAATATAAACTATCAAACAAGTCCAGAAACCCCGCACCTGAGTATATAGCGCACTCGTCTAAGGCTCAGGCGTCTCGAATGATCCCGAGATCCGATGCCTCGTAGGTTTACCACCTATTTATTCGTTTAGATTCGATTAAAACATTTGATTGGTATCCCGTAGGTTAAATCGAGTTAAATTAGGTTAAACACGGTTTAGTGTAGTATAGAATGTACCGAATAATCAAGTTACTGCCTTTCCTTGGTTTAAATTGCAGAAATCAAGAAAAATGAGCAAAACAGCCTTTTGTGCGGGCCACACGGATTCTGTGCGGGCCGCACGGATTTGTCCGAGAGTTGTGCGGGTACTCGTGCGGGCCGCACGAAATTTGTGAAGGCCGCACAAAATTATATCTGTCGACACACAGTTCGTATTTTGGCCATATCTTTGTCATACAGACTCCGATTTGGGTGAAACAAAGTTTGACTAAACCATAACGAAAAGATCTACAACTTTCATGAAGGAACCAAATCCAAATTCGGAATCTAGAATTTTGTACAGCCGCACCAATGGTCGGCCAGTCTTGATTTGAACAGATTTTATTGTGATCGAGGTTCG
The DNA here is from genome assembly GCA_025461045.1 of Carex parvula. NCBI lineage: Eukaryota > Viridiplantae > Streptophyta > Magnoliopsida > Poales > Cyperaceae > Carex > Carex parvula. Next base: position 93,766 of record JAJGRW010000576.1, read on the forward strand.
ACACGGTTAACCCTTGCTACGTATCATCGATTCAGAAGGTATATTCACCTCTCGGTTATCAAGAATCGACACAATTAAACCATGAATTCAATTGGTATCAAATTTGGTACAAAACCCTAACTCCAAAATCAGCTCAAACGGATGATTTACTCAAATAACACGAATCGAGATGTTCGAACGATTATAACTCGATCAATTCAGATCCAAATGGTGCATAACACCTGAAAATTTAGTAATTTCCCCAAAATCCCACCATTTTTACCAAACCCTAATTTCCCCTTTTTCCCATTTTTCATCAAAATCAATCGAATCAATCCAAATCAAACCGAATATCGAGTTATATCGAATCAATCGAACTTAAATACGAATTCTCAAAGAAATATAACAACTCGAAAAATTTAGGGTTTATGAGAGATTTCAAGGAAAGAAAAATCATACCAAATCGAAGCTATAGAAATGATCTCGATCGTCTAATTAGCTCGAATCTCCGATTTCCCGAAAATCCCGACCCGATTTCACGTTCGATTCACTCTATCTCTCTTTCTCTCTTCATTTCGGCCAAACACTTGAGCTCTCACGAAATTAGAAGGTTTAATGGTGATTTGGAAGAGAGAGAGAAGGGTTGTCATATTAATTAATGGTACTTTTGCACATAGGTCCCTCCAATTTTATAAAATTGCAAAATTTAAAAATAAAACTTCACAAATAGGCCCTTTTGCATATTTTTAATTAAATCAAAGATTTAGAATGTAACAGAGAGAAAGACCAGTCACTTTACATATCGCTTATGATCAACTTTGACAATCATTTCACGGTTAATAATTGGAATTTTGATTTAGGTTTATCAATTATGTCAGATCGCTTATCTATCAAGATAAGTCGCTATCTTTGGAGCTCATCTATCAAGACGAGCGATGTGATATAATTGATAACCTACATCTCGACTTCACTTCTGACATGAATATCTTCTTCATCTCTGGCATGTATTTTCCGTTTCTTCCTCTAATTTTCTGTTACTTATTGTTGCTTACTTACTCATCATTTTTTTTTATTTACAGATTGTGATGAACTTTCCGATAGACAGCATGTGATGAATTTCATTTTCTTTTTATTTTCACTATATTTTATTTGACACTTGACAAGAACATGTTTTTTCTTGGTTAGGTTCCAAAGAAATGGGTAAAACTAACTTTCAATAATAAAACATGTTCTTTAAATTAAATCATGTTTTCATCACTTCTTTTTGGCGGTGTCGAAATGGCATGTCGCAGTGCATTGTTGTTTAATTTCTTACACAAATCCCATTTGAATAAGATGTGGTTTGTGAAAGAATTTAAACAACAACGTAAGAACACTGGGACATGTCTATTTCTGCATCGCCAAAAATAAGGGACTAAAACATAATTTAATTTTCAGAAAATGTTTTGTTAGTTGAAAGTTAGTCTGACCCATTTCTTTGAACCTAACCAAGATAAAGCATGCTCTTGTAAGATTTTAAATAAAATATGAAATTTATGCATATTAGTAATGTTTTATTAGTGAATTTAGTAATGTTCTTGTAATGTTTTATTAGTGAATTCAGTAATTTTTGTGAATTCTAGTAATGTTCTTGTAAGCATTTTCTTGTAATGTTTTATTAGTGAATTTAGTAATTTTTTTGCTGTAATAGTAAATAAATTGAATTTATGAATTTTGTAATGCTAAGTATAATTTTTGTGCTGTAATTGAAAACTGGATGTCAAAATTATCTGAAAAACTGGGGGTAATCTCAATACTGAATTTTGTAGCAAAACTGGCTAGCAAAACTGGAGGCTAGCCCAGAAAAAAAAATCTAAAAAAATATATAGGGCAATCATACACAGATATTTAACTAAAAACCGTGTACAAATAGTAATTGTACACGGATATTTGTTGAATATCCGTGTGGAATAACTACACGGATTTTTTTCAAATCCGTTTAAAGACTAGCACCATACACGGTTCTTAAGTTTAAACATTCATTTATGATTTGTTAGAGAGCTGCACGGATTCTTAACTAAAATCCGTGTACAAAAATCTTGCTAGGGTTCTTAATAGGCATTCTCCTTTCCAGCGCCGTATAAAAGGCCTTCTCCTTCCAGCGCCGTTTTGATCAAGTAATTAGTATTCAATCTCTCTGTGTTATATTGAAGGTTGATCTGAGATCTTTGAAGTTTGTACTTTCTCCTCTCTATCTTTCTAATTAAGGTTAGTGTATATATATTTTCCGTTTCTTCCTCTAATTTTCTGTTACTTATTGTTGCTTAGTTACTCATCATTTTTTTTATTTACAGATTGTGATGAACTTTCCGATGGACAGCATGTGATGAATTTCATTTTCTTTTTATTTTCATTATATTTTATTTGACACTTTAGAAGAACAAGTTTTTTCTTGGTTAGGTTCCAAAGAAATTGGTAAAATTAACTTTCAATAATAAAACATGTTCTTGAAATTAAATCATGTTTTGATCCCAAGTTTTTGGCGGTAGAAATGGCATGTTGCAGGGAATTGTTGTTTCATTTCTTACACAAACCCCTTTTGAATAAGATGTAGTTTGCGAAAGAATTTAAACAACAACGTAAGAACACTGCAACATGTCCATTTCTACATTGCCAAAAACTTGGGACTAAAATATAATTTAATTTTCAGAAAATATTTTATTAGTTGAAAATTAGTCTGACTAATTTCTTTGGAACCTAACCAAGATAAAGCATGTTCTTGTAATTAAATAAAATATAGTGAATTTAGTAATTTTTTGTGCTGTAATTGTAAATAAGGAGATGAATTTATGAATTTTGTAATGCTAAATATGAATTTGTAATGCTAAGTATAATTTTTGTGCTGTAATTGGAAAACTGGATGTCAAATTATCTGAAAAACTGGGGGTAAACTCAATATTGAATTTTGTAGCAAAACTGGAGGCTAGCCCAGAAAAAAATTGTTAATAAAAAAATATATAAGATAACATACACGGATATTTAACTAAAAACCGTGTACAAATAGTAATTGTACACGGATATTTGTTGAATATCCGTGTACAAATTGCTACACGGATTTTTTTTATAAATCCGTGTAGAAAAGACTAGCTCAGAAATAAAAAAAATCTCAAAAATATATAGGACACAAAAACTTTAATTCTATTTATCAATGAACTATAAATTTCATAATAATTTTTAGCATCCCTAAACAATGGGATTTGATGCCCGAATTTGCAAAATTAAAAGATAACCTAAACATTTGATATAACTGACAACTTCAAACTCTACTAAAGTTGACGCCCACCTGGCCTGAACTTGCGACTGTCACGCCCACCTGGCCCGAACCTGCGACTGTCATAGAGTGCTTGACGGCGGTTAATGCGACGATCATCGGAGTTATTGCCTTGAGAATCCGAGGGTGGTGGAGGTGCATGTGGAGGTGGATTTCCCTATTTGGAGGGGGGCGGAGGAGGTGGCATGTAATTTCCACCTCTGAGGAAGTATTTCTTCTAATTCCACTTGCACAATTGTTGAGTTTGGGTCGTCAATGAGAAGGATATTTTTTGAGATTTTTGCTGGATCATGACAAATCACAAAAACACGAAGCACCTCATAATTACCATAGTTAAAGAAAGGAGCCACTCTTACCAAATAGCCAAAACCTGATACGAGATCAGAGAGGTCTTCCTTGTTCCAATATTGGAGAGGAACACCATGCAGCCTTATTCTAGCACGGTGGGTTGTGGGCTCGTGGAGCATGCCTAATTCGTTCGTCCATTCCACCAGTTGGACTTCAACATCCCAGTCAAGAACAAAAACGCCCACCCCGACCGCATCATCTCTCATAATTGAATTTGGAAAAGTGGCAACAAAGTCCCCAATTGATGGATCAATTTCTGAAATTCTAAAATTCTGTGGTGGAATTCCAAAAAATCTACCCAATGCACTCACCAAACGTGTTGTTATGCGGTGGTCATTGTAGTGTGACCCGGCAAATACAATTGCAGAGCGAAGAAGGAACTGATTTTCTTCCGCCATTTCTTGATCACGTAGAGGCAAATAGACCCTGAGTTCATTGATGCGATTTTGGATATTAGCCGGATCTTGCATTTGCATAGTTTGCCAATTTGGTGGTGTTGCCATGGTTTTCAGTTTATGAATGTGATGTCAAGAGCGATGGTGATTCTGTGCAAATGTGTTCCTTCATTTTATAGATCCTTGTGGCTGTTCAATAGTTTCCTTAGTCTCCTTAGTCTGTTTACCTTTTCCTTTATTGCCATGCATGTACTTACTCCTTTTGATAACTGAAGAATTGAATGTATTACTAGAAGAAAGTGAATTGCAGATTTTGAAGAGGTGATTTGTGCCTTGGCAATTAAAGAAACGTCTTTTGGTTCTTACAATTCATGCTCTTATGCCCCTTTTTCAAGCATCTGAAGCATTTTCCCTGTATGAACAAATCATGGTGCCCTTTTAGCTTTGGCTTGAATTTATTGCCGACATTAATTAAGTTTGGCTTGAATTGCAGCTTTAGCAAGACTAGAGGCTAGCCCAGAAAAAAAAAACCCAAAAAATACATAGGACGAACATACACGGATATTTAACTACAATAGTAATTGTACACGGATTTTTTTTTATAAATCCTAGAAAAGACTAGCATTATACACGGTTTTTAAGTACAAATAGCCGTGTATGATTTGTTAGAGAGCTACACGGATTTCTTAACGAAAGATCCGTGTAGAAAAGTCTTTGTAGAGTTTTGGTATAAAAGGCCTTCTCCTTCTAGCGCCGTTTTTTTTATCAAGTAATTAATACTGTCTCTCTCTCTGTATTGAATGCTGATCCGATTTCTGCAAAGGCCAGCAGCTGGGATTATCTGAGATCTTTGAAGTTTGTATTTTCTCCTGTCTATCTTTCTAAGGTTAGTGTATATATATATATTTTTTCCTTTTCTTCCTCTAATTTTATGTTACTTATTATTACTTATTTAGATCATGTGTAATTAGTGTATTGTTGTCCAATAACCGACCTATTGATGCTTTTAGGTCCTTGCCCATTCAAAATTAATCCAATAGGGATTAATTTTGGATAGTCCCCGTTTTGGGACTGCTCTTTGAATATTGGGTCTCATTTAGGATGTGAACACAAATTAGCGGGATTTATTTAGTAATTGAGGAAAGTTCGACAGTATTTTCTCTTATTGCTCCTATGAGTATGTGGTTTGTACGCATACTTGGGGAGTTAAGGGGAAATGCTGTCGAATTTTTCTCAAATACTAATTAAATCTCGCTAATATGTGTTCACATATGGAATATAATATTCAAAGAGTGGGTTATGATTGTAAACCGGTCCTTTGTAAGCCTAGAATTTGGTACCAATTTACATGTTGACCATGATTAATTGAAATAGTGGAAAATCAGAAAAATGAATTGTATTTTTATTCCTTGATCAAGTTTGGCCTATATAGGCATTACATCTTACATCTATAACCCTACAATCTCTATTATTCCTTTCTTACCAAAAAGACCCTATAGTTTCTATATAATGCAATAAACATACATCTCAACATAAATCTCAACACTCCCCCTCAAGATGGGCGAAAGATATCCATCAAGCTCATCTTGTCACATAACCTGACTAGATCTATTGAGCTAAGTCCTTTAGTGAGGCAGTCAGCTACTTGATCTCCAGTAGCTACATGACTCAGCTCCAATAGCCCACTTTCAAGCTTTTCCTTTATGAAGAACCTATCGATCTCCACATGCTTGGTTCTGTCATGCTGCACAGGATTGTTGGCAATGCTGATCGCTGACTTGCTATCGCACCACAACTTCATTTGAGCTCCGTGATTCACCTTGAGCTCTTCCATTAACTTCTTCAGCCACAGCATCTCAGCAACTCCCAATGCCATAGCCCTATACTCAGCTTCTGCCGTCGATCTCGCAACAACCGGCTGTTTCTTGCTCTTCCAAGAGACCAAGTTGCCTCCTACAAACATGCAGTAGCCAGATGTGGACTTCCTGTCATCGAGGCAACTAGCCCAGTCAGAGTCACAATAGCCCTCAATGTTCATGTGCCCATTCTGCCTGAAAATCAAGCCCTTCCCTGGTGCACTCTTCAGGTACCTCAGAATGTGATACACTGCGTCCATATGGCCCTTCCTAGGGTCATGCATGTAGCGGCTCACCACGCTCACTGCAAATGAGATATCGGGACGTGTATGTGTCAAATAGATCAATCTGCCTACCAGTCTTTGGTACCTCTCACGATCAACCTGTTCTCCTGCCTCTGCACTTATCTTAGCCTTCACATCAATTGGCGAAACTGCAGGCCTGCACCCCAACATGCCTGTCTCTGTGAGCAAATCTAGGACATACTTCCTTTGGGACAGAACAATCCCCTCTGCTCCGCGAGCCACCTCAATTCCAAGAAAGTATCTAAGCTGTCCCAAATCCTTCACTTCAAACTCCTTTCCCAATTTTGCCTTCAACTTTGCAATTGCCCCCTCATCATCCCCGGTAATGATCATATCATCGACATACACAGCCAGCATAGTAATGTGACCATCATGTTGTCGAACGAACACCGTATGGTCGGCATTGATCTGCTGATAGCCCATGCCTACCATAGCCTTCCTGAACCTATCAAACCAGGCCCGGGGGGACTGTTTCAACCCATAAAGCGACTTCTTGAGTCTGCACACCTTACCCACTGTCTGGTTTGTGCCAAACCCTGGTGGAATCTCCATGTACACCTCCTCCAACAAATCACCATGAAGAAACGCATTCTTCACGTCGAGTTGGTGTAACTTCCATCCCCCATTCGCTGCCATGGAAACCAATGTCCTCACTGTGCTCATCTTCGCCACTGGTGCAAAGGTCTCATCATAGTCGATGCCATAGGTCTGACTGTATCCCTTCGCTACCAACCTCGCCTTGTAGCGCTCAACTAGACCCTCTGGATTCTGTTTCACTGTGAAGACCCACTTGCATCCAACAGCCTTCTTGCCTGGTGGTAGTGACACAAGCTCCCACGTTTTGTTCTTTAAGAGGGCTTCGAGCTCTTCTAGCATGGCTGCTTTCCATTTCGGATCTCCTTTAGCAACCTGCCAACACTCAGGGATAGAGACAGTATCTAATGATGCAATAAACGCTCTATGCACCGGTGATATGTGTGAGTAAGAGACAAACTGGGCAATCTCATGTGGAAAACCATATCGGTCAGGAGGAATACCCGCATTCTCACGAGGAGTCCTTCTCACTGATAGGGGAGTGGGAGGAGTAGAAAGAGGAATCATAGCACCTGTGTATTCTGAGTCTGAGGTCGATGGTGTAAGTGTCTCACAAGTCGGAGTAGGCAGAGCCAATGGACTTGGCACAGGTGGCACTGAAGGCACGGCTCCTTCACTCTGCTTATTTCTTCTCACATACACCTCACGGTATCTCGACTCCCCCTGAGGCTGAGTTCTCCCACTTTCGGGCCCATTCTTCTCAACTTCCAGCTCAACCACAGCCAAATCCTCCTTTTCTGGCTCAACCCTAGTTGAATCCTCCTTTTCCGGCTCGACCCTAGCCGAATCTACTAGTGGGCAAGGAATACCACCCACACTCACTATTCTCCTCTCACCATCACTATTACTCTCCCCCTCTCGCCTCATACCTCCTGTATCGAGCGAGTCTTCAAAGGGTGATGTAGTCTCTGAGGAGTAGTAAGGTTCGAGCTCGCGCAATGTAACATCCATACTCACAAACAATCTTCTCTCTACCGGGCTCCAGCACACATAACCCTTTTGAGTACCAGAGTAACCCACAAAGATGCATTTCACCGCTCTGGGATCTAACTTTCCTACTGTTGGTCTGTTGTCTTTCACGAAGCACAAACAACCAAATACTTTTGGAGGAAGAATGCCCTTATTATCTCCTTTCAACATCACACATGGAGTCTGCCACTCCAACACTCTAGATGGCATTCTGTTGATCAATTGTGCGGCTGTCAGGACTGCTTGTCCCCACAAATGTTTCGGAACATTCATGGAGATCATCATGCACCGGGCTACCTCCAATAAGTGTCTATTCTTCCTCTCTGCCACTCCATTTTGTGCTGGTGTGTAAGGGCACGTGGTCTGATGATGTATCCCATGAACTGACAAATACTCCTCGAATGCCTTGTTTGTATATTCGGTCCCATTATCGGATCTCAGTGCCTTCACCACAGCACCATACTGAGTCTGAGCCGCCTTATGGAAATCCTTGAAGCAAGCAAGTACATCATTCTTGTTCTTCATCAAGTACAACCATGTGACACGAGAATAACAATCGATGAAAGTCACAAAAAATCTATATCCATTCATCGAAGTTGTTGAGCAAGGCCCCCACACATCCGAGTGTACCAGGTCAAAGGCATGAGAACTCCTACTTCCTGAGCTTACATACGAACTCCTTGTATGCTTCCCAAACTCACATCCATCACACACAAGTTTCTATTTGTCAGCTTTCTCATACTTTGATGGATACAAACGTTCCAGTAGGCTGAAGGAAGAGTGCCCCATCCGCCGATGAATCAGAAGCAACTCATCCTCCACACTTACCCCAGATCCTCCTGCCCCCACTCTATCGACCACAGATGCCAGCGCTGTGTCCATCCCTTTTCTATCCATGTACCACAACCCATCACGCCATGTGCCAGTCCCAAGTATCCGACCTGTCCCCTTCTCCTGAAAAACCATCTTCGGAATATCAAAGGTCACGATGCATTTCTGCTCACAAATAATAGCACTAATGGACAACAGGTTTACGGGAAAGGAAGGAGCATGCAACACATTGGTCAGAGTCACTGAATCGGTACATCTCACAGTACCCTTACCAACCACGGGCTGGGCCGTACCATCGGCTGTCTGAATGCTCTCTGGGACTGTTAGGTGAGTATAGGAAGAAAACTCCCTAGCAGCACCAGTCACATGGCGAGATGCGCCAGAGTCGACTATCCAATCTGGTGATCTAGTGGTGGATATCGAGGCAAGAGCAAGTGAATCACAAGCACCTGTGGCCGAGTGAGCAAAACAAGCAAAGTTACCCCTGGGTGAAGACGAGGTGGATGCGCCCTCTACCACACTCTTCCCATTACCTGCTGCTTTCTGCTTCCTCTTCAGTATCTCCTCACTCTCGCCCTCTGCTACCATTAGATTTGCCCGGTAGTCTCCTCTTCCACCTCTCCTACCACCCCGGCCACAACCACGGCCTCCAGACTGTCCCCTCTCACCTGCATCTCGCTTCTTAGGTGACTTAGGACAATTCTGTTTCAGGTGACCTACCTCATCGCATATATAACACCGTCGAGGCTCGCCTCTGAACCCTGTGTTACCTGTGTGACCTGAGTTGGAAACCGCTAGTGCTGACTTCACCCCTGGAAGTCCTGCTGCCTCAGTGTGTAGCCTAATCCGGCTCTCCTCCTCTGACATTGATCCGACTCAGATCTACGCCTCACGTATCGATCTTAGTCCGAATCTCTCCTACTTCTACCCTTAGACCCGATCTTGCACTCTCAAGATCTAGATCCACATCATCTCCCCCTCTCTTCTTCTTCTTCTTGACCCGATCTTGATCTATCTCATCAAGATTCGAGTTCAAAACCCGATCAAACCTTGATCCAAACCCGCTTTTCGGGTATCGTGGGGTAGAGGCCCCCCACGCCGGCCAAATCAACACAAAGAGGCTACCTTTGGTGGCCGGCCGACTCTAGAAGAAGAGAAGACCGAGCGGCGCGGTTACTGTAGCGGCGGTACTGTAGCGGCGCGGTACTGTAGCGACCCGGTTACTGTAGCGGCGCGTTACTGTAGCGGCGCGGTACTGTAGCGGCGCGGCACTGTAGCGGCTAGGGTTAGGTTTAGGTTTTGTAAGGCTCTGATACCAAGTGGAAAATCAGAAAAATGAATTGTATTTTTATTCCTTGATCAAGTTTGGCCTATATAGGCATTACATCTTACATCTATAACCCTATAATCTCTATTATTCCTTTCTTACCAAAAAGACCCTATAGTTTCTATATAATGCAATAAACATACATCTCAACATAAATCTCAACAGAAATCATTTTTGTAATTTAATTTACAGATGGATCGAAGTTGGATGTATGAATTGCGAGAAATTTAGGGAAAGTAGTTGTACCAATAAGAATTCTAACCGTTGTGAATAGAGCGATAAAACTATAGAAATTTTTGATAATTTTGAACTTGATTTCAGCGATGATGATGTGAATGTTGAAAATTTTGATAATGTTGAACTTGATCGCAACGACGATGATGAGCTGGAGACGGATATCGATGAAAATGTAGTACACGAGTATATTGATAATCTGGAGGACATGTTACATGATGTGGAAGATGAAATTAGTGATAAAAATTATAATAAATTTTAGTATTTGTCTAATGAATCCAAAAAGTCGTTGTATCCCGGGTGTACCAAATTTACGAAACTGTCAGCTGTGTTGAAATTATTTAACTTGAAAGCAGACAGTGGTTGGAGCGATAAGAGTTTCACGTCCTTATTAAAGCTTTTAGGAGAAATGCTCCCAGATAACAACGAGTTACCCCGTACAATATATCAGGCGAAGAAGTTGATATGTCCAGTGGGTTTGAAGATCGAAGGAATACATGCATGTCTGAATGACTGTGTATTGTATCATAATGAGTACGAGGCCATGCATGTTTGTCCTAAGTGCAGTGTTTCCCGATATAAACGTAAGGACCAGGGCACTACTGATTGTGACGACGGCAAAAAAGGCCGGCCTCCGGCTAAGGTGTTGTGGTATTTGCTGATAATACCGAGATTCAAACTGTTATTTGCAAATCCCAAAGATGCGAAGTTATTGCGTTGTCATGAAGAAGGGCGCAAAAAGGACGGTAAACTAAGACACCCGGCTGATTCTCCTCAGTGGAGAAATTTTGATAGACATTTCAAAGAGTTTGGTTCCGAGATGAGAAACCTCAAGATTGTGGTGAGCACAGATGGAATGAGTCCGTTTGGAAGCATGAGCAGTCGGCACAGTACTTGGCCAGTTCTTTTAGCCATCTACAATCTTCCTCCTTGGTTGTGCATGAAACGCAGGTATATAATGATGTCATTACTAATCCAAGGACCCAGACAGCCCGAAAATGACATAGCAAGCATAATTTAATGTCAAATTATCTAGAAAACTAGCTAGTAAAACAGAATGGTACATGAATTTTGTAGGAAAATGGCTAGTAAATTAAACTGGAGGCTAGCCCAGAAATGAAAAATCAAGAAAAAAAATGGGACATTCTACACGAATATTTAATGAAAGCCCGTGTCGAACGAGTTCAGTGAGCATAGATTATTTTATATTTGTCCGTGTATGATAGTTACGATTCCTACACGGATATGAAATTAGAAGTCCATGACAAAAGCAAACTTCTACACGGACGTTAACAAAAGTCCGTGTAGACGAGTACAGAGAGCTACACGGATGCTTTTATATAGTCCGGTATGTTAGTTAAGAGAACTTCACGGATATGAAACTAAACGTCCGTGTAGAAAAAAGTAATTCGACACGGTTGTTAAACAAACGTCCGTGTAGAACGAGTACAGAGAGCTACACGGATTCTTTTATACAGTCCGTGTATGATAGTTAAGAAAGCTTCACGGATTTGAAATTAAACGTCCGTGTAGAAAACAGTAATTTGACACGGTTGTTTAACCAAAGCCCGTGTAGATCGTTTTCAGAGAGCTACACGGATTATTTTAGTTTTGTCCGTGTACGATAGTTAAGAGAGCACACGGCTATGAAATTAAACGTCTGTAACAAGAGAGTAATTCGACACGGTTGTTTTGACCAAAGTCCGTGTAGAACGAGTTCGGAGATACAAGGATTATTTTATTTTTTATTGATTTGTTAAGAGAGCGACACGAATATGCAACTAAACGTCCGTGTAGCTAAAGTAACCTACACGGACGTTTAGTTGCAATGTCCGTGTATAAAGAGTAGTCGTACACGGTCGTTTATGTAATATCCGTGTTGCTTGGTTATATGGAGAGCGCCACAGGCAGGTGTATGTACACAGCTGTTTATTTGGTAATCTGTGTAGAAAGCGTTAGATTTACACGGGTAAATATCCGTGTCGATAGAGGGTACCTATTATACACCCTCAACTCGTACATGGCAGAAAATATGTGTAGCTCCTCCTGTAATGTCCGTCTGCAATCTCTTTTTCTGTAGTAGTGTCCCCTCCCGAACTTGGATTGTTCGGGGTGGCATCTTCATCCATATTGGCCGACGACGGATTTTCAGGATTTTGCACATTCTCCTCAGAAATAGAGGCGTTGGAGTCGTTTACACCACTACCCCCGGCTACATTTTCAATGTGCGCGTTGATGATAGGCGGTGCATATATATTGCTTGGCCACGGGGCGACGGGTATGAGGAATCTTCTGTGATGGACACCCCTTAAGCGACACGGGTTTGCCCTCGGGGTCCAGCATTTTGTCCTTCGTCCTGTCCCACTTATACTTGTCTAAAGCTTTTGGTTGTTTGTCTCCTTCCACTCGAGTAAAGCCCACATGTTCGGGGGCAAAAGGATACAGCCCCCCAAGTTCTTTTAGCTGCCAATATAAAAAATCCCTTACAAAGTCTTTTAACGACACCATAGCTGCACTCCTAAATGCATTGCTAGCCAAGAAATTATCATGCACAGTCGTTGTTTGCCTCTCCAATTCCACATGCAGTTGATGAACAGTGTTCTCTGCCCGAGCAGCTTTGTCCTTCTCGGACGCTAGCTCTACGGACATCTCTAGGTTGTCTCCCTCTAGCCTCTTAACTTTGGCATCCAGGCTTTCCAGCAACTTGGCTTGCTCAGCAGCCTTTTTCGTCTAGATTTGAAGGAAGTTTGTAGGCTAGACCTCTATCTTTCATTTCAAAAACTCTTATTCATAACTTATGATCTTTCAAATAAGTTAACAAACAAAAAAAAAATTGTCCGTATCTAACTTATCGAGTACGATACAGGTCAGGTAAACGTTTACACGGGTATCATTGACACTTGTACGGGTGATTGGTCTAAATCAGTGGGGGAATTGGTTTCTTCGTTTTACGTGGCAAAATGTAGTCTGGATTGGAGATGTATAGCAATTTTGCTAAAATATTACACAAGCACTAATACGTGGCGGACGCACGCAGTTACTTGGGGTCAATCATTTATTACTAATAATAAGTATTCTATATTATGGGTAGAATTAATTCCACAATGCTTATCATTTTATGTATATGGGCCGTCAAAGGGATACGTATCCTCTGCGGAGTTTTATAAAACTCCGCAACTGCGGAGCAAAACGAACGGACCAGATTAACTCTCAGCCGCTCTGATATTCGGGCTAACGGAGGGGCTGTATTATTGAGCTTTGAGATCGTGTCAAGTCAAAACGAACAGATTAGATTAAAAGCTCCGCACAGCTCCGCAGAGGATACGCTTCCCCGTCAAAGTGGACAATTAAAGATAGTCAACCCCCATTTACTCCACATATATCCATACCTAGTAGGCTAGCACTAATAAATTTCATAATTTAAGTGGGGTCACCCTCCAGTCGCATTATTTTTATTTTCATAAAAGCATATTCGTGCAAATATCATATGATTTTTTATTTAAAACAATTTTCAGATATATTGCCAGATGTTTTACAAAAGGGTCTTAGTTTAAATCAAGGGAGGAAGTAAGTGTTAGAAAAAAGAGGTTAATATTTATTTCATTGTTACCCTCTAGATTTTTTTATTTTTACAAAAAATATAACTTTTAGTCTTTCTCATAAAATAAAATTAATTATATGATATTTATTCATCCAGTCTTCTAATTCTATTTTAAATTGAACAGACACTATTGTAATAATTGTTTTTTTTTAAGATATGGAAAGAGAGATGATACATATTCACAACTCACAGGTGATCAGAAGGGGTAGAGCCGTGGAGCACTTGTTAGAGTCTTTTATATCACTTGAGAGTAGGTCCGATGGGCATCGGACCTATTCTGGTTCAATGGGTTTAATCACCGTCGATTTGTTTTAAAATTTGTGCGGAATGCTTTAAAATTCGTGTGTATCTGTTTCAATTTTCGTACGCACAAATCTTAAATTAGATCGGACGGTCATCATGCTCGTTGAACCTAAAAGTAGGTCCGATGGACATCGGACCTACTCCGTTCTCCTTTTATATATAGGCCTTTTGATTTGATATGATCTACATGAAAAAAAAAAATACTGTTCATGTTTTCTATTAAAGTTTCTACTTTAATTAGCATGTAATCAACCTGTAATTGGTTTAAGGTAAGTGCATTCGTATTGGTTCAAAATTCTTCGCTTCCTTTTCACCTTTTATCTTTTTTATCCTTCCACTATAAAACTCACATTTCATATGTTTGTGTTTTTTGGTTGAAAGTCTGAAGTCGATTGCATTGATTTAAAGAGTTACAAGTTAGCTGTTACATGATATTAGCCAGTGTCTTTGAAAGCATTCAGCCGTAAATTAACATAGTGGTATGGGAAAAGGCTAACGTCGTCCTGTAGCACAGGGATATGCTTATGCTACCTCTTCAAAAATCTATTGAATAGACTTCAAACGATGAATTCAAACCGTTGAAACCAATCTATTTCACGAGTGATGCATTTACATATAAAATTAATAAATTTCTGCATTTATTTAGTATAAAATAAAGTGGTAAAAAATAATTAAAAATGAATGCAATAAAGCTAACTTATAAATCTTCATTTTTTACCGCTTAATTTTATATAAATGAATTTCAAAATTTAAAATTTTGCAAATGAATGCAACGGTCGTGGAGTAGATCGGTTTCAACGGTTTAAATTCATCGTTGAAGCATATTAAATAGGTTTTTATAGTGGTAGCATGCCTTATTCGTCTAATTTTTATATTTTATTTAGATACTATTTGATCCGTCCTCATAATTATCAAATCATTTTTGTTATAAACATAACTTATTGTATTAACCAATCACATAACAATTGTAAGCAACAGAGATGTGCAAAATATTGTGTACTCCAATTATTGCCTTACCATATTTCAGAGAATCCGGACCCATAATTAAACAAATCCAAAAAGAAAATAAAGAAACATTTGCACCCTACCAATCAAGCAACTCCATAATATATTCCACTCTTCAAAGTCCTTGTAAAGCAACCACTATTATTATTTATGTTAACAAAAAAAAAATGATTTATGTGTACTATGAAATGATAAACAATAAAACAAGACAGCAACCAGCATGCACAATTGTGTATATCTCGCTAACCCAATCACCGAGTAGAGGGGGACCACCGGACCAGCCCACTTTTAGTTCCACTTTACAAGGATCCGACTCTGCTGTACTCCAAATGGAATTCATATCACCGACAATATCGTAATTATTGGCTGATTATTGGCCATCAGGAATACCGCTCCACCTACTGGCTGATTATTGGCCATCAGGAACACCGCTCCACCTACTGATTATTGGCCATCAGGAACACTGGCTAATTATTGGCTGATTATTGGCCATCATCCCCTACTGGCTGATTATTGGCCATCAGGAACACCGCTCCACCTGCCGGATATTTGTCGAAGGCAGGGACGATCCATATGGCCACTCCCCTCCTCCGCCACCATCGACTCCACCTGACCCTGACTATTCTGATCAATCTCAACACCCCACGGCCGATGAACCAGACCCCTCTTCCACCACCTACGTACCACCATGGCGAAGGAGGATCCTAAATATCCGGATCCCCACCAGAGACCCCTCTAGAAGCGGAGCCCCAGCCGCAATCTCAGCCCAGGCACCGACCTTCACCAAAGGGATTTGGTCCACAAACTCAGGGCTTGCGCCATGTTTTGGTACACCCACACACAACCGACTTACGGTCAGGGTGACAGACCGCCTGGGAATGTCAGTTTTTCTGCTGCAATACAAGACAAAAATTTACCCAAATGATCAAATGGAAGCATCTACCCCTTCCCAGACTCCATCTGATCCATCCACCTGTCCCTTCTATTGCAATCCTCACCCTCCACTAACAAACCCCCCAGATAGCATATACTCCCTCCACAAATCAAACAAAACCGCCATCACCAGCCAAACAACTACCTCAAATGTTCACCCCCACAACCAGCCAATCCCCAGAACCTTCCAAAATCACCTGCTCCTTCCCCAACCTAACATGTGTAATTCTATTCTTGGCCCAATTCCACCTTCCTCAAAAAAACTTACTGCTCACTACTCCTTCTCAATCTTCTCTCCTACACCACATACTACTCACTCTCCTTGTTTCTTCTCACCTACCCTCCATTACTCACCCCGACCTAACAGAATGACTGGCCTATCAGAGGAGGATGAGGCGCTCATTCAGCGCTTCATTGGCTTACATACGGAGGACAAGCGGGGGCCTTCGATCAAGGTACCATCCCGAGCTACTACGAGTACCGACTGGTCAAAGTGTCTCCTGTCTCGTGTCATCTCAGACAGAACCGCCGTTGAATCTCAAATACAGGTGGCTATGATGAAAGCCTAGAGTGCGGATCCCAGAACAACGGTCCAATCGGTGGCTAAGAACACTTTCATCTTTGCGTTTCATGACCAGGCTGATTTAGAAAATGCTCTGCACAAGGGTCCCTGGACTTTCAGGGGGGACCTGGTCGCTTTCAAGCAAATTTCTTCCCATGAGGACATTGACCCGGCTAAGGTGCGATATGGCCAACTATGGGTACAGCTCTTTAACATCCCTTTCAACGCTCTATCAGAGGAGGGGTTGTTGCTTGTGGGAAAGGAGGTGGGCACTCCGCTATCAAGGCTGGTTGAGGGGTATGTTGGCGGGAAAAGGTTTCACAAAATAAAGGTCAGCATTGATTTGCTCCAGCCAGTGAAGGATAAAGTCAGACTCACACATCCTTTGTTAGGAGAGATCACAATATACTGTGTGTACGAGAAGGTCAGTCGTATTTGCCTGTTTTGTGGTACTCTAGGTCATGAGCTGGTCTCTTGCGCTGACTACAACAGGCTCTCCACTATTCTCCAAACCCCAGAAGGCTCGGAACGCATCTCCGGCCAGCAACTACTTTCCCCTACAAGAGGCGGATGGATCACAAATGTCACACTTCTCCCAAGGCTCCAGGCACCAGTAACGAAGATGGGCCTTAAGAGGCAGTTCACTCACACAGAACCACAAGTGCATAACCAAACCCCGCCGGTGCTCCCTTCCCAGAATATCCCAACTATGAATTTAAATGGGACTGTCGCTGTTGTAGAGGGGGCAACAGCGTCTGGGTCTTCTACCTCTCAAGTCAAACCCAAAAAGCCAAGGTCAGCGGGGCAAGTACCGCTGACAGGAGATATATGAGTATAATAGCTTGGAACTGTCAAGGGGGTGGAGGCTCGATAGTCCAGACGCTAAACCGGTACCTCCAATGTACAGCTGCTCAACTGGCTTTTATATCCGAAACTCACTGTGGAACCCGAAAAGCACTTCAGCGCATTAAGCTTTTATCTCTACAAAACTCCATTGTGGTGTCATCTAGTGGTAAGTCTGGTGGCTTATGGCTCCTATGGGGAGATGAGTTTCAGGTTACACTGATTAGAAAGGGTTTCCACATGATAGTAGCAAAAATTAAGGGAAAGGGGCAATTCACTGATTGGATTCTCATAGCTGTCTATGGTGACCCGAAAAGATCTTCTAACCCGATTATTTGGGAAGAAATTGACAACCTAACGAAGGACGAAGACGCTCCGGTGCTAGTCATTGGGGACTTCAATGCAATATCATCCATGGATGAAAAATGGGGAGGATCTGAAATCTTTAAATCGGGTAATATGGCTTTCCGGAATTGGATGCATGAGTCCGGGCTTATTGATTTGGGTCATAGGGGACCCGCTTACACTTGGTCCAACAAGAAGGAGGGGAATATGAATATAAGCCAAAGACTGGACAGAGCTTTGGGCAATTTGCCTTGGACCCTGCAGTACCCCAATTCGGCCGTTTACCACCTACCTCGATTCAACAGCGACCACTTGCCAATCCTTCTCAGACCTAGCCCAATCAAAAAGAATACAAAGCCCGCCTTCAAATGCGAAAACTGGTGGCTCCTGACCCATGACTTCAAATCTATTTGTGAGAAGGTGGTACAGCGACCTGGTCTCAACTGGAGAGGTATGAACCGCCACTTCAGGAAAGAGGTGACAGCTTGGGTCAAGAAAACAAAGTCTCCCAATCAAATGCTAAAGGAGGTAGAAAAGGAAATGTTGGTTCTTAACTCCTCTAGCCCTGATCTGATCCAGAGGGATGAAGAAAATAGGCTGCAGCTTGAACATGAGCGCTGCCTGTTAATGCGAGAAAACTACTGGCATCAGCGGGCCAGGATTAAGTGGGCAATGTTTGGGGACAGAAACCCAGCCTTCTTTCATGCATCAGCAGTAACCAGAAAGAGAAGAAACACTATCGGATCCTTATTTATTGAGGGTTCGGGTTGGATAAGTGAAGAAGGAGCTATAAGGGGGGCTTTTGTTAAACACTTTCGGCAAATTTATTCCAAAGGGCCTAGGAGGTCGGTCCAAGAGGTTTACGGGCTGGAATTGCTGCAGGCTCTTCCCAAACTCCCGAATTTTATGGGGCCAGGTTTGGACTCAATTCCATCGGCTTTAGAAATTAAAACGGTGGCTTTTCAGTTGGGTCCCCACAAGGCCGCAGGGCCTGATGGCTTTAATGCTCACCTCTTCCAACAGCATTGGGATTTATTTGGCAATCTGATCATTGAAGAAGTCACCAACTTTTTTACCTCGAGTATCATGCCAGATTATATTGCTAGGTCAAACTTAATTCTTATCCCCAAGACAAATGACCCCTGTCAGGTGACTGATTTTCGACCAATTTCAGTGTGCAACGTGATTTACAAAGTCATCTCGAAGATTCTTACCTCTCACCTTAAGCTGTTCATAGCAAGCTGCGTTTCCTCTTCTCAATCAGCATTCATCCCGGGCCGGGAAATTTCTGAGAATGTCATATTAATCAGAGAGGTATTGCACTCTTTCAAGTCTCATTCTTATGCAAACTCTGACTTTTGCTTAAAGGTTGATTTATCTAAAGCATTTGACCGGATGGACTGGGGCTACTTGGACTCAATTCTGCCTCTTTACGGAGTGCCACTGAACATGAGAAGTTGGATTATGACTTGCGTCCGATCAGCGGAGTTCTCGATTGTGCTCAATGGAGGAGGTGGTGGGGGTTTTTTCAGGCCCGAATGCGGTCTCCGTCAAGGTTGCTCCCTTTCACCTTATTTATTTATCCTTGCTATGGATCTGCTATCCAGGAGTCTCTCTAATATGGTTCAGAATAGTGTCATACAGGGGGTCAAGATTGCCCCTTCTTGCCAACCGATCACAGACATTTTATACACAGATGACCTCCTACTATTTAGAAAAGCTCAGTTCGAAGAAGCAACATGGATTAGACATACTCTGGAGGCCTTTTCTGCCGTCTCGGGCCAACAAATAGGCCCGGCCAAAAGCTCCATTTGGTTCAGCCACCCAACAGTAACTCAACAGAGACAAGTTGTAGCACACATATTCTCAGTAAACCAAGAGGCCATCTCAACAACCTATTTGGGTGCACCAATAGCAACTAAGTCCCAAGCCTTTGATTTTTTAGTAGAATCCTTCTCTGCTAGACTCAATTCGTGGAAAAGCAAACTCCTTTCTCAAGCTGGGAGAGTGATCCTGATTAAAACGGTTCTGCAAGCTGTCCTGATCTACTTCATGGCCACCACTCTAATTCCTCAGCGAATTATTCAGAAACTTACGTCTCTAATGAAGAAATTTTATTGGGGCAAGGTGGACAAACAGAGATACATGGCCCTGTTGGCGTGGGACAAAATTGCAGTTCCAATTGGCATGGGTGGTTTGGGACTCAGGGATCTAACCCTCATGAATAAGGCCATGCTCATGAAGATGCTCTTCAAAATTACGGCGGGTTCGGAGGCCCTATGGGTCAAACAGGTTAGAGGGAAGTACCTGCCGCGCAGTGACCTATGGCTTAGCAAAAGAGGATCTCGCTGCACAGCTTTTTGGAGGGGAATTATGAACCTCAGATCAGACCTGGAGCAATTGGTCATTTGGAAACTCGGTGACGGGGAAACTTGCACGGCCTTTGCTCAACCATGGTTCCCTTCTGCTCTAACCCACTTACCTCAAAATCAGGGAGATAGATCAATAAGGGTAAATCAGCTAGTAGATGAGGATTCGGGTAATTGGTCTATTGATCTACTCCCTGGCCTTTTCGGGTACATGGCTGCAGTGCGGATCATCTCGGATATATTACCACCTAATGGGAATAGGGGGAGTGATAGGTTAATTTTCACTCAAAACACCAATGGTCAATTTTCGGTGAAAAAGGCATACTCCCATCTGCTCAACAAACACTTGCTGGTACAGAGGGGATCACTTCAGAGTGCGCAGCCAAACCTTCAGAAACTTTGGGATCATATCTGGCATCAAGGAGTTATTCCCCCGCGAATCCGTCACTTTCTATGGAAATTGGCACATGGTGCAATTCCACTGGGTAAAACTATGACATCGAGGCTCAGACGGGGGGACTCTACATGCCAACTGTGCGGTCTCGCGGAGGAAGATGACCTCACCTTTTCTTCCAATGCCCATTCTCTCGAGCATGTTGGTTTGCGGGGCCTTTAGCTTTAAAATCTGAGGCTTTCAACTCTGGTATCAAGGACTGCTTGCTACAACTAGTGATGATGGTACCTCCTGAATTGTGGCAGGAAGTTGCAATTCACATTTGGTCGATTTGGCGTTGTAGAAACGATTTACTGTTCCAAGCAAAACCACCAACCTTCAAATCCTTTAACACATACTCGACTCTCATACATGCTGAGATCATGCTTGCCAGGGAGACGGCTATCAGTAGGCAACCAAGCACAGGTACTATTTCCAAACAACCCGAAACTCTATCTTCCTCTTTCGAATGTCTGACTGATGGTTCATGGATAACAGGATGGACCGGAGGAATTGGTTTTGTGATCAAGAAGGATGGAAATTTAGTGGCATATAAATCAGCAAGGGTGGTGGTTTGCTGCCCGCTTCAGGCGGAGGCCTCGGCACTACTGCAGGCGGTTAACTATGCTGTCTCACAAGGTATCTGGCAGTGCACCTTCTTCACGGACTGCAAGGTTTTGGCAGAGGCATGTGCAGCTATCAATCCCCCTTTGGAAATTGACTGGAGGGCATATCAAGAGGTGTTCGATACTTGGAAGCAATTGAAGTGCCATCAGGGATTTACTTGCTGCCATGTGGACAGAAACCAAACTGAGACTGCTGATTTTCTGGCAAAATGGGGCACAGCAACTGGGGAGTCTCTTCTTGGCTTTACCTTTCCTATTTTACCAAATTGTCCTGTGGACTAGGTACTCTTGCAATTATAGGGTCTAATTTAAAAAGGAGCTTTCTGTTGCTCCTATCAGAATAGATTTGTAATAGGAAGGATCTTTCTGTGATGTTTCCTGTTTTTTTGTAGTTCGTTGTATGCAGAGGCCCAAGGGCATGAATTATTCAAAAAAAAAAAGACAGTATCGTAATAGAGAATCTTTTACAATTACTTGATCTGGACCGCTCTTTTTAACTTGGCACGAACTCAAAGCCCAATAATACTGCCTCCTCAGTCAGCCCGAATCCCAAACCGGCTAAGAGTTAATCTCAACCGTCAATAACTAATTGTAAAAGGGAATCTTTTACGGTACCGTCGAGGATATGGACTCCTCCAAATATAAATGAGATAACAGGATCTTATTATTTTAGATCTGTTTGATTTTTTCATGCGTGAATCTCAATACAGATAAACGGTTAGATTTGAATAACAGAGTCATGTTATTCCATTTGAAGAACAGCATAGCCGGATTCAGTATCAAGTTCTTACTTTTGATCTTTTTCTACTTAACAAATTGTGTATGGTGGGTGCTTCATGGTGGTCCCTCCAAATCTTACGGTAAATTTATATATTTTATTTTATTTTAATTAGTGATTGTGGATCAATCCACCGAGTTTCGCATTCAAGCTCTGAGATAACAAATATATTTTAATTTAGATGATGATAGTCTGATGAGAATTGGGACCAATTAGATCGGACATAGAATGTACGGACCTTTTATCGTGCTAAAGTAGATTGGACGGTGTAAGTCTAAACTCATAATTTCAATGTTATCTTGGGTGATATGAATTCAATCCACCCAACACCTTTTAATATTCAATGGATATTTTTCATGAGCCAATTTTCTTTTCTCTTATTCTCCGTTTGCAACTTGAATATGAAGAAAAAATTTACTAGTAAACTACGGTAGTGTTTTGGCCGGTTACATTATGATGTATTTGTTATGGTCTCACTATATATATTTTCTTACCATGTTACACATGGCATCTTGGTTAGTAATGGCCAGAGACAGAGTCATACTTTCAAACTATGTGGTTAGATGTGAATGGAAATTAACTGTATAAAATTTTCATGCTAAGAATGGAGGTCAATTTACTGTATCTATCACATTTTACTTGAAATTATATATAAAATCTTACATAAATATAAAAATTATAAAAAAAAAAATTGAGAGTCAATTGACCCCCATTCACAAAGAATACTTCCGCCTCTAGTAATGGGACGTTAGAAAAAAGTAAATTTTGTAGACTTGTTGCACAATCATACAACAAGCCACTACATTAGTGACTGGTGAAGTCATACTAGCTCGTTGATTATCCGACACTTTTCTTCTTTTTTTCTTTTCCTTTCCTTTCGTACCTTTTTCATTTTGGTTCTTACGCACAATCTCGATCTTCTAACCTCCGTAAAAAAATTCTTTTTTTTTTTGTTTGTAGGCAGAGGCAGATCGACTCTCATTGAATGGAGTTAATTGATCATCATTTATTTTAAAAAAATTTATAATTTGACACAATTTTACTATAAAATTTAAAATAAATATTATGAATACTATAAAATTGACTTCATACTTTTTGTGAAAATTTTATATGATCGATCCCATACAAAACTCTCAAGATTTGATCCGCATAACTTCAAAGTCTGCCTCCGCTTCTGTATATAAAACAACTATGTTTTACAAAAGAAAGCAGTGACCTCCAAATTTCTTCTTCAAAATAAAAGTTAGAAAATTGAAGATGGTGTAATGCCCTGTCTTATGAGCTTGTAATAAAATATGAACATGAGTATTTTTTAATAAAAATAAAAATACAGATTGTAAATTGCATATTACGATTCTAAGTTAGATTATTCACTTTTAGACATATAAGGATTATAACGAATAACCTTTGTTAAAAGTTTGAGTGTTAATATTAATTTATTGTAGCTTGTATTAAAAAAAAATAAGTACAAGTTAGTTCATTTTTTTTATATAACATGAAGAATAATACTAGAAAAAGAGAACAAATACAAAAAGAGAAAACGACAAGCTAAGAATCTCATGTTTCCTCCACTAAAAATCTCGAAAACATTTATTCCTCTAAAATTTATATAATACCATATTTATTATTCTAAACTTCAAGAACTCACAAATATATCTAATTTTATTTATTTTTCGATTGAAATTCATTTTAAACTTATAATATTTCTTATAAAAATACTATATAGACTGTGTAAAAAAATATTTTTGTCTTTTAACTAATCGATTTTTGAAATGTAGAGAATAAAATTAGTCACGTAGTTATCAAACACGGCACGTCACATCGCGTGTGTTGATCACGTGACTCGCGTGCTGCGTAATGTGACTGTCCTCCGCCATCTTAGTTACATAACGTCACGTCGTACAAATTGACTCGGTCAATTCATATGACTAATTTTTTTAACATAGTTCTTAACTATAATTTATTTTGTGGTAATTTCTTTTTTAGTATATTATTTTATTATTTTATTTTAACTAACTTAAAATATGAAAACAATAATTAAACACGATCAATTACGTTACCACACACGACGTGACTGTCCTCCATCATTTTAGTCATGTCATGTTACGTAAAAATAAAATTACGTACTTGTGATACATACACAATAACGTTTAAGCATATGCTTGTGTGTGAGTCACAAGTAAGAAAACGAACTATTTACTCTCAAAACCAATCAAATGACTAAATATTTTTCTTAAACATGCTGCGTACTTTTTAAGATAAGTTTTAATAGAAAAGTCAATAAACTAGATAAATTGAAGAGTTTTATAAAAAATAAAAAGATAAAATAATATCATAAATTTAGAGGAAAATAAGTAATTTTATAATTTTTGAACTGTATGCCTAAAATTTCTGCCGACAAATATTCAACTCGCCGCACTGTTGATCCTGGAAAAAATGTCCTCCTATTTCTTTATTTTCTGTAAAGTCTTCCCATCGCAATCCTGCTAGGTGCTAACATAGTATCAATATAACATAGTATCAATATACGCGAGAAATATTGATACGCGAGAAATTCGCGAATAATTCACGTTTTATTTGTTTATTTGACGTTTCTAACCGAATTCCGAATAAAATGCAAAAAAACATATAATACGTTTTATTCGCGAATAAAATACGAATCACGAATTATTTGAGAGAAAAATGTGAATGTTTCTATTTTTTTGTAAATTCCTTTTTTGGAATTTTTTGTGTTTTTTTTTTGCTTCTTTGTTGTACCGAATTATTTCCGAATTATAACCGAATCACAAATTTTTGACCCGTCGAATCGAACCCGAACTATTCGTTTGTCCCTGTGGTGCTATGGCGATGTCTACTATATCCGTCGGATGCATACATGTGTTAAATAGAAACATTCGCTCGGACACGTGTTAAATAGATAAATACGCATGACATCCCGACATTTTTATTAATATATTTATTAGAAATCAATTAATTAATATATCCATATTCTGTGAGAAATTATAAAAATATCCCTACCAGTCAGAAAATGGCCGGTACCCTATTTAATCAACTACCGGCCATTTTCTGGCTGGTACCTGTGCTATATATATGTGTGGAGGGTTGGCCGAATTTCTCACAATTCATTCTATCAAATTTCACACTATCTCTCCTCGGTTGATCTCTTTCTCCCAGATTTCTCCACCTCTTCCCATATTTGCATGTAACCTCTAATTTTTCAAAAATTCATTTTTAGTGCAAAATAGTTGTAAAATGTTAGGATTTGTTAGTAATGTACCAAAATTATAATAATTTAGTTGTAATTAGTGTTAAATCCGTTGTAGTTAGTTTTAATTATTAAATTTAGTATAATTTAGAGTAATTAGTCAAATTTAGTGTTTAGGGTTTAGGGTAATTTATTGTAATTTAGTATAATTAGTATAGTTGATCATATTTTAGCGTATTTTAGCCTTTTACCGTAATTAGGATAATTAAGCGTAATTTAGTGCAATTTAGCATAATTAGGATAATTAGACCATTTGAGCATATTATACCGAAATTAGGCTATTGAAGCATATTTTAGCATATTTTAATTTCAATTGGCCTATTATAGCATATTTTAGCATAATTAAGCCTCTTTTGGCCCTTTTTAGCATATTTTACCAAAATTAGAGTATTTTAACCTACTATAGCATATTTTAGGTTATTTTTACTGCAATTGATCTATTTTAGCATGTTTTAGCATAATTAAGCATATTTTGGCCCTTTTTAGCATATTTTACCGAAATTAGGGTATTTTAGCCTAATATAGCATATTTTAGCATAATTAAGCCTATTTTGACCCTTTTTAACATATTTTACCGAAATTAGGATATTTTATCCTATTGTAGCATATTTTAGATTATTTTTACCGCAATTGGCTTATTTAGCATGTTTTAGCATAATCAAGCCTATTTTGGCACTTTTTAGCATATTTTACCGAAATTAAGGTATTTTAGCATATTATAGCATATTTTAGGTTATTTTTACCGCAATTGGCCTATTTTAGCATGTTTTAGCATAATTAAGCCTATTTTGGCCCTTTTTAGCATATTTTACCGAAATTAGGGTTTAGAGTTTACTTAGCGTAAGTTAATAGAATTTTATTTTTGACATTAGGATGGCTAGAGAACGGCCTAGGACTCGTCCAACACCATCTGTAGTTGATGAGCCGATCGAGACTAGCAGCACAGAGCATTTCAGTCCTCTCCTGTGGATGCCCCACCGTGAGCATCGAGTCTCACTGGCTTGGCTTCTCGTGAGGTACGTATTTTTTGTTGAGTTTAAATTTTGTTGTGCTAACACCATATGGATTACTTTTTTCAACGCATGACACGTTTCTTTTAGATGTGAAGTTGTGGTGCGTTCACATGCAGTACTACGAGGTGATGGACCAGTACCTCATCAATCTGGGCCTCTACCAGGTTGTGGGCATCTTGCGGACTGGGAGTGGCATCATCAATGCATCTCTCATCGCAGGACTGGTGGAGCGATGGCGTCCCGAGACGCATACGTTCCACATGTCATTCGGAGAGATGACAGTGACACTCTAGGATGTGAGCGCCCTTTGGGGTTTGCCTATTAGTGGCACCCCCGTTGGTGGTGTATCTGACAGTGCTAAGTTTGGTGCTCAGATCGAGGAGTTGTTAGGAGCTGATTCTCACTCTCTCATTGAGGATCGTGAGAAGTCCAAATTCCATATGAGGATGAAGAAGTTGCGAGAGCACTTCAGCCCGGGTCTGACGACAGATTCCACCGATGAGCAGATTCAAAGGTAAAAACTATAAATTGTTTCTATTACATTTGCTATTGACTTTATATTATTCCGAACAGCGTTTCATTATCTGTTTTGTATTACAGATATACAATGGGCTACGTGATGGACCTATTTGGTTCTGTCATGTTTGCTGATTTCAAGCGGTGATATGATGCCGATGATATATCTCTCGCTGCTGGCAAACCTTGAACAGTCGTCGCCGTACAACTGGAGTGGGGTTGTCCTAGCCCATCTGTACTCCCACATGTGCCATAGTTGTATGGTAAGTCTCTAACTATTTTCTTACTTAATTATTTAATCAACCAATCCAAATACCCTGACGGCTAAAATTCTTGGAAATGCAGAAGGATAAGAAGCAGATGTATGGGCTGACACTCTTGCTTCAGCACTGGTCGTGGTCACGGCTACCGGTGGGCCCGCCTATCTCGAATGAGCCTCCTGCATGGGGAGCGTCCGATCCGCTCAGATGCCCGGCATACGCAAAAAAGTGGCACGGTGATCACAACTACGTGGATCGGACCCACAGTAGTACCATTGGTATCAAGCTAGTCTGTTCAGAGCTACAGAGCTTGTTGAGTGGACATCATACGACCAATTGTACGAGGATGAGCGGTTGCCGGGGATTTGTCTGTAGTAGCGGGAGAGATGGTACTACAGAGGTCCACTTATACACTTATGGATAGTAGAGCACCACTATCCAGATCGGGTACTCCGTCAACTTGGACATGCGCCATTGATTTCCACAGACCCATCTTTGTCGAGTTCCACCATCAAAGACCTGCACAAGTAAGTCGTATCCTATTATCTATTATCCCAAATTACTTGATAGCTTTGTATTGCAACTAACGTGTTCCTTACAGGATAAGCCACTTAGGGAGACTGGAGCACGACTTGCGCGACCATTTTTAGGAGTACTACACTAGGGCTGAGGCTCCAGGGAACCACGACTTTTATCACATGCCAGATGAGCTCATGCAGACCCCGGGACATCCCCTATTGAGGTATGAGGCTTGGTACTTGCGGGTCTGCATAGCCACCATATATCTGCAGGGCAATTACAGTGCTCATTTACACGACAGGGTCAAAGACGATGATAGTTACACACCTAACGGTAAAAAATGGGCTCGCCAGGTAATGCACCTAAAACTACATAGTTTTTTCCTAACTGATTAGTTCATCAAGGTTTGATCTAACAAACTAATTTTTTTTCAGCTTTTGGCCTGGCTTAAAGGCGTCGCGCATGGGATCACCATGCTGGGAAAGAAGAACTAGAGACGTCTTGGGTACTACTTTCTCAAGTAGAATGCCAATTTTGTTGAGGATGCCGAGCACGGTGGGCAGCTCATCACCATGCTGCGAGACGCCGGAGAGAACATCAACTGGCGTAAGATAGATCCGACCGAGCCTGGTTATGCTAGATGAGATGCCATCTCCCCTCGATGAGCAGCCAGAGTGGGACTACCATCATTGGGTATTGTCCATGACTGGGTGGGAGGCATTCTACGACGAGCATAGACGTCCGGTTCAGCCTTTGGTATGTCATATTTCATTAGCTGTCAAGTTAGTACAAATTTCTTTATTCAGATCAAATTTACTTAATTATGTATATGATTGCAGGATCCGGCCGAGATGCCGCCACCGCCTCCGAAGTCCTTTTCTACGGATGTCGCATTTGGCGCATTCAGTCTCGATGAGATCGGGGTATTCAAAGAGGATTCGGCCGACATGCTGCCACCACCAGTACCACGATATGAGACAGAGATGCCATATGATAGAGAGGCCAGTGGTAGCGGGTCCTAGACTCAGCCTGGCTTTGGGATTGAGTTCACTGCATCCATCTTCTGTACACCTCCGCCAGTCTCTAAGCCGATGTATGAGCCAGTCTGGGATACCACCGAGCGGATATGCAGCGAGACCTAGGCTAATGTCATCACACCGAGAGAGAGAGAGTCTGGTCGGTTCGAGCAAATGCCAGAGTACCAGCTGTGCGATGGTCCCCCAATCCGTAGCGGTGATTGTTTTGTACTGTTTATATTTGATATACTATGTTTAGTGTTTTATGTTTGGATTATCTTATATTTCGGTTCTTTTTTATGTGTGCTTTTATGGTACTATTTTTATAATTTTTTAGATTTTTTTTCGTCACTAACTTACGCAAAATTACTCTAAAATAAAATAAATTATCAGGATTACAGTAAATTAAACTAATGATAATTGTACTAAAGTAAAATAAATTATCAGGAATATGCTAAATTATATTAAAATAAAATAAATTATCATGACTATGTTAAACAGTAAATACTACAGCAATAACAAAAATAGTACAACATAAAATCTAAAAAGAAAATACTACAATAACAGAAAATCTAAACATAAAATACTACAACATAAAATCTAAACAGAAAATACTCCTATAAACCCTAAAACAACCAAAAAATAATAATAATAATACGGGTACCGGCCATTTTTTGGCCGATAGTTAATAAAAGAAGGTACCGGTCATTTTCCAACCGGTAATTGATTAAAATATCCTACAGGCTATTTTCTGACCGATAGGATATTTTTATTAATTCCCAGTGAACCTCGGTATATTAATTAATTTCTATTAAACTTGAATATTAATAAAAATGTCGGCATGACATCTCGTATATATATGGAAGGCAATTATCCACTCAATTGTAACGTCAGAGTTGAACTCAGTCTACCTTGATTTTTTTTTTGTTAGACACCGTGATTTGACATTGGCAGTACTAATGAAAGTGACCAATTAATTATTAGTTGTACCATTTAGAAAATAGATAATTTAAAAATAAAGTTACATTTAAAATACAATATTACATAAATGATCTATGTTATTCAAATATTACCGTGCATCAAGTAGTTTAATTTAACAATTCAATATTAACAACCTTTGATTCATTATCGGACCATACTTTAATTGCATAAAAATTAAATCGTTAGACTATATATATCCAACATATTTATAAACTAGTATTGTACCCGTGCGTTGCAATGGGATATTATAAGATTGAATATTAAGATTGAACAGAGAGACAAATAATAAATAACTGTAAAAGAAACAATAACAAATGACTGTTTTAATTTAACAACCTTTTGTGCATGTTAGTGCATACACAATTTTTTTTTTTCAGAATTATTTACAACACAGATGAAAAATATATACTAAATTTGAAGTTGAATAGGAACTAATAATTGTTTTATTTCTTCATTCAATACAGAAGGTAAAAAAATGTTCTTATTTATTCAATTAATAATGTCATAGGAATGTGAGTTTTCTTACTATTTACACCAAGAAAACAAAGACAAAATCGTTTGATATTCCTTAATCGTGAAATTATGACATCAGAAAATCAAAAGAGAACCAAAAAAAGGAGATATCCCACTTAAGAAAAAAAATATCGATTTTCATTATGCTCAATTGAAGAAGGAGAATAAGGAATCATATTTCTATTATCTGCATAATTGGATGTAGGGAAAATAAGAAAATATATTTTCCGTAGATAAATATCATTAAAAAGTAAAAACTGAATCACCTCAAATTTAATTGTAACATATAGTGTGGCGAGTCTTCTTTTAACTAAATTTAAACTTCTACATATAAAAGAGATGCATGTAATAAAAAAATGACAGACTATGTGATTGGATGGCTGATATTAAATACGAAATTTTATCTTTCAATCGTAGTCGTTGGCAGATCAGGACATCAACGTGCTTAATATAAGAATGGAGATTTGCAATTTACAATTTTATTTGATTTTTTTTTGTCAAAATTGTCAAAATAATAGTTGTCAAATGATAAGAAAGGAGATGTAGCACAGTTGTTAGAAAGAAAGTTCTAAGATTGTTGAATGATGTGACATGACCTGAAAGATGAAAATTCAATCCTCTTTATATCTCTCTGATTGACAAAACCTTGTATTTATCGAAGAAAAATAGTTTAAAGATTATTTTGGTGGAAGATAAAGAGGGAAAAAAAAAAATCAAATGTTCAATGCAATTAAAGTTTTGTGTTACACTTTATCTTTTGATCTTGCATGAGAGAGTTTCAATTTCGTAATTTTTGAAGTAAATATATTAGTTTTGAGATAGAATATCATCAATGGTTCATATTTTTCATATATAATTTGAATTATATATTACTAGAAGAATATTGTAATCATAATGAGCCAAAAAAAAAATATTATGACCCTCGTTAAATAAATTATTCTATTTGCTACCCAATCACAGAAATGTAGATCCACAAACGAATCCATATCCTCTGAGTAGGGGTGTTCATTGGGTCCGGTTTAGTCGGTTTTGAACCGAACCGAATTAGTTCGGACTAAATGGTTCGGTTCGGTTTGCTTTTTAAAACCGAATTATAATTTCGGTTTGATTCGGTTTGAAAATTTTGAAAATCGAAATAACTGAACCGACCGAAATTTTATATAGAATTTGGTCCGGACATTCCCGGTTTATTTCTTAATCAATTGCTTTAAATACTTCGATTTATTTCTTAATATACCGGTTTATTTCTTAATACCTCGGTTTATTTCTTAATATACTTCAGTTTATTATAAATCTATTGCTTTAAATAAAAAATTAATATATTTCGGTTTGAATCAAACAAACCGAACAAACAGAAATAAAACTTTGGTTCGGTTCGGTTCGGTTGCAATGCTAAATCGGTTCGGTTCGGTTTTATTTTTGAAACCGAATTATAACTTTGGTTTGCCTAGTTCGGTTCGGTTTCAACCGAACCGAACCGATGAACACCCCTACCTCTGAGTTTGATCCGGACCGTCTGAATCTGATCTCGATCTGAGATATACATCCGGTGATAGGTGATGTATAGGTATTGAGAACGGAGTAGGTCTGATGCCTCGGACCTACTTTTAGGTTCAACGAGCATGATGACCGTCCGATCTAATTTAAGATTTGTGCGCATGAAAATTGAAACAAATACACACGAAGTTTAAAGCGTTCTGCACTACTCTTAAAGCAAATTGACGGTGATTAAATCCATCGGACCAGAGTAGGTCCGATGCCCATCGGACCTACTCTCAAGTGCAGGGGCGGAGCCAGACTTTCAGACTATGGGGGTCAAACGTGAATGGGGGTCAAGCATATAAAATTTTTCTACTACGAATGGGGGTCAATTTCACACTATCTATAATATTTTACTTTAATTTATATTAAAATAGAGTATAAATAAAAAAAAATTCAAAATTCACTGTATGTGGCTCCGCCCCTGCTCAAGTGGAATGTATCAAAAACTGAACAGGGGCTCTGAATCCCCGAAAGTAACTCATATTCTGAGTGTATATCAGGAACGTCCGATCCGAAATGGAATGCAGGAGCCTCTTTAATATCCGTGCCAGAGCAGATTGAATGGTTCGGATCTAAACTCAAAATTTGAGTTACTAGGGGATCGAATTTCTGAAGGGACCACTACAATACGGATCACCCGCAAATATTCGCTCGCTATTGTTCCCGTCTCCCGCTATAAATACACCCCTTTCCCCACATCTTCGGCCTTTCAAGCCACACGGCCACACCCACACACCCCTCCAGTCCCGTCCCCCCTCTCAAAATAAAAACAAAGAAACTTACGAAACCAACAAACTGTGCTCCTACTTATCCCATGGATTCATACTACGCTATCCACCTCGCCATGGCGGCGATGGTTGGAGCCTCCTTCGCCGCCGTATCCGCCTACTATATGCACCGCAAAACCCTAAACCAACTCCTCGAGTTCGCGCGCGAGCGCTCCTCCAATCACGTCCCGCCACGCCAGCGCCGTAAAAAGCAACGAGTCAAGCGAGCCGGGTCTATATCGCTCCCGGACATAGCTGCGGTTGCTGACGTGGACGGGGAGGAGGAGGAAGAAGAGGAAGTAGAGGAGGAGGTGGCGTGGGGAAGGGGGCCCACGGGTCAGGTCCCCAATGGTGGTCTCGCGATCCCTCCTGGGCTGCCCCGGCTTCATGTTTCCAGGGAAGGTATTGATTACTGCCACTATGGTTCGCCCCATTTCTTTTCTGTTTCTCGCCTGAGTGAGAAATTTGTCTGTGTTTCCATAAATTGTAGAATGTCTAGTGTAGTACTGTATTGTTCCGACTAAAGATAAGATTAGTGGATTTATCTTCATGGAATTTTTGTTCTTGCCGAGGTCTCCTAAATACTGGTTAGTAATAAACACCGTTTTTTCACTGTTTACGGAAATTATTAGAAGGGAATGCTGTTTCAAATTACGAAATTGCAAGCTCCTATTTCATTAATCGAGCCCTCTCAGAAAGGCATGATGCTATTGTTTAACTGGAATGAATTTAGGAAATTGATTCCTTTCTTTTTTTTCGTGCAAAATTGTGATGAAGATGGTAAACATAGTTACATACTTGAGTAGATTTAAATGCCTCCACCTTTTGTGCTTCTTTCTTGTCCAGCTTTAGAAATTTCTTTGAGAAATACATAAATTGTAAAATACACTGAGAGATGTGGATGAAACCAGTTTCCATACATGCTTATAAAATATTTTGACATTTTGGCTTCATTTTCATATGCATCGAGAGGTTTCTTTAAAATTCAGCAACATTGACTGTTTTTTGTAACATTGGTTATCATGTTTTTCATGTCATGAAAGTGCGGCTGGGTTGTCATCATCTTTCACATTGCATATAGAAAGTGATTTATATCATATCCAACTACTTTATTTGTCATTTAAGTTATTTTTCTTTTTATTACTATTAAAAAGGTGGAGGCATGATGGAGTGGCTTTGGAATCCTCATGCTTAAATGACTTTTACAATTATATACATTATGTTGGACTGGACTGGGTCAGATGCATTTCATAGAAGAAAAAAATATTTTGGGAGTTCTGTTGTATGGAAATTTTTTGCATTACTACCTTGCACATTCATTCTCTTCCTGCCATTGTCATTCAAAATCCTTCACTTCACTTTTATATCATATTGAAATTCTCAAGTCTACCTGTATTCCCAAACTGCCTCCTACTTCAAATAAGTTCTCTTATCCTCATAATCTCAATCAGCTTTACAGTGTAATTATTAATATATTAGGTGCCAGGGCAGTCGTGCACTCGGGTTCAGCCAAGAGGACGACACATTTAGTTAGACCAACCTCTCCCAAGTCTCCAGTTGCAAGTGCAAGTGCCTATGGCAGCCTAGCAGGATCAGATGAAGATGATGTCTTGCAGGATGATCCCAAGCTCGACGCTATCTATTTGCATTCCAATGGAAACATAGTAAGTCAATCTGTTGTGGTTAAAGTAGAGTTGTCTAGTTGAATTTTGGATAATTGCATAATATTGCTGACTACTACACAAGTTTTCTGTATTTTAGGTTGTGAATTATCTTTTACTTGTAGAAATGTGAATTTCATTCTTGTCCAAAAAATATATCTATGAATTTACATTATTAATTTTCTATAATTTTTTCTTGTATTGATGAAATACCTATATAGTACGTACAGTACCATAAGAAGGTTTTTGCTTGATGGTATGCAGGAAAATGGAGCCAAGATTGAGCTTCAGACTGAGAATGGAGAATCTAATGCTCTATCTACAGCAATGATCCGGTCACACAGTGTCGCGGGTGATCTACATGGGGTCCAACCCGATCCGATAGCTGCTGACATTCTGAGGAAAGAACCTGAGCAGGAGTCTTTTACCACACTGGTTATATCTCCAATCGGTATGACCTCTCTTAGCATCCTCCGATCCACAGTGTACTTGGAATGCCTTCCATGTAGTCAGAATGTGATCCCATATATTCTAACTGTAATTAAGGATAAGAAAAATCTCTTATACACAGAAAGCAAATGTATAGTTGTTGTCTTAGTGGGTCTGGAGTTTGGAGTAAGCACTAGTGAATACATGTGCAAATTTAAAATTTGACTTGGGTAAAGTGTGCTTTGATTTCAAGATTGCTGAATTACTTGATTGACTTTTGATCTTATTAAATTCAATTACAGAGACACCAGCTATTGATGAAATTGATGTGTACAAGACCCTCCAAAAAGTGTCTTGAGTTAAGAGACAGTTATGTTTTTAGAGAGAAAGTTGCACCATGGGAGAAGGAAGTCATTACTGACCCTAGCACACCAAAACCTAACCCTAATCCTTTCAGCTATACCCCTGAAGAGAAAACTGAGGTTAGTAGTTTAATAATGTTTAGATATGAAAAGAGAAGGTATTAAATGTACTTGACTCATGTATATGTATTAACTTTTTTTCCTAATGTAGCACTATTTTCAAATGGTGGATGGTGTTGTGCACGTGTACACGGATGAAGATTGCAAGGAGAGAATTTATCCTGTGGCTGATGCTACCACCTTTTTCACTGATTTACATTACATCCTTCGAGTAATTGCAGCAGGAAATATCAGGACTGTGTGTCACAACCGTTTGAATCTTCTAGAACATGTAATTTATAGTTTCATTTAGGGTTGGAAATGGGTGATTAGATTTTATGATATACATTTGGTTGAGACCCAACCTGGCATCTAGCTGGTGAAACAATAACCTGGATCTTACCTGTTAACTTGTTGGGTCAGCTTAAACTGGGTTGGATTGAACTAACTGGTCCATTTATGGAGTATACTTTGTGCCTTTTACGTTAACAACAATGCCAAGCTAAGTTCTAAAGGGGTTGGGTTAGGATCTTCTCTACTGACCCAAATCTGATTTGATCCAAGCTGTGTCAACTCGAGCAAACTATGACCCATTGTGAGGTCAACCTGGTGGACTGGCAGTCCAGGTCAATCAGACAAAAATTAAAGCTGTTCATTAATACTTGGTTTTTACTTGTGGTTGTGATTTGTATGCAGAAATTTAAGTTTCATCTGATGCTTAATGCGGATAAGGAGTTCCTTGCCCAAAAAAGTGCACCACATCGTGATTTTTACAATGTCAGAAAGGTTGACACACACGTGCACCACTCGGCATGCATGAACCAAAAGCACCTGTTAAGATTTATCAAATCCAAGCTTAGGAAAGAACCTGATGAGGTGGGATTTAGCTTATAATTAGGTTCTTTTATGTCAGTTTCAACTGAAAGTGTTGCTAAAAATTTGCATTATTTAGGTTGTGATTTTTAGAGATGGGACCTATATGACCTTGAAGGAGGTCTTTGAGAGCTTGGACTTGACTGGGTAAGGATTGCAAATATCAATTTTAATTTTATTGTTCGACAAAATATATTTTAATGGTGATCACTTACTGTTTGCTTGTGTTTTTTTTTTTTCAGATATGACCTGAATGTTGACTTGTTAGATGTCCATGCTGATAAGAGTACCTTTCACCGTTTTGACAAGTTCAACCTAAAATACAATCCTTGTGGTCAAAGTCGGCTCAGAGAGATTTTCCTTAAACAGGACAATCTTATTCAAGGTACACTGCTCAGAAAATATTGTCTAAATGAAAAATCTTTTTGTTTTAAGATTATTTTATATGAGTGGGGAATTTAGTTGCTTAATTATGTTGCTATTTGACTCCATATAGGTCGTTTTCTTGCTGAATTGACAAAGCAGGTTTTTTCAGATCTTTCTGGGAGCAAATATCAGGTAATACTTTTCTTTTGGCTAATTGATAATAACCACATTCTATATTATAGAAGAAAAGCATTTTGTGCTATGCCTTTGTGGATTATCGTAAAGTGAAAAGTATCCAATCATTAAAACACTGGTAAATTAAGATAGTATATTGTGACACTAACTGAAATGCTTCTTCATATTCTATTCTTTGTAATAACTTTTCTGGTAGAACTCGCTATTGTGACTCACATTTCTCAATTTTTGTACCTTCTTTTCCTCTCTTTTTTTTTCCTTGATTATTAGATGGCAGAATATAGAATATCTATATATGGAAGGAAGCAAAGTGAGTGGGATCAACTCGCAAGTTGGATAGTCAATTATGAACTTTACACTGACAATGTTGTCTGGTTAATTCAGGTTCTGTCTCACTTCACCAAAACATGTTTACTCCTTGGCAAATGCCATTAATGTAACTAAGCTTTATTTTCTCTTTTATTCAATTTGTTTGACAGCTCCCCAGGCTATATAATGTGTACAAGGAAATGGGTACCGTGACCTCATTTCAAAACCTGCTTGATAACATATTTCTCCCACTTTTTGAGGTCACAGTCAATCCAGACTCACACCCCCAGCTGCATGTTTTCTTGAAACAGGTATTATGGTCTCCACTAGTATACATATAAATATGTTACAACTTGTACATAGTTGGCATGAGGAGTATATTTCTCTGTTCAGGTTGTGGGGTTGGATTTGGTTGATGATGAGAGCAAGCTAGAGAGGCGTCCAACAAAGCACATGCCTACACCGGCTCAATGGACTAATGTCTTTAACCCTGCATTCTCCTATTATGCTTACTACTGCTATGCTAATTTATATACCCTTAACAAGGTACTTCCTTTCTAAAGAAAAAGAAAATTATGGAATTGATATTTGATCTGCTTCAATTTAATGGAGAGTACTACATGCCAACATCTGTTGAATTTAAGGCTAGGTCATAGGCTGGCCATGTAAATAATTCACTACCCAGTGGGGTTTTTTCATTTCTTCTTATTTGTGTAAATATACATTTTTCATTATCAATATATTTGTTAGCGGTAATTGCCGCTAACCCTAAAAAAAAAAAAACATTTGTACCATTTAATATTAGGAGAATTCAGGTTTTGGTCCTGAGCTTTCTCACACCAAGTTGGTCCCTAATTGTCATTTGCATCAAATTACTCCTTTAACTTACAAAAGAAGTTAAATTAGTCCTTATAAGTAGAAAGATTAATTTTATAAGTAGAAAGATTAATTTGATTAATTTGAGAGAAGTTGAAGGATCAACATAAGTTGAAGGACTGATTTGAAGCAACTCAAAGTTCAGGGACCAACTTAGTTGTGCTGAAAAAGTGTAGGGGACCAACTTAGTGCAAATGAAAGTTCAGAAACCAATTTGATTTTTTCTAAAGAAGTTTAGGGACCAAAACCTAAATTTTTCCTTTAATATTGGTGCTTCACTATATAGACTCTACTGCCCTAATTCTAATGTTGTGCTTCCTAATCCATATTGGCAAAGAGGGATGACAATTTTCTGGAGCTAATGTGTTGTTCTAATAGAATAATTTTTGAAGGAACATAGTCATAGGTATTTTTCTTTTTATAACAAGTGCAGCTCCGGGAGTCCAAGGGGATGACCACTATTAAATTCCGTCCACATGCTGGAGAGGTATTAATTAACTACCTTTAAAATTTAGCTATTTTGTTATCTTCATTAATCATTGCTTTTTATGGGTATTTATTCTTTTTTGCCTGTTTATGTGTAGGCTGGAGATATTGACCACTTGGCTGCAACATTTCTTATTGCTAACAATATTTCTCACGGAATCAACCTAAGAAAGTCGCCTGTCCTTCAGTACTTGTACTATCTTGCGCAGGTAATCATTACTACCATACTGCCTTCCCCTTGTTAATTATACTTTATAATCACTCTCGAAAATTTGCTATGAACATGCATATTGCTTATATAACTTAATTTTCAATCTCTTTATTGAATTAGATTGGACTAGCAATGTCTCCTTTAAGTAATAACTCGCTATTTCTGGACTATCACCGTAACCCATTCCCAACTTTCTTCCAACGAGGCCTTAATGTGTCACTCTCCACTGATGATCCTTTGCAAATCCATCTCACCAAAGAGCCCCTTGTTGAAGAATACAGTATCGCTGCCTCTGTACTCTCTCTCTCTCTCTCTCTCTCTCTCTCTCACACACACACACACACTGCTCACTTCCTTTGAAGGTCTAATTAATTGTCTTTTTTGTTTTCATGCAGTTGTGGAAGCTCAGTTCCTGTGATTTATGTGAGATTGCTAGGAATTCAGTATATCAGTCAGGATTTTCACACGCCCTTAAGGTCAGGTTTCAAAAGGTTTTACTTGTTTGGCGACTGTAATTCATAAATATGCTCACTGATACATATTGTTTATATTTTTCTTTTAATTTTTTTAGTCGCACTGGATTGGTAGAAATTACTACTTGCGAGGTCCAGAGGGCAACGATATTCATAAAACTAATGTCCCTCACATCAGAATAGAATTCAGACAGATGGTATGTAATACTGACTTTACATCTATTAGAAGCCACTGGTTTGGTTACCTTTCTTAATTGTTTGGTTGTGATTTGTGTTGTGAATGAGGCAGATTTGGAGAGATGAGATGCAGCTGGTTTATTTGGGCCATGCCAGGATACCTGAAGAAGTGGACCCGTAAATTCAAGACTCTAATGTGCAAAGCTGTAACGTCTGCTGGTAAGTCAAATCTTTCTTGTTCTCATAATTTAATGTCAGGGTTGCTCAAGTTTTTGAGAATATTAAGTTGTAATCTCATAAGGGACTAATGCACTTGTATTCACACAGGAGTGAGTTTTATGTTCAGGGTTAAATAGTGAATAAAATTTTATTTGTTGGGTAAAAAAATTGGTCTATGAATGACTTCAAATATTTTGGTGTTTACTTCAAATGCTGACTTATATTTCTCGGTCTGCCTGTTCTCTGCAGGGCCAGTCAAGACACCTTAGCCGCAGCCTGTTGGTAAAGAATTATACGACTTTGACATCTTTTCAGAAAATATACATTTAAAAGGGGGGGGGGGGGACAGAAGAGAACTATTGATTGGAGCCCTGCTCTTGAAGCGAATTTCGACCATACTGATCTTGTGAGATGTATCATGAATTAGTACTTAAAAGAGGATAGATAGTTTTCAGTTTTCGCCTTCTGGTAAAACCAAAGTAATAAGAAGAAATAAAGTAGTAAAAGCAGGCTCACAATTTGGTGTTTGGAGCTATGTTGTAGTGGTTAATTTTTTCCGCTCTATGTATATGTAGGAACATTTTTTTCTGAAAAAAAAGCTTCCGTTTTTTTTTCCCAAAGATGTGAAGTTCATCATCAATTACAATGTGCGTATTTATTGAGCTTTATACCGAATATAAGTTTTGATGTTTTTTTTTTTGAGTAAAGGTTGGAGGAATATAAATTTTGATTTTTTTTTTTTTTTAGTAAAGGTTGGAGGTTAAGTCACGTAACTATTTTGATCTCCACCTCGATTCAATCTAACTCTG
Source organism: Carex parvula (assembly GCA_025461045.1). NCBI lineage: Eukaryota > Viridiplantae > Streptophyta > Magnoliopsida > Poales > Cyperaceae > Carex > Carex parvula. Next base: position 133,649 of record JAJGRW010000576.1, read on the forward strand.
ATTTGATTCAATTTTTTGAGGAGTCAAACTCCAATCCGACTTACTCGACTCGGTCCATGACTTGACAATTTTGTAAAGTCAAACAGAATCTGATGTCATTTGAAAGTAACAAATTTCAATCTGAAGAACTCGTCTAAATCGTCTCGACCCAAACCTGGTTTAACCTAGAATAAATAAATAAAATCAAACTGATTCGAATCCAACCTAACTTGATCCGTTCGAAAATACGAACATAATTCGAAACCAGTCACCTGAAATCAGACCTGATGACCTGAGCCAATAAATCTCGAATGTTTAACTAACTCGACCCGACCTGATCCGACATGAAACCCAAGTACTCGACCCGAACCTAGAAGAGGAAATTTTATGTATTTCCTTAAAAAAGATTTGCTTACAATAATGTTACAGTTATGCAATACAAAAGATTTGCTTCTGAGGACCAATGCTACAATGATAGAAAACTTTTCAAAGATGACAACAATGATCTTAGAAGAGGAAATTTTATGTATTTCCTTAAAAAATATCAAATTGTATATATTTTTTCTTCTAAGATTAATAATAATATTTTTACCCTTCTAAATTTTTAAAACTCACAAATTTATTGACATTTTAAATTTATAATGTTTTTATTTTACCCTTTATTAGAAAAAACCGCACCATATGCAAGAGAAATGTTAATTCTTTTAATTGGTTGATTTGCGAGGACAAATGATAAGACATACACTTGTATATGCATCGCAAGTAGAGAAATAAACAATACCATCATAAATTGGCCAATTAGAAGACTGAATTACATGCTTACATAATTTATTTTTTTCATGAAGGAAATAAGAAGTTTATAAATTTAAACTATAAGTTTAATAGAAAGTATAATAAATTAAATAAATTTGTGATTTTTTAAAATTTTAAAAGATAAATATAATCTTATAAATTTTAATTATGTAATTTCATAAACTTGAAAAGTATATATAATATTTCCAAAAAAAAAATACAAGAGAATATACAAATCTAAAATCGTTCATAAGAATTAACTAGTATTGTGCTTGTGCGTTGCAACAAGGACATATAATAATAGAACAAAAAGATCTCATCCAAAATAACATATTTTCATAACATTTCTTAAATGACATCCACACATAAATAATACTCCTTAAATGACATATTAAATAACATATTCAATGACAAATAACATTTTTTAAATGATATAAAAATAGAAATAAATGAAGACAACCAAATTATTATCAATAAATTTAAAATTTCTTAAATGACATTTCAAAAATAAAAATAAATCAGGACTAATCAGAAAGATGATACAATTTGTATGTAGATAGGACATGTGCCGAGTACGTGTCTAAATAAACTTAAATTTCTACACATAAAAAAACATAAAAAGAAGATGCATAAAATTATAATATTTGACCGGAGAGCTGAAATTCAATCTAAAATTTCATCTTTTAATCAAAATTGTTAGCGAATCAGAACATCTACGTGCTTAATATAAAAATAGAGATACCCACAATCTATTGGGTCTAAAAGTAACTCGAATTTTGAGTTTGGATTCAGACTGTTCGTTCAAAATTCAGATAAATCCGACCCCATGGGTCCTGTGAATTCTGAATTTTATTTTCTAATAATGGGCTGTGAGGAAGGCCTAACCAAAGGTGAGGAATTCACATCACCTCAGGTTACCTGACTCAAGCAAATTATGATCGGATGGTTCTTTTAACATGGTACGAATCAAAACAGGCCCCTACAGTCTCCATAGGCACCGGATTGAGTTTGGCCCATATAGGATTAACGTGGGCCGTCTGTTGCAATTTGCTTGAGTCAGGTACCTGGGAGGATACGGATCCAAAGCTGAGCGGGTCGGATTCGGATCCATGTCCGGGCCGGGATCGCTAAGGGTTTTTCTTTAGGGTTTTTCCTTCCCAAAATTGGCGCGCCTACAGGCGGGAACAATCTTCTCAGTCCCGCGTCTCTCTCTGCTACAGATTCTGGCAATGTCGATCAAGGTACGGCAGCTGACAGTGCTCGGCGAGTTCAGGCCGTTCGGCCTTACGGTGGAGGAAGCCGACGGTAAGGTCTCTGAGGCCGCCACCTCGCCGGAGAAATATCACTACTCCCTCTTCGGCCCAGAAGTCACTCGCGAGACTCCTTCGGATCCCCTCCGCTCCAGCCTCGATTTCTCCAGTGATGCGTCCGCCACTTCCTCCAGTGAATTTGGAGAGCATGAGCTCTTTGTTCGTGGTAACCGGTAACAGTAACGTTTTCTTTCACATGATATTAAACTTGGGGAGAGTTCCTATTGTCATTGTAATTTTGGTGGGATTTTGATGAAGGCGATATTTTTCTCATGAAATTGATTTAATGCTGCTTGTACGATCTGTAGTTGTATTGTCAGAAGACAAGGCCTTCTGTACTAAGACTAGCATAATTCATTTTACTGGTTAATTCGTTTTCACTTATTAGGTGTGAGTGTCAGTGTATCTACTCAAGCAATCCTATTAATGATTTTTACTCTTGGCAGGATAATATGGAGCATGGGCACTCGGATTTACAAAAGGTATACAGCTGAAAGTGCAGTTCTTATGGTAGGTTCCTTATAATTATGTAACTGCCTTAGATTATAACAATTGTAGTGGTTTAGTTTGTGTCAGTTTGGAAGATAATGGCACTCTAATTTATCAGGTACGCTGGTGCCGCATGGATTCTATCTCAGAACCAGTACTTTGTGCTTTGCAAGCTGACTGCTTGTCATTTTATACAGCTCAAGGTAGTCTATTGTTTTACTGCCTTTTCTGCATTTTCATCTTCAAGAAAAAAGAACCTCAAAATCAAGCAAAAGATGGATGTACTGATGTTTTTTAGAAGCAAGGGCGACACTGAAGGGACTTAAATACAATTTGGGGGAGATACATAGATAAAATTATCTAAAAAAACAATGCTTTCGCTATTTCACTAGTTTATACATTCCACTCAAACATTGCATGCAATCAATCTTCTTTGGCAGCTTGAGGGTTATTTAATGAAAGATATAAAAGACAAGTACTGTCTCCAACCAGGGGTATTCATTGGATCTTCTTTGTTTGGTCTTAAACCAACTGTGAGATTTTGGATAAAACAGTTCATTTTTTCTTTGGTTTGGTTCAATTAAAAGTTTGGGATTATTCAGTTTTTGATATTAGTTTGGTTTTAGTTTTTCTTAAATCCAGATAAGCCGAACCAACCAAAATTCGGGATTCAAATAGACCTGCATCAGTAGAAGCAAAGTTAAGATAGCTCGTTATTACTTCCATAACATCATTTTAAGGCAATAACTCCGAGGGGCCCAACAACAAATGCGTTAATTATATTTTGTAAAATTACTCTTGGAGCAAACAATAATATACATAACTTTTCATCTTCCCTACTCTTCTCTCTTATGCGAGATGACAGAAAAAAAAACATAGAAACATAAAATCTGGGTTCCAGTGCCACAGATTTTTGGTGCCACCAAATATCACATACTGCAACCATTGGATCAACATTGATCAATGGCTGTGAGAGTGCATTTTTTGTGCCACCAACATTGATGAACGGCCGCGATAATGCATTAGTATTTCTCTGACCTTCTGTATTTAAAGCTCTGTTCATGTCTAACTGGGCAAATCACAGGATTACTTAATTAAAAAGATCAGTTGTCTTACCCAATGCAACTAGAAAACAAGAAAAGGAAACACACTCTCTCCTTTGCCACAGCCGAATAACTATTCAGTCAAGATTCTCTTGCAAGCTTTATTTCCTGCCGTTTCATACCATTTTCTGCTCAACATTGTTAACAATGCATATCGAGCTAGACTAGCTGTGCTTCCTTCCTGACTGCTTGTTTAGATTGCTAAATTAGATTATTGCGTTGCTAGTAATTTGTCGAATTGTAATTATATATTTTGTTATTTTGTTCTTTATAATGAGAGTATTGAGGGATTTCGGTCAAACCAATGGAACCAAAATAACTTTCCATTTGTATGGTTCGGTTCTTCCTTCAGTTGACATTTTAGTTTGGTTCGTTCAGTTGTGTTTTGTCAAACTGAAGAAAAGTTTGTTTGATTTTGTTTGATTCGGTTTGCCCTAAACGACCTTTTGATCACCCTTCCGACACCATGATAAACAGACCTACTAATAGACACAAAACCTCGATAAAAAGCTATGAGGTTCAAACAAGTGGCATAAAAAATATGGAATACCATGAGTGCAGCCTGCTGCATCACATACAAATACAGCAACCAGTTCCGTTCGGTAGCAATCTGTAGGCAGATGTAGAAGCAAGCATAAAGCAAATATTATGTTCTGCGCAAGCGTGCATAAAAATATTAAACAAGTAAAATTAGTACCAAACTTTTAGTAATACCATAGTTTTGAGTTGTTTATAACTTCTTTTGATTTTATTTTTAGGAGATGTGTTTTGCACCCCACTTCCATATTATGTGGCTTCAATATGGCCATCAAAAATTGGCCTCCTTATCCAAAAGGCTGCTGATGTCAACCGTGCCACATCAACATCCAGCCCTCCCTTACATGGAAGGGACATATCCCGACCCAGTAAGGAGCATGGGTTCAGCCACTTCAAGCCTCCTGTCAAGGATGACCCAGCTATGGTCTCTTCCCTTTTGGTCTTAAAGCATCCTCTTGAAGAACCTCAGGTTATTTACTCTTGTTTCTGTGATGTTTGTGAGCATTATGTGTTTTGTTGTGCACACACGGGCACATACCTGTTTTGTAAGTGTGTTTGAGTCCTCAAAAAAAAAAAAGTGTGTTTGAGTCAGAATGGTGGTTCAGTGCAACACATGTCTGCTGAAGTTAAGTTACTGGCTATTCAACTGCTTGTTGGTAAAATATTGTAAGAAAATGTGGTGCAAATTTTTCAGTGGATTATAGCCAGTATGATGATATATTTGATAATGGTAAACATTTCTCGTTTTTCCAGCTAAAACCCAAATATTAGAAATTGATAGTGAAAAATTTCAAGCAAATCAGTGTCTAATTTGGTCCTGAGGTTTTTCTATATGATTGAACTGATGCAAACTAAACTTGGGAGCTTATGACTTAGTACAATCTGGTTTATGGAAAAACAGTGCTATTATATAAAGGCAGTCTGTCAATATTTAATGGAATGTTTCGTTCCTGTCAGACAAGTTTATGGCTGGATCTTGTAAAATATGCAAAGCATTCAGTATTGATCAAAATGATAAAGCATTTGGTGTTAAGACGAAATGGCCAATACTGGTAAAAAATGAATTATGGTCTAATGGTTTCTCATTCCAATTCAACTCAATAAGTTTGTCAATAAACTTTTCAGGCTACTTATTTTGAAGAAAGGGGCAAGCTGTGCTTGATGAAAGATTTTGAGGAGGAAGTTATTTGGACAAGCGATCAGATACCTCTAATGGCATCTTACAATAAAGGTTCTCCATCATTTGAAATAAAAGCAAAGTTTTTGGTTAATCTACCTATATCAGGTTAAGTCTGATATCAGCTCGGATTCATTCACATTCTCTGTCATGTTTTAATACTCAATTTTTTAATCAGGCAAGCATCAGTACTCTCTTTGGCATGCTAGTATTGTCGGGTCCTCTTCATCCGTTCCCGCTGAACATTTTGCTTTTAGGAGGATATGGCAAGGGGAGAGTGCTCAGTCTTCTGTCAATAAGGTTTCTCAGATGCCTCTTCTTTTTGTTTATTTTTTGAGATAAAGATGGGAATCAAGGATCCCCCAGCCTGGTTTCGCACCTGCAATCTCCTACTTCTGATATTGTGAATTTTGATATATTTATATCATTGGTCAGGTGTTCTTGGCAACAGATATAGATGCAATGCCTGTTCTGTATTTCTTGTTTTCGGAGCAGAAAATGCTGCTTGGAATTAAGCTTCACATTGACAAGGCAAACAAAGAGGGTGCTATTGATATTAAACCTCTTACCACTTGGAGTCTTCCTGCTGTTGATGCTTCACCTGTGCTTGTGACTCGACCTAGGTGGTACCATGCATGAATATATACCTTTATGTTCTGCCAATTTATCAAACTTGGGTATATTAAGAATTTACGTTTGTGCGTTTAAATTGTTTCAGAGTCAGAGCTGGAGCTTTTCTTTTCACTGATGTAGTTATCTTGGGAGCAGAAAACCAGCTCTTTCTCTACGTAAGTTTTCTTGTTCTGATAGAAAAATATGATGTTGGACAATTGTTGTATCATTATGGTGCCATGTTATTTTTATTGAAATTTGTAACTTGGCGCAAATCAGGGCACAGTATAATGCACCAAGAAGTTTGGATATTGCAACTTCTGTACCAGTTAAGATTAATGTGGTGTATACTGGTGGGTACACTAATTGTTGTAAAAGTAATTTTGTTAATAACAATGCTCGTGTGTTTGTTTACAGTCTGGACAGCATTGTCTTTGTAGATACATGTTACCAGTTGGTTTAGGCAAGGATTTTGCTACACATGGTTTACAACCTTTAAGAGGTGAGCTGAAGATTATAGGTGTGAAGGATTCTGTTGAAGGGCGAGTAAATGTAGCTTGTAACAATGGCCAGGTGCACTTTCCTTTTTTTTTTTTTTTGAATATATAAGATATGGGTCAAGCCCCTAACTTGGAAATTTTATTAATTGAGATGGTGCATTTTCTTAGTTGGAGCAAAACCTTTTATGTCTCGAGTAACCTTAAATTGTGACAATCTAAAGTCAATTCGAGCAAGAGCAGATTTTTATTTAATCAGAATTGTTCTGAAGTATACCATTAATCTTTAATTTTGCAATTGTCAAGCCAGTTTTTTTATCGCAATTGTTTTTTTTTATGCCAAGTCTGCCTCAGTAGAGCTTACTTTGGCTATTGAACCCAAATAAAAACAATTGTACCTCAATTGTGCATTGGAGATGGAAACAAATTAGTTTAATAAACTAGAAGGTGGTATTTGTGCATTTTGGCAGCCGTCCATAACTTTTGAACTGTAATCAATAGTTCATACATCACTGCTCTGCAGCTTTAGACTCCACAGTTAGTTTTCCTTTAAATCTTATTGCAATGACTTATTATCAATATTAAAATAGGTATTTCGGTGTGCTCTACGAAAATTCCCCTTTTCTTCTTTGGTTAATGATTGCATAACTGTCATGGCCGAGGGTTTGCAATGTCCTTACTACACACACTTTCTCTCTCTTCTATGGGGTGACAATAGCTCATCCTATTTGGCTGATTCGAACTCCCATCCTGATCAGGAGTGGGAATCTTTCTCATCTGAAATTTCAAAATTCTGCAATAAATTTGTACATCCACCATCAAAGAGGAATTACCCTGCGCGCTCTCAAAAGGAAACAACAGCATGGGACTTCCTATTAAGTAGCAGGTTTCATGCCCAGTATAGGAAGCAGTCTTCGGCTTCTTTGCTACCGATTTTGGCAGATTCATCTCCATCTGCTGGGCTATACAAGTGCAATTACGGAAGAGAACAAGGAGTTGAGGAATTATCTTATTACATGCAGCTCGGGGAGGTGTTGGATTCATTGCATGCATTGTATGAGAGTCTTAAGCTTAATATATTGCGCAAGATGTAAGACCTGATTATTAATCCTTCTCTTTTATCAATCGTCGACTTCTCATTTTTGTTATTTCATGGTCAAATGTTTGCTTTCTAAATAATAATATTACAAACTTTCAGGGATGTGGAGCACCTTGCATCTTTGTTGTGTACCGTGTCAGTGTATCTAGGGAAGACCAAGTATATTGATTACTATTGTCGAGACTTTCCTGAGATCTTAATGGAATTACAATACAATCCCCCTCCTGTTATTAACGAGGATAATGCCCTTGCCCATTTAAACCCGCCTTCTGTATTTTGTTGGCTGGAGACTTCTCTTAAGAACGGATGTAAATCAGTCAGTAATTCAAACAACATTCCGACTCTAATGTGTAATTCTAAGAGCCCTGTGGTAGGGTGGGCCCGCAAGGTTCTATCCTTTTTTAGTCTTCTTTTGGGTGCCGAAAGGGATGGTGCCACACTATCTTCCGGGGTGAAGTGTGAGATTGCTAATGGATCTGCTAGAAGTAGAGAGGAAATTATGGTTTTGGCCATGGTAGCTGAAAAATTTGGCCGCCAACATCTCGATTTGCTCCCTGTCGGTGTGTCTCTCCCACTCCGTCATGTGAGTTAACGTTCGCCCCATCCCTTCATCCCTCTGATATTTAGTTTATTTGATTTTTATACACAATATAAACAGTTATTGAATGACATATCTGAAGAAAAGGAAATGAATGTCCTCTTTTTAAAATGGGAATAATTTAGGTCATACTCCATATGATACCTTTTATGTACTCTTAATGACACTATAATGGTATGCTCTTTTAAAAAATGAGTATCCTCTTTTCGGCCCAGTACACCAAAGAAATGTACACTGATTGTTATTTGATGAAATTTTTTTCTGAAAGGATATTATTGGAATTACATACCTATCGCGACATCCGGCGAGAATCAAGAATGGTTTAACAAGAAATGTTTTTTTTTTCTCCTTCTTTAAGTGCTAAAGCAAACATTTCAATTATCTCGTAGTTATTACAATCCAAATCTTAAGATTTCTTTCCAGAAAAATGCAACTAATTATATATTTTTTTTTTGATATTGCCCTTGGTATATTGGATGATCAAAATTAATTTCAAAATTTTCTTCACTAAAAGGTGGTGTACTGGAGCAAATCTCTTAACATTTTTATAATATCCAATATACTTTCATCTGACCCAAAATTTCACTAAAAAGTGGTGTATAACGAAGGATGTTGTAGTTATTCAGTCTATTTAGTAAAATAATGGAAGGTAAAGAACCATACCTTCAAAACATTTATCCTTGATTTTGGTTTTCTGCATTCAAGACTAAATGCCTTCCTCGTCCAATTAATTTATTATCTTTTGTTTTTCCTGTTAGGCATTGGACATATGCCGTGATTCTCCACCTCTTGATTGGCCTGCTGCAGCTTACGTCTTGGTTGGTCGTGAGGACCTCGCCAGGGCGAAACTGAGGAAGGAGCATGGATCTCAAAGCAGTGCTGATCTGGTCTCATTATCTGTACCATACATGCTACATTTACAGCCAGTGACAGTGCCCTCTTCTTCATCAGAACCCAGTTGGTTGGAGGTGTCCAGTTCAGAGGACCCAGACTCTCTTTACAGAAATGTGGAGGATGGCATGGAGCATATCTTCAATTCCAGCACCCAGCTACGATATGGCCGTGATTTACGTCTCAATGAGGTTTGTACTTCCTGTTTTTTTGGGAATTTTATGTTTATGCATCTCCATTCTTAATTTTGTTTGCTGACTTATTTTGGTGAAGGTGAGAAGGCTCTTGTGCTCCTCTAGGCCTGTGGCTATACAGATGTCTATTAACCCTAGCGCGAGTGATCAAGAAGTTCAGCAGGTTTGTACAATGGCTTGCAATAATTTTGATTTTTTCCTTGGTTTTTTTTCTGGTTCTTTATTTGAGCTCCATTACTCACTGCTGATATTTTTCCCCTTCTTTTCTTGATAGGCAAAGCTATGGAACCTTGCTCAGAGGACTACTGCTTTACCTTTCGGCCGTGGTGCTTTTACATTGTCTACTACTTATACTCTCTTAACAGAGGTATTAGGGTAATATAATTGCACCATGCCTCAATGTTGACTTCTCTTGCTTTATATGTAACTCTATATACACTTTCTTTAATTAGGCACTTGTCATCCCCAAGCTGGTCTTGGCTGGCCGATTGCCTGCACAACAAAATGCAACGGTACGCTGTTGTAATTGTTATTTAGTAGGAAATATTAACAAGGTGTTGCTTGATGTAATTGTAAATCTTCATGAATTCTCAGAGAAGTTCATTAGCAAATACTTCAGAAAGCAAAACCTTTTTTCCTCTTCCCTTATAATATAATTTTTTTAATAATAGAGTAAATTACAGTAATGGTCCCTAAAGTATCACTCATGTACCATTTTGGTCCTTAAAATTTCAAAAGTATCTTGTCGGTCCTTAAAGTTTCAATGTGTTTACTAACTTGCTCCTATTATTATCATCAGACAAAGTTTGATGAAAATCTATGTTATGATGATATTCATGTTACCTTTTAATTATTTTTTTATGACAAGGGTATGGATGTTAATACCCATTTAATCAATATTTGGTATTGTGGATAGTAATGTTTGCACTCGTGTTGTCTTTATTACGTTTGCAAGAAGATCCATGTTATTTGCAATGCTAAATTGATGGTGAGATGGATGAAAAATATTATTTTTTATATGGATGTTAACAGTTAGGATCAATCTGATACAACTTAGAAACTTGAAGGACCAAAATGGTAACTGGGTACTACTTACTGGACCATTTATGTAATTAACTCTAAATAATATTGGATATTCAGTTTATTGATTTTGATTTTGACATGTATTTAGTATAATTGTGCAACTAACATTCAAGTATCACTTGTATAGGTTAAATAACCTTTTGTTTTCCTTAACAATTCATCTCTCACTTTCCATGCTCTTGATGGTTAGGTTAATCTTGACCCTAATATAAGAAATATCTCGGAGCTTAGTTCATGGCCTGAGTTTCATAATGGTGTAGCTGCTGGTTTGAGGCTTGCTCCTTTCCAGGTAAACAAAACCTACTGAGGTTCCTGTTTGTTTTAGTATGGACCAGCACTGATTAGAGCTCAAGATTCATGCAATAAGCACAAAACGAATCCTCATTTGTAGTAGCTTTTCCCTGCACAACTGATATTTGTGCAATATATTTTGGGCATCCCTTATATTGCTACAGGGTAAAATGTTGAGAAGTTGGATACAATACAACAAACCTGAGGAGCCAAGCTTCACTCATGCCGGGCTTCTTTTTGCATTTGGTTTGCATGGGCACTTAAAGGTTTTGGCAACTACTGATGCATACCGGTACCTTTCTGAGGTAGAGTATATCTCTTTCTTCTTCATTTATTGCTTTTCATTGTGTTTTTTTTTCTGATTTACTTGATGCAAGATTTGTCATTGTTTTGTTCTGATTTACTTGATGCAAGGTTTGTAATTTTGGCGAAATTTCAGTCACTTTGGGCACTAAATTTCAATTAGGCTTGCACCAAAACGAATCTGCAATTTCTGCTCCAAAAATAATTGTTTGTGGATATCCTATTTTAACGGTATCAGCTGTATCCCATTGGTCCGATGAGCAGTAAGCTCTTTAACAAGCCTGCTACAAAGGCCAAATGATTCTAATTTTGATTGTTCTTCATATTTTTATTAGTTGGAGTCTTTTGCCAAATTTGACTATCAGTTGCAACTTTTGATCTAGTATGTTAGTACCCTTTCGGTTTGAACGTGTACAAAAACAATACTGAGTTCTAAAATATCAGATATCCTTCTTGTATGTTAACCTTCTTCACTCCTGTATGTCATTCTACCGTGTTCTTTACAAAAAAAAATTCAGTGTTTTACTTATGGCTCCTACTAAATTGCACTCTCACACTTATAAATTATAAGGACGATGGCTTCATTGTTTCCTTCTAAATTAGTTTCCTGTTACATTTGATTGAGAAGTTGACTCTTGAGTATGGGGAAAGGAAAGAAAACAAAAGATTAGAAAAGAAATGAATGTTTTACTTCTTCTCCAGGAGCATGATGTAACAAGTGCAGGTTTATTGCTTGGCCTTGCTGCATCTAACAGGGGAACCATGGACCCAGAAATATCTAAGGTGAAAAGAATAATACACTTTCTGCTGACTTATTTTTCCAAGTGAAATTTTACAATTGAAGGGTTTTAGTTGATCTACTGAGTAATCATTTGAATTTTCTTCTTCTTTATATTTAGACTCTCAATGTTCATATCCCTTCTCGACAGCCAGAAATTGAGCTGCCAACACTTTTACAGGTTCTTCTTCCTTCCCCCCTTCCATCTTGTTGCTTAATTCTTATCTCGGCAATAACTTTTAATCAGGAAGTAGAATAGCTTTATGTTACTGAACATCTAAATAGCTTACCAATCAAATTTTATGGAATTTGAGTGCAAAATTTATCAGAAGGCAACAGAATGTTGACCCTTGAAACTTCAAAGCATTTGATCAACTGTAAAACAAACATCAAATTTGATCTTTTTTATATGTTACGGCGAGTTCGTTATTTTTGATGGTTGTAACAATTCAATTATGATACTGTCATGAGGTCCTCCACCTCCTAGGATCCTTCCTATTTCTAGTATAAAACTAATTTGAAGCATATTCATCTCTGGACCATAACATATTAGTCAATATGTATGCACATATAAGCCACCTCGTACTGTAACATATCAAGCATAAGGCTTCTACACTATTAGGGACTTCACAAAAAAATATTCTTTTATATATTTAGGATTTGAATTTCTATCTGGTGTTTGCTAGACACTTTTAATTACAAAAATTAATTTATTGTTGCTTTTTTTTCAGGTAGCCGCATTGATGGGAATTGGGCTTCTTTTTGAAGGTTCAGCTCACCCATTAACAATGAAAATGCTTTTGGTAAGAAATTTATTTTGTATTTAGTTATTAAACCAATAACTCCTGAACACCATACTTATGTAATCAAGTGCATACCCGATGTTGCTGTGTATGGTTCTCAATTATTTGATCTTAGTCTTAACTTTTTCTATTCATATTGAAGGGTGAGATAGGCCGAAGAAGCAGCGGTGAAAATGTACTTGAATGGGAAGGATATGCTGTTGCTGCAGGATCAGCTTTGGGGCTTGTTGCATTAGGTAATGAAGCTGTCAGCATAGTACATGTATTTTCTAATTTTACAAAGAGGTTCTATACTAGGAGTTGAAAAAATCACAACTAAATTATGTATGTGGAGTAGAAATGAACCCTACATTTGAAAACAAAGCTTATGTATTTCATTTTTTCTTTTCCCTGATTGTTCTTATTTCTCTTATGGAGGCTAATAAACATTTAGATGTGAATTTCAAGTTATAAAGAAAATAAGTTAAATTTCAATTATGCTTACCTGAGTTCAATGGAATCTGTAAAGGGCGAGGTGCAAATGCGTTCAGCTTTGCTGATTCTTTTGTTGACCAGCTTCTCCTCTACATGGGTGCCAAAGGTTTTTACATGGTATGTACTATCCTTTTGTTTGCTTTTGTTTCTTTATTCTTCATGTCATGTTTTGTCTAATCTTATGTATTTTGTTGCAGGAGAAAACTGCCAAGAGAACCCCACCTGCAGATGAACAAATCCGCAATTCTGGACAGGTACTGCTGCAACTTTTAGTTTTGCGTGCTGTGAATTTCAGCTAATTTTGTATGTCTTAATACTTGTGTGGTTCATTTCTTCAGATAATAGATGGGAAACAAGTTAACTTTTATGTCACTGCACCTGGAGCCACAATTGCTCTAGCCCTAATTTGTTTGAAGGCAAGTCTTATGAGCTGTTCTGTTTGTATTTATACTGATTTTTTACCTATGTTTGTTGCGACGTGTCTAAATTCATCTCAGATATGTTATACATTATCAGCCTAATACTGCTTGGCATATATTCCCCTCTAATACTCCGAATCTTGAGCTTTCATAAGAAAATAAAGGCTAAGTTGCAAATGGAATATATTTAGTGGATATAACAGTCATGCATTACTTAGTATTTGCATTCTAATAAAGAACTTCTAATGCAGACTGAGTCTGAGGAAATTGCAAAACGAATTTATATCCCAACGACTCGCTTTGACTTGCAGTATGTGAGGCCTGACTTTATTATGCTTCGTATAATTGCTCGAAGCCTTATAATGTGGAGCAGGTAATCATACTGCCTGATTATTTTTGCAAATACACCCCTAAAGTTCTGCTTTTGGCAAATAACTCTACAAGCTTATGTCATCGTAACATTTTCCAGGGTGCAACCTTCGAGGGAGTGGGTTGAAGCTCAGGTTCCTGAATTTATCAGAGTTGTGATTTTCAAATCTCAAGATGATACTGTCACTGGTGATGAGTGTGAGTTGGAAGATGTCTGTCAGGCTTATGTCAATATTATAACTGGGGCTTGCATCTCTCTTGGTAAATAATCTTGAGCATTTATGGAGTTTGCAAAAAGCACCAAAATTTCTTTTGACATGGCAGAGTCTTCCATGATTTGTGATTTTTTCAAAGGGCGCTCGTAACTACTATACTAGGTGTAAAATGAAGTAAACAAAAGCAACCACTTGAACAGCATATTTGAACATATTTAGACCTTCAAGGTTGAACTTGTCCAAGAAAAGAGCAATTAATAGAGAAGAAATACTTTCATCATGTAATTGTATATACCAATCGAATGGATTTGCCGATATCCATAGTGGTGGTTTCTTTCTGTAATTAGGATAAGTGCTGTTCTTTCTTTTTTTCCCGACAAACCATTTGGAACCCGCTAATATTTCTTTTTATCTTTCTTTTGAAATGTGGGGCAGTCTAGGAACATATATGCCTCCAGCTAATTTAATTAAACTACAATTAGAAATTTTCTTTCATTGAAGTGCTAATGCTAATGTTGTCACCAACAGGATTAAAATATGCCGGAACTAAAAATGGGGATGTCCAAGAGCTGCTTTACAATTACGCCATCTACTTTTTGAATGAGGCAAAGATGCATATCATTTCTTTATGTTGAAACCATTAGTGGCAGAAAAGAGTGTTTTTTTGTTAATTTTTTACTCAATATCACAGATGAAGCATGTATATCCTCCTTCAAACAAACTTCTACTGCCAAAGGGATTGCTCCAACAAGTTGATCGTGGCACTGTTGAGTTAAGCATGCATCTTATTGTCCTATCTCTTTCTCTGGTTAGAATCTTGCTTTTTTCTTAACTCTTTCCACTAATTAAGGATGTACATAATTGTTCATTTGTGTTTGCAAACAAAAAACAGGCTTCTTGTTGTTATGATGGGACAGACAATTCCTTGTTGTTGCAACTTGCAAATAGCACCTAACATTTTTCATACTTGCAATTAAACCCCTTCTAGATTCTTTTTGGCTATACACAAGCCATGGACAAATTGGTCTCAGATTTTTCATGATAAATTTGAATCTGACAGCTACATCTAAATATGGTTGTCTTGATCTCAATTAGAATTAGAACTTCAAAATGGGGCTCAATATAGTCTAGTGCAAAATTATCAATGTTCATTCGGACATAATATTTCCATAACATCAGAATAATTGTCTGTTTTGCAACTAAAATGGGTGGTTTTTATTCACATAAAGCATGGCTGTTAATTTGGTGCCCTCTGTTTATTGTAAGGTAATGGCGGGATCGGGCCATTTACAAACTTTTCGACTACTGAGGTACCTCCGGAGCAGAAGCTCAGCAGAAGGCCATATGAATTATGGTCTTCAAATGGCTGTGAGTTATACTTTGAATTGATCTTGCTATAGGACATTTGCTTGGAATTTGTTTCTCAGCCTTTTTCCCCTAATTTTTCAGGTAAGCTTAGGCATTGGATTCTTATTTCTAGGAGGTGGTATGCAGACATTCTCTACTAGTAACAGTGCAATTGCAGCTTTGTTGATTACTCTGTATCCTCGTTTACCTACGGGCCCAAATGATAACCGGTGCCACCTTCAGGTATACTGATCTTTTCTTATGTACTTAAATTTAGTGCTTTGAGCCTAAACTCTTAAATGTGTTTCTGGATATTCAATGATTCTTGAAACATAAAAGCTGACAAAACATGTACTACATTGATCATTGTTAGTTAGAATTCCTTTTATCTAGGTAAGCAATTTGTGCTCAGAAAAAGAAATAAAACCTGATAATCTTATAGTTTTCCAAAGTACTTCATTTTTCAGTTTCACTCTCTTTGCATGGGGTGGTGGAGACCTTAGCAGGCAATTTTAGGTTTTGCAAGTACGGACAGGAAAAATACTTTTCTTCTATGAGTTTTGATTTTTGAAATATTATAATTTTCTTAGGCTTTCAGACATTTATATGTAATTGCTGCTGAATCGCGGTGGGTCCAGACTGTAGATGTTGACACAGGTCTACCTGTTTACTGTCCCCTTGAAGTCACTGTTAATGAAACAGATTTTTATCGCGAGACTACCTTTTGTGAGGTCACTCCTTGCATACTCCCAGAGCGCTCTGTGGTATGCATTAATATTTTGTTCCTACTGTAGTTGCTGTTTTGTTAATGAAAGTCACACACTAAGCTGCTGTCTGAAATTTTATCAATAATTTTATATAAATTTTGCGTAATACTTGCAGTTAAAAAGTGTTCAAGTTTGTGGCCCCAGATATTGGTCTCAATTCATTCAACTTGAAACTGAAGGTATGCTAGTAATAGTAGCTCCTTGAGTTTTTGAATTATTTCTATTTTTGTAGTTATCCGAGATAATAAATACTGTCCCTTAAACTCCTTTTACCATAGATAAACCTTGGTGGAAAGCTGGAGATAAGAGCGACCCATTTAATGAAGGGGTTTTATACATAAAGAGAAAAGTTGGGTCTTGTCCATATGCCGATGACCCGGTGGGATGTCAATCTCTACTTTCTCGAGCTATGCACAAGGTTTCTCCCTCTCCCTCTCTCTAACAGGGTGAAATTCAGCTTAGGTGCAACCTGGAAACAATCTGAACTGAATTGTTTCCAGGTTTTCCTACTTTAAAAAAAAAAGAAATTCAGCTTAGGTAATGTTGTGCCTCTTGTCATCCAGTTCAGGTTGTTTCCAGGTTTCTGCCACGTGTCTGTCTTGTGTTATTCAGGTTTGTTACTGTTGGGTTTCAAGCCATTTCAGTTTTCAGATTATGAGTTTGCGTCTTGGATTGGGTCATTTGAAGCAACAGCAGCGGGGGTTTGCAAGTATTCTGGTCAGGTCAGATTTTGCAAGCTCTAGCTTTTTCATTAGTAAGCTTGAACTACTTTCTCTTTATGGATATAGGTCTCTGGCGCGTCATGCTCTACTATTGGAATTAGCAATAATCCACAAGACAGCTCATTTGAGGTTGACCAGTTAGTGAGTACCTTTTCAGCTGATCCTAGCCTGATAGCCTTTTCTAAGCTATATTGTGACTCGCCAGGTCGCAGGCAAGCCTCGTATATTTGCTTTTCCTTCATCCTTTTCTTTTTACTTTTCTATATCTTGCTGTTTAGATGCACAAGGCAAAGAGCATTGTTGTTTGGAAGAATTGGTCCTGATTTCTTCTCATATATTTGGTAAAGAAAGCTCATTATTTTTTCTTTTCAGTTGTGATCCCAATTTTAAGGAATTTTGCTTGCAAGTATTGTACGAGTGTGTGAGCAAAGATCGACCTGCTCTGCTACAGGTATTTTTTCTCTTGTTTAAACTTTTCTTAGTTCCTTTTTTATTTATGTATTTAGCAACTAGCACATACTTCTGTTGCGACATTTGCAATTATTAATTTTTATTTTGTATTTCTGTTGTGACATTTTGTAGGTATATCTTTTCTTGTACACAATGATTGAAGCGATGTGGGAGCAAGTGCAAAACAGGCTTCTTGTTGTTCATGACTCTCTTTTCCTCTCCAATTTAAAGGCAAGTTTGGTTAACTTCAGTTGTTAATTGTTACGTGCAATAAGTACACAATTTGCTTGATTGACACAGTACTACAGTATGAAAATTGAGGTGGCAAATGGCCATTTAGGCCATTCAGAACAGATTGGGTCATTTTGGGTTGAGGTGACTTCTTGTCAGGTTCAATTTTTCTTATGAATTTTCAAAATCCTCACGTGAGTCTGGTCACCAATGGTATTCAGAATTATCTAGTCAGGTTTGTTTTGGGTATTTGTACAGGTATTTCAGGTAGGGGGGGGGGGGGGGGATTATTTTGAGCTACAAAATATCAGGTCATTGCAGATCACAGGCCATTTTAGGTTTGTGTTGTTTGACTTTTCAAATTCTCAACTAGGTTTGGGTTTGTGGGAAGTTGGGAAATAGGAAACCCATTAGGTCAGTTCAGATCATTTGACTTTCAAATTTTGCGGTTCAGGTTAGTTGGGTTTCGAGTTGGATTAAATTTTCCCAGCTATTATAAAGTAAAAGTTGTCTAACTTGGGCCAGAATTGATATGACTGTCGGAACATCTTAGGAATACTTTCTTGCATATTATATCCAGGTGGCATTAGCGTATGGTGATGCCTTACTAAGTGGCCGGCTGAGTTGTACGAATGGAGGTGACATTATCCAACCCATCTTCATAGAATCTCTCAGGAAACGCATAGAAGATATTCTGACAAATTCAGACGGGATCCAAGAGAGCCTTTCAATTTACCTGAGTAAAGAACAGTGGCCTAGTGGTACCAAAAGGACAGATGCGGTACTTCTTGCTTGGTACCTTTTGTGGTATTCAATCCCCCCACCTAGTGTTGTTAGTTCTGCACTGAAGAGAATTCTCAAGGGAAAATCAAATGATAAGTTATCCATGGTTCCTCTGCTTAGGTTGCTTCTTCCAATTACCCATCAGAAAGGGATTATTGAAATTGAGAAGTTTCGCATTAGTTTGGGAAGATAATGCAAGTCAACTTTTTTTGTTTATTTTGAAGGTCAGTGGCTTTGCAAGTCAACTGTTGTTGGGCTCTTAACTGTAGGCTGATATTTAGTCTTAAAAATCACTTGAGAGTAGGTCCGATGGGCATCGGACCTACTTTGGTTCGATGGGTTTAATCACCGTCGATTTGCTTTAAAATTCATGCAGAACGCTTTAAACTTCGTGCGTGTCTGCAAATCTTAAATTAGATCGGGATGGTCATCATGCTCATTGAACCTAAAAGTAGGTCCGATGGGCATCGGACCTACTCCGTTCTCCTTAAAAATTGTGGCCCCATATGGCCGTAACTGGTCCTCAGCAGTCTCATTATTCTAGTTGTTTTCTTAGCTTCTCTTTTTCTCGTTTGTACATAATAAGATAATTTTGATAATCTGTCTTGCATTAGTACATTACCTTCTTGCCATCTTTGTAATTTCTTTCTTATTTTTTGCTATAGTTACATTGATCTTGTTGGGCAATGTAGAAACTAGAAAGCGTTTCTCTTTCTTTTTTTCATTGCTCTCATGGAATTCTTGAATTCTCTTTCGTATTTTAAATATAATACTAATATTTCGGATCTATAAAATGTCAGGACGGTCTAAAATCAGAAAAAACAAAATATCCTGTATAAGGCTGCTAAATACATGGTTCAAATAAAAACGTGATTTTGTTTAATTGCAGATGCACTGAAAAGATGCAAACATCAACATACGATCTAGTTTACTAATAAAAAAGAACCTACTACTATAAACATGCGTCATTTTACATAGTATTATCCTAGAAAACCACTAGCTAATTTTTGATAGCCAAAGTGAACTGAAACTACATCAATAAATATAAACATAAATTTAACCTGCACCCCTAATGCGAAAATTACAAAAAAAAACCAAAAATAACTAAGCAACAGAAGGCAAAGGAACAGGAAAAAAAAAAAAAAACCATTGCCTCAAGTATTGCACTCGATGGCCTGTTCTCCACTCGCCATCTACCTCAGCTTGCATCTAATGTCAGCAATGTGTTCATGACATTATCTCAGCATACAAAAACTCGTTCCACACATCAGGCAAACCTGGGAGGCACCAGTGGATACAGTCAGCATAAGTTGTCGGGTCAGCCTGTTGCTCTGGCGTCAACACCTTTCCTTGCCGCAACGTGTGCACTGATGTGTGTGCATCTTTTCGCACCTCAGACAATGCCGTTATGTTGATGTAATGTACTGGCACTTGCCCCATCGACTGCATCACATCCTCCGCAGCAGTGAATAAACGCCAGTCGGTGCCTACATCAATTCTTTGTGTATTGTTTGTTATAGGGAGAGTCTCCATTGCGCATCTTATTGCATTGGGATTTCCCCAAGTGACTGTCCTGGTCATTTCAAAGATACGAATAATGTAAGAAGGAATATGCAAAAATATGACCTCTTAATTAAGCATAAATTGAGAAACATGTCGAGAGAGACTTACTCATGAGCAGGGGACATGCTCATAAAAAAGACCATGGTTTTTTGGGGATCGACGTTCTCTGTAACCCACTTGGACCATGTCCTCAGAATTCTTCTATATGCTACTATTCTATCAACCTCTTCATACTTGATTGATCTTCTATTCAAAATTCCTTTCCTCCTATTAACAAAAGAAAACACAACAAATAACAAAGGAAACTAATTCATAAGCTAGCAGTTTTTAGACATGCATATTATTTTACCCCAAGAAAAAAAGGCTTTTGCTACGGTGTTCCTATTTTTAGCAAATTTTTCATAGAAACTAAATAAACATTAACTTTGTGGATCTACTTAGCACTTTATCAAATCAGTGCTTCAGATATTCCATGTGAAAAATCAACAGCAATAACAGTGTAGAAAACACCATGGCAAGACTAAGAAAAGAAAAGGCATCATAAAACTTTGAAGTATGATAATTTGTGTGTGTGTGTGTGTGTGTGAGAGAGAGAGAGAGAGAGAGAGAGAGAGAGCTCACAAGACTTTCATCTTGGGACCATTCATCCACCATATGTAGGTGTTGAAAATCAAGAAATCAACTTCCTTCCAGTTGGCACCGTGCTTTAAGATTGATGTCGGCCTGATGATGCGATCTCTAATGCTATGCATTGCTGGGTCATCAGAGTTGGACTCCACCAGGAAAGGAGCCCAATAGAACTCCAGTGTAGCATTGTACTCCTAAGTCAACAAATGAAACAGGGGCCTTTTTTAATGTTTAAATTCTTAGAGAGCTCATTTGGCAAGTAAAAAAATACTACTAGTATGGTGCTATTAAAATAGTAAAAGTAGAATAGTGAGTGAATGATGCTAATCAGATAGGAGTTAATAGTGACATTGTTGTTAAGCAAATTGTGTTTGAATGGTTATAGGTAAAATGTACCTCAGCTCGAAAGACATTAAGTGAACCATTTTTAACAAGAGTCTTCTTATCCCATTGAAGTACTGACTGGACTAGGCACACCATGGACTCCCATTGATTCCTATTTAGTGAGTCTCCCACAAACATCATGCGCTTATTCCTCAGCCTCTCAAGTAGAGATATAGCATCAAAACTGCAAGTAATATTAACTAATTTCTTTTAACATGACATGTAAATTTTATGCTATAATGTTGCTTTCACAAAAATATAGATGAACTAAAAATCTAAGATGCGTATATGCAAGTTGTGATCTCCCATTGAATGGCATACAAGTTGCTGCAGTACAAACAACACGGGAGAAATAATGTTCCCTTTTCCATTATCAGGGAACCGTTTTTGTGCTTTCTACAAGGTACTGTACCACACAAATCATATAATTGCGAAAATAGTAATGTCTCACTGTGTTGGAATAAAACCTACTTAATCGGCTTTTGATGCTTGTAGGACCAGCCTACTTAAAGTAAGAGATATCCTTGTGTACATAAATTCATTGGGAAGAAAAGGACAATAGCCACTGGATGAAGGGAAAGCTAAAGTAGGAAGAAACAAAATTTTTGTTACTTTAAGGGTAATTTGGTAAAAATCACTTGTACAAAGACCAGGCACAAACTCTGATTACTACAAATTTGTACTATTTCTGACGTGGCACAAGTAACCTCGTGTACTTTATAACAGTGTGACATGTGTCGCCTTGTCAACTACTAGGTAAAATATATGTTAAAATTGCATGTCGGATAGAATGTTATGTCAAAATAAATAATTGAGAGCTGCTGGCCAGTCACGTGCACCCCGCTTTTAAGGAGTCTTAATTATGTGGGCCCCGCTGCAAGAGAATTGCATCTTTTCCCAGACAAAGCCCGAAGAGCCGGGAAAAATCACGCGAAAAAGAATCCAAAATCACGGAAAAGCTGAGATTTTCAAAACAAAAATTACGAAAAAGTTGTTAAATTCGCGTTTAGCTGCGACAGCAGTACGCGCCGTACGCCAGATATTGCGCGTACGGTCTTTTGATTAAAGTGGAGAGCCAGATCCAACGCTCCCACTTAACTTACTCATGCTATAGCAGCTTTCAATTCATAATTAAATGTACCGTACCTATACTATTTATTAGTAACAACAGTCAGCTACACATGTGCTGATATACCCCTCGTAATTTGGAAATAACACGGTAAGCTCTGGATGTCTACTTTTTGTACGAGGAAAATAAAAACTGTCTTTGAATTTGTTGTGTAGTCATGCCCTGTTTTTTTTTTCAAGTTCACGTCAAAATCAAGGTTTCTTAAATAGACTAATTTCATTAACATCCGCATCTTAACAAACTTGTGTAATGACAAGTTTACAGAAAATGGATATATAACCAAATAGAATATTCTGCTAATCCCACATGCATTAATGAGAATCGTAAATTAAACACAATACTTACATCGTCAGCACTTGAGAGAAAAGCAATAATAATCATTAAGACTACATTTTAATAGGAACCTAAGACACTACAGAAATGAGCGGTCTATTCGTCTAGACGTCTAGGGGAGGACAAAAATGCAAATGCAAAAATAGAAATTAACAAGGTCAAAATTGAAAATGAATTTCAGATAAAGAACAATATTATGTGATTCTACGTACATACCGAGGTAAGGAGCAGGAGCGAGGTTGCCATCGCCACCGCTGGTACCGATCATCTTTCCGACCATTTCGCATGCACGTGACCTGTTCGGTCAAGAAAGCACACTCCTCCTCTCTGTACAAGGGGTACCTGCTTCCCTGATCCTCTTTTCCCTCGTAAATCCATTCTCCATCAAACAGGTCGCATTTCTCTCCTCTTCCATACACGCTGAGCACTCTCTTCTTTGCCCCGTCGAACAGATCAGATGCCGATTGGAGCCCTCTAAGCTCCGGATCGGACGGCTCTATTGTGTGGTTGAGACCGGTTTGTAGAGAATTGAGGTGTCGAGGGGAGGATCGGTCGATCTGGGAGTGGATGGTGATGAAGGGGATGTTGTCGGCCGAGTAGAGGAGAGTACCGAGAAGGATCGCTGAGAAGACCAGCGCGCCAGCTCGCCGGAGCTCCGGCTGGTTGGATTTGCGAGTGGAAACGGCGGAGTTGGTGGTGAAAAGGAAGGATGGCTTGCGGCGTGGCATTCGCATGGAGAGCAAGAGAGATAGAGAGACTTGTGTGGGATTGGTAGTCTGTTTCTGTTAAGGGTGGTGAAAGAGAGTAGAGACTGAGTAGTCGGTTTATTAGTTGTGGCTCGCAGGGTGGTGAGATGGGATGTGAACATCTCTATGTGGTGTTAGTTGTAGTGGGTCGAGGCGCAGAGTCGGCATGGAGAAAAAGTATAGCATGAATTATGAATTTTCAGAACTAAAAAGATGGCCCAGACGTCCAGTACTTCAATAATGATCCGCAACATATAATCGGATTACACTATTGATTCACGCGCCAGAGGAATTATGAAGTTCTGAGGCGGTAATGCACGTGGACCGTAGTCCATGTCCAGTAGACCACATCACTGATTCACTGGGTCAAAATGAACAGCTAATAGGATTCCACTTAATTCGTGCGCCCGATGAATATCACTCGATCAAGTGCGGTAGACGAAGATATTTTTACAAGGAGAGTCTAGCTATCTCCGGAATCCATTCCCGTTTCATCTCCCAATCAATAACTACTTGAGTAATTACTAATTATAATAGAATTAGTTAAGGTTGTTAGAGATAGTCAAAGCTGTTAAGCTTGGTAGTTAGAAATTATGTAGCTTCTTCTACAAGATTTTACAAGGCTATATAAAGCCCTCTATTGTAATTGTAAAGATCAAGACAATGAAATCATTCAATCATTCTCTCGTCTTATATGGTATCAGAGCTTTGGTAAGCTGGAATTAGACTAACGCCTATTCCAAAAATTATGCCTATATTCCTATTCTATTCCACCTTATAAAAAAAAAAAATATATTCCAGAAATAAGCCCTATTCTTCTTTACTCTAGTCTAAACCTAGTAAATCCACTCTATTCCAGATCTACTCTCTTTATTCTAGTCTCACCTCTCCTGAGTCTCCCCTCCTTTCTCTCCGAAATTAAAATAGAAAAATTCAAGAAAACCCGGAGATGGAGAGCTACCCCTACTCCTCATACCCCGACTCCGGCGACTCCTCTCCTCGATCTCGCGAGATCGACTCCGACAACGGCAGCCACCACCATCCCGTCTCCGATGAAGTCCCTCCTGCTACCTCCGTTCCCGGAAAGGTCAAGCTCATGATCAGCTATTGTGGCCGGATCCAGCTTCGACCGCACGACAACCAGCTCGCTTATGTCAACGGCGAAACCAAGATCCTCTCCATAGACCGCTCCATGCGCTTTGCCGACTTCCACTCCAAGATTGCCTCCATCTCTGGCTCAGACGACGTTTGCATCAAGTACCAGCTCCCATGTGAGGATCTTGATGCGCTCATCTCTGTCACCAACGATGAGGATCTTGAACACATAGCGCTTGAGTTTGATCGCCTCCATCTTCACCGTTCGTCCAACTCCTCCCGATCTAATTCTTTCACAGATTGTATCTGCCAAGACATCGTCAGAGCACTAGCCCACTCTTCAAAGCTCCTTCTCCGCATCTTCCAGAGCACAACTGTCAGAGGCTCAGAGCTTCGTCGCCAGCTTCAGACCACAGTCAGAGAAACCTCTTCTTGCGCTGATTACATTCAAAAGATCCGATCTGTAGCTGCTGACAAGCTTGTTTTCATTGGAGAGTCTGTTTCAGACACCGATCTGGCGCTGCATCTCCTCAATGGTCCGAGACCCGCTTACAGAGGTCCGAACCCGAATCACCCTAAGGGTCCGAACTAGAGCTCATTACCCGTTTTATTTCAAGATTTTTTTTTTATGCGGGTCTTACCCGAACCCGACGTCTCTTGCCCATCTCTAGATTCAAAACATTTCCTATCATACGTAGCCCATATCAAAATTAGACTCTAGTTCACCCAGCCAACCACAACATCTAAAATCAATTTCTCCAATTTCTCAAAACAAAACCTCAAGCCAAACCAATGCTGGGCTCCTTCTTCTCTTCTTCTCTATCTCCAAAATGCTTCTCACAAAAATGAGACAAGAGAGCTAAAAAGCCTCTTGAACCCATGTACTCAAAGCCATGGGCTATTCAATTTTCTTTTCTTTCTTTTTGTTTTTATTTTTCAAAGATGACTCAAACGAGCCTCTCGAGTACATAGAATCATTCTTGAGCCGAAAGAGCTCATTCTTCTCTCCCTACCTACTTCTTTCTTCAAGGAGACCCAAACTTGACGATTCACATCGCAAGAGCAATGGCATTGAGTATTGGCATCATTCTTCTTCTTTTCGGAGCAAGCTCAACATTGCTACCGCACACCATGTTTCGCTTAAGGGGGCGTAATAGGATTAGTCAAGGTTGTTAGAGATAGTCAAAGCTGTTAAGCTTGGTAGTTAGGAATTATGTAGCTTCTTCTACAAGATTCTACAAGGCTATATAAAGCCCTCTGTTGTAATTGTAAAGATCAAGACAATGAAATCATTCAATCATTCTCTCATCTTATAAATTATTTGGAGGGACCACTTACTATTTAAAGACCGCATAATATTTGAAAGATTTTACAACTGGCACGCACAAGTATTCATACATAATACATCAAGTATTCATTCTAAGATATCAAATATTTAAAAAAAAACTGGAGACATCACTCACCATCTTTTACACGTTTTTAGAGATGGTTTTTTTTTTCTCCGTTCAATCTAACCAATATTTCTGACGACCTGTGAGAAATTTTGCAACTCTAAAACTACGAACGTCTTCTACACAATTTCTCTTTCAAATGAGATCCATAATGACATACTTTCGAGTTGTCCGTTGCACAAGCATTCATACCTCGTCGCAAGTATTCATACCTCATCGAGCAAGTATTCATACCTCGTTGTGTAAGTATAAATAGTTAATGTATCAAGAGTATTACAAGCATATGTAATACCTCGATTAATTTTACAAGAGCAGCCGAACAGTATTAAACATTGCTTTATTGCTTTCTAGCTCAATTTTATTTTTTGGAAATAAAATAGTTAAAATATTCATCCATAAGATATCAAGTATTCATACATATACGTTAAAGTATTTATACCTAAGATATCAAGTATTCATTTATACACGTTGAAGTATTCATACCTAAGACATCAAGTATTCATTCATACACCTCTAATTTTTTTAAAAAAAATTTTTCTGTCATTTCTTAGTACTTAGTACGCACTGGCCTAATTCACCATTAATGAAGCTTTGTTCTTTGCAAATAACTCGCTACTGCATGAGGAAGAGGAACATAGACACGATGGATTTGACCCGGTGGTCGATAGTGATGGATCTGACCCGGCGGAGGCGTGCTTGATTAGAATGAAGTAACGGAGACGGAGGTGGAAGAGGAAGGCGGCGGAGGTGGGAGGTGGGAGGCGGAGGCGGAGGTGGGAGAGACGGGTGGAGGCGGAGGTGGAAAGTGGAGGCGGAAGGTGGAGGCGGAGGTGGGAGAGAGAGGGGGAGAGATGAAAGAAATAAATGGAGAAAATTTACTAATTAATTTGTAGTGACCATTAGATAGTTAGAATTTGTAATTATAATTAGAAGATGAAGTTAGTTAATTGGGAGATGAAATTTGAGAATGATAGATGGAGAAAAATATAATTATTCATTTTTATATTCGTTTTTATGTAAAATTAATCCCATCCGTATTTAATTTTTATATTCGTTTTTATTGTATTGAGAGAAAAATTATATTCCGATGCCTTTGATGCGTTGTACCATACACGGTACTAATTGTAGAACATGATTTGATAGAATACAAAGGTCGGCATCAGTTGTAAGTTGTAAGTTGTAACTGAATGTCTGATGATAATATTATATTATATTGTACCTGAATGACAGTGATTTGCTGCAGTTGTTTGTAAAATGTCCATTTTTAGTAATAAATTCCAGCACTTTCTTCTCTTATTTTAGCTATTTTCATATTGTTATGTTGTACTTGTATCAATATGCAAGTGATGGTACTTGCGAGTTTCAAAATTCTCAACTACTTGGGTTATAATTTAACTAATACTTTCACTAATTTTTCCACTGCTTGGGTTAGTACTAATTTTGTACAATTCTCAACTACTACTGCCAATGACACTATTCATACATTAATTCTTGCTCAACCAAAACGGATACGACTGCTGATATTCTAATGGAAAAGCAGGGTTCTACTTTTCCGATCCCAACCATCAAATTCATTGAGATTCGTGCATGAAAAAAGTTTTTTTTATCAAGATACGTTAATAGAAAATTTAGAATGATTAGATCGGAAAAGCAAGACTCTGTTTTTCTATTGGAATAACAGCAGAGTTCATTCTGAGCAAAACACATCCTATGGTTGTGGGATGATATTTTAAAAAGTAACACCACATCATATATTTTAAAAGGTAACCCCACATTAATTCTTGCTCTCCAACAATACGATTTGAAACTGACTCGAGTTGAGTCTGAGCCCATAACTCGCTCATGAGCAATTCGAGTCGGTATTATTTAGTAATTTGTATTTTTGTTATAATATTTTAGACAATGTTATAAACTTTGGATTGTTTTGGTAATTTGATAATTAGTAGACTTTTAATTATGTTTTTGTGGATTGTTATGATAATTTGTAGACTATTTATTTTATTTTGTAATGTTATTTTGTCTTAAAATGAAAATCACTAATTTTAGCGAGTTGACTCAAGTTGTTTATGAGTTGATTCCAGTTGAATTTTCAACTTGGTCCTGAATGAACAATTCCGGTTGACCCAGCTCATGAGTTCACGAGTTGAGTCCGAGTTACCCCACCTCACTTATGACTCGGCTTAATTCAACATACTCATAATCGCTAAAACATATTTTTATTACTGGATTGTCGCTTTGTGTGTAGGGGTGCAAACGTATCAAACATCGTCCATATCCGGATCTATTTTTGAAAAATAGATATGGATATTCGATATCTGAATATCCGTGCAGATACGAATACGAATACAGATACAGATATGATTTTAAATTTTCATTATACGTATCCGAATAGTAGATATATACCATATAATTTATTATATATTATGGAAAAATTTATGTATATATCTACAGATATCCAATTCGTATTCGTTTAATATCCAACCCGCATCTGTAACCGTTAAATATTCATTCTGTATTCAAAAATTACAAAAAGATACAGATATAATTTTACTACTATCCGATCCGTTTGCGCCCCTATTTGTGCCCCTTCAAGCACAAATCACCCCAGATGATCTTAAGCGATATGTTTTTTCTTTTAACTTTTAAAGAAAAAAAAATAAGAAATTTTGTAATTTCAATAACGACGCGAGACTAATTGCCATAATTTTATATTTTTGTTTCAAAAGAAACGCTTAAATTAATTAAGTAGTAGATGTATTGTAATGTCGGCCACGATCCATCCAATTTGAAATGAATTAGTTGAAATATGCACACTTTTTGTGTACGCCGTTACAGAAAAGCTGGATCCACCTCTTAATTTACATAAGCTTTCTCATATATGCTTCCAAGTTAAAGAAATTAAATGCGGATTGTACCAATCAGGGTCCACATTTCCGACATGTCTTCTAATTCCGACATTTTTATTAATATCCAAAGTATAATAGAAATTAATTATTATACCCAGAATTCTTGAGTTTCGTCAAAAATATCCAAACCGGCCATAAAATGACCGGTTTACTCTTTTTTTTTTTTGAGACACTATGAAGAATAATGAAATCTAATACTAAAATTTCGAATTTTTTGTTTAAATTATTTGTTAGATTACTTTTATTTATTTATAATTACCATATTTATACTAAAATACACTTAATTACTTGAAATTATGTTGAATTACACTATATTACAATAAATTATGTTGAATTACACTAAATTACGTAAAATTACATTATTCTTAGAAAAAAAAAAGAGTAAACCAAAAATGGCCGGTTTGGACATTTTTGGCGAAACCCGAAAATTCTGAGTATAATAATTAATTTCTATTAAACTTTGGATATTAATAAAAATGTCGGCTTCTAATTATACATAATTTATTGAGTTTCACCACATAAATTCAGATCGTTCATTTCAAAAAGATAACCAGGGCCCGCTGTCAGGGCTGATCGATCCAATGATCCATCGTTTTCAAGCAGGGCCAGCTAGCGTACCAGATTTGCTGTGGTCCTTATACGAACCTTGTCTTGATTTAATGATACATGGACCATGGTCCATGCTAACAACTTACCTCGAAACGAGATGAAAAAGTGAAAACAATCAAAATATGCATCATTGCTTTCCCTGTCGAAAAAAGAAGCAAAAATAATTATGTTATTCATTTTCCCCAATAATTAAGTTCCCCAAATTGTGGCAATTTGTCGCATGTAGCTAACACAAAAACAGCGTCATATCTTCTTCGTTTTTCTTTGGCATCTTTTGTTTGGGTCTGTGCTTTTTCATCTCTTCTCGTTACATGATTCCCGTCAGATTCGGATCGCTTATTTTGTTGATTAGAATCCAAATCAAATTTGATCATGTAATTGTTCTTTCTATATGTTTATTTTAATTGTAACATTAAAGAAGTCAGACTCGATTTCAACTGTTGGATTCAAAGAATTGGGTAAATTTTGCAATATTTTCCATACTACTAATGCGGTTTTTTTTTAATTTCCTTTTTAAAAAATATGTTATTTTTGTAAAAAATTTAAAATAAAATAATTTTTCTTATAAAAAAAACTTGTTTTATTAAAAAAATGGAAATAAATAAATATTCTTTTAAATATTAAATACACGTACAACAATAAACAACGATTAACTACCTATAGTTTACTAGAAAAATATAAAAAAATATATTATTTATAAAAGTTTATATTGCGTTGTTATACACAAAAAAAACACATATCTTTTAAATTAATAAGGGAGCGCCTAGCTATCCCCTGTGACAATTCTCCATTATGTCCTCCAGTCGTTAACTATCTGAGAGACCACTAACTACTGGGGGACTACTAATTACTTGAGGACCGTCTAATATTTGAAAGATTTTACAACTGGCGAGCATAAATATGAATACATATACGCGCAAGTATATCAAGTATTTCGAAAAAAAAACTAGATACATCACTCACCCATATTTTACACGTTTTTAGAGGTGAGTTTTTTTTTCTCCGTTCAATCTCGCTAATGTTTCTGACGATCTGTGAGGAATGTTGCGAATGTAAAACTACGAACATCTTCTACACAATTTTATCTTTCAATTGAGATCCATGATGACATACTTTCGGGTTGTCTGTCACATAAGTATTCATACCTCGTCATGCAAGTATTCATACCTTATCGTGCAAGTGTGAATAGTTCATGTATCAAGTGTTTCGTATCTAACAAATTCTATAAATTTTTTTTTCATATGGCACTAGATGATGTCTGAAAGTATTAATATCAAGTATTGCAAATATTCATATTTCGTCATGTAAGTGTGAATAGTTCATCTATCAAGTGTTTGTATCTAATAAATTCTATCAATTTATTTTTTCATATGGCACTAGATGATGTCTGAAAGTATTAATATTAAATATTGCAAGTATTCATACCTCGTTATGCAAGTGTGAATAATTCATGTATCAAGTGTTTGTATCTAACACCATCTCTCCCTTGCCTTTCTTAGGTGGCACCATCTCTCCCTTGTGAAACGCTAGGTTTTTTCTTGTTGGAGCAATTTTTCATTTCTGATCGGTAAAGATAATTTGTTAGTGAACTGAGTTTGAGTTGGGAATTGACCGGGAAGATATTGAGATCGGGGGATGTTTAGGCTATGCTCCAAAAGAGGTGAAATATCGTTCATTAAAGGGAAGGGAAAGGAGCGGAGGGGAAAGGCCAGCAGACCGGACCTGACCGAGTCGTTCTCTTGCTTCAGAAGAGGAAATCGGAGGAGAAGCAGAGGGGAGTGGAGGGGAAAAAGAATGAGTCCGCTGTACAAAAGTTGTGAGATTCATCACCTCCAAATCAGGGTGTAGCAAGAGTGAAATTAGCGTTGATCCCTCCCCTTCCCTTTATTTCTCCTTCTTCTACGCCATTGTTTCTGGAGCACAGCCTTAGAGGATAGAGAAACGGGGACGATATAATTACTCTTTAAATAAAGAGAGAAAAACTATGATTCAATAGTTATCCGTTAAAAAAAATGAAAAAAACAACCAAATTAGACGGATAAAAATATCGATGATGTGGCATAATAAATAAAAATTTGAAGATTTAATATTTTTTATGGAGTATCAATATTTTAAGAATTCGGATTGCAATAATGATTTAATATTCGACGATGGCGACCTTGATAATTTCTACACTCATCAAAATTAGATGTTAAATCCGATAACATACATAGAAAAAGAACGCAATCAAATTCGATTTATGTTTAATTTGGAACTTCAAAACTTCAAAATTTAAAAAGCAAATATCCCTTCATATTGTCAGATTCATTTAACATGATAACTTCTGGATTAAAAAATGACCACAATAGCCATGATATTTTTTCATTCTGGTGAATTTTGTTGTCAATTTTAGAAGCTCATGCTTTTCGCCGTCGATATAAAACAAATGACAACAAAAGTTCCATGATCAATATAAAATAAAATAAATTTGAAAAATGAACATCTATAAATTATCCACGTCAATACATTTTTACAAGTTTTTGATGACAAACACAACAAAATGATGTAGTACATTTTTACAAACTCTTGAATATCATAATTACATGCTTAGATAAAATGATGTAGATTATATCTAACGGTTTTATTTTAACTTTGAAATTTTAAATTTTGAGTTGTTAAAGTTTTAAAAAAATAAAGGCATAATGGAGGCACAAAATATGAAGGCATTTGAACCCTCCTCTAAAATAAATTCTATTTGTTTTATAAAAGGATTTTTAATAGAACAAATTGTATAATATAAAATTAAGGGAGAGCCTAGCTGCCCCCTGTAACAATCCTCCATTCTACCCCCCAGGCATTAACTACCTGAGGACCTACTAACTACCTGGGGTAACCACTAACCACTTGGGGACCACCTAATATTTGAAAGATTTTACAACTGGCACGGGCAAATATGGATACATATGCGCACAAGTATTAATATATAATATATCAAGTATTCATACCTAAGATACCAAGTATTTCGAAAAAAAAAACTATACACATGACTCACCCATCTTTTACACGTTTTTAGAGGTGCGTTTTTTTTTCGTTCAATCTAGCCAATAGTTCTGACGATCTGTGAGAAATTTTGCGAATCTAAAGCCACGAGCGTTTTCTACGCAATTTTTTCTTTCAAATGAGATCCATAATGACATACTTTCAGGTTGTCCATCGCACAGATATTCATACCTCATTATGCAAGTATTCATACATCGTCATGCAAATATTCATACGTCGTTGTGTAAGTGTGAGTAGTTCATGTATCAAGTGTTTTGTATCTAACAAATTCTATCAAATTTTATTTTCGATATGGCACTGGATGATGTCTGAAAGTATTAATATCAGGTATTGCAAGTATTTATACCTCGTCATGCAAGTGTGAATAGTCTATGTATCAAGTGTTTGTATCTAACAAATTCTATCAATTTATTTTTCCATATGACACTGGATGATGTCTAAAAGTATTATTATAAAGTATTGCAAGTATTCATAACTCGTCATGCAAGTGTAAATAGTTCATGTATCAAGTGTTTGTATCTAACAAATTCTATCAACTTGTTTTCCATATGGTAATGGATGATGTCCAAAAGAAGAGAATTGGGGGAGGGGGTTGTTCGAGAGAGGGAGACCGAAATAGGGAGCAATGGAGAGAAGAGCGGCGCCCACCAGTTTGAGGATCGAGCGCTAGCTAGTAGCGCGATTCTTGGATCCGCCATGAGAGACAGCTTGAGAGCAGACTGGGAGAGAGCCGATTTATATAGCTAATGGGAGAGAGTCTATTTTAGAAAGTCGTTAGAAAGTTGTTAACGAGGACAGTTAAATTAAAGGGTCCGCCTAGCTCTCCCCCGTGAATAATCCCCCGTTTCATCCCCCGTCAGTTGCATTAATTAAAGTAGTTAGTTAGTTAGAATTTATAACTGTCAGTGTATTTTAGGAATTTGCAGAAGTATTCATATGTAGCACAACTAGTATTCATCCATCTATATGAAGGTATTCACATTTGCAATAGAAACATATTTGGATATATTACAACAAGAAAGTAGGGGACAAACAACATGTGTGGGGGACCGCACAACTGTCAGAGCATTAATTAAGTGGGGTCCGCATAACCGTCAGCGCATTAATTAAGTGGGGGACTTCTAACTACCTTCAGCTCATTTTAGAAATTTGCAAAAAAAGTATTCATCTGTAACACAACTAGCATTCATCCGTCTATATAAATGTATTCATCTTTGCAATAGAAGCATATTTGGACACATCAATCACTCATCTTTTACATGTTTTTAGAGATGGGTTTTTTTTCTCCGTTCAATCTAACCAATATTTCTGACGATCTGTGAAGAATTTTGTAAATCTAAAATCACGAATGTCTTCTAAATAATTTTCTCTTTCAAATGAGATCCATGATGACATACTTTCGAGTTGTCCGTTGCACAAGTATTCACACCTCGTCATGCAAGTATTCATCCCGTATTAACCAAGTATTCATCCTCATTGTGTAAGTGTAAATAGTTAATGTACCAAGAGTATTACACGTTTTTAGAGATGGGTTTTTTTTTCTTCGTTCAATCTAACCAATATTTCTGACGATCTGTGAGGAATTTTGTAAATCTAAAACCACGAATGTCTTCTACACAATTTTCTCTTTCAAATGAGATCCATGATGACATACTTTCGAGTTGTCCGTTGCACAAGTATTTACACCTCGTCATGCAAGTATTCATTCCGCATTAAGCAAGTATTCATCCTCATCGTGTAAGTGTAAATAGTCAATGTACCAAGAATATTACAAACATATGTGCATACCAAACAAATAAAAAGTATTCATCCATAAGATATCAAGTATTCATACATATAAGTTAAAGTATTTATGCCTAAGATATTAAGTATTCATCCATAAACGTTGAAGTATTCATCTCTAAAACATTAAGTATTCATCCATATATACTTAGTACGCACTGTTCTAATTCACCATCAATGAAGCTTTGTTCTTTGCAAATAACTCGGATCTGACCCGCCGGAGGCGGTCTGACCCGGCGGTCGACAGTGATGGATCTACTCCGGCGGAGGCGGAGGTGGGAGGTGGGAGACGGAGGTGGAGGTGGGAGAGGGAGGCCGAGAGGGAGAGGTGGGAGAGGCGGGCGGAGGCGCAGAGGGAGAGGTGGGAGAGGCGGGCGGAGGTGGAGGCGGAGGTGGAGAGGGAGAGGTGGGAGAGGTGGGAGAGGGAGGGAGAAAGAGGAAAGAAATAAATGGAGAAAATTAGGTAATTAATTTGTAGGGCCATTAGGTAGTTAGAATTTTGAATTATAGTTAGAAAAGGTAGTTAGTTAGTTGGGGGATGAAATGGGGGATGGATAGATGGGGGAAGATATAATTACCCTAAATTAAAAGGTTAACTGAGTCAGGAGACGTTTTTTGGGAAGGGAGATGGGAGGAAAGTATAATTACTCTAAAATTAAAACAAAAATAGGATCGTGCATGTATTTCTTCAGGAAAATTAGGTTTTCGTCATGAACCTAAAAGTGGGCCTAAAGCCCAATTAATTTGTAATCTAATTAGGCCATTAAGTGACTAGTGTCCTTGAAATTGGGTCTAAAGCCCAGTTAAGTTGTTATCTAATGGGGCCATTTACTGATTATTGTACTTGAAATTGGGCCTAAAGCCCAGTTAAGTTGTTATCTAATGTGGCCGTTTTTATCTATTGAACATGAAACTTTGCTACTTTGAATTATATCAAACCAAGTCTTTCTTTCTCTTTTCTGGTGTATTTATTTTTGGTCTTATGCATTCTCTTTTCTGGTGTCTTACAAGAGCGTACGCTACTGTTAACTGACTCCATGCATTAACAGGAAATAGAGCTTTTCAAATTCAATGCATATTATTGTTTGGTCTTATCAATTTCTCTTCACCGTGACCCTTCAGTGATTTTCAAGGAATGAACCATGATCCTTTAGAGCTTTTCAAGGAATGAGCAGATTCAGCACGCCATTTCTCATCGTCATAATCCTTTAATCGAAGATATATCATCCAAGTATAAAACCGAATAGATAGATTAAAAGTTTGGTTTGTTGAAAATTAATTTACAAAATTACCAAGGAAGAAACACAAGTTAAAAAAAAAAAAAAATCAATGAATTGGGAGGATATTTTGCGCATGATATTTCAGGGGGACCTACTGCTAAATTTTTTGAGGTAATAGATCAAAACCCAAAATCTACTAAGGTCTAGCAGGGAAAGTAATTATTAGTTTCTTTAACAAAATAATTTGTTGCCTAATTTACGTGAACAAATGTATCCATTTTAGTATATATCTTTTCAAAATCGAATTTATTTTACTGTTACAAGGCAAGTACGAGTTCTGATCATGTTAAAATATTCAATTTATCGCTCTAACAAATCCATTCAACAATATTACAATCTTATCTTTCCATACAAGAAAGATTGTATATATAGTCCCCTTTATAGGCCACGCAAATAACAAACGATATATAGAAGCTAAAGTAGAAAGAATATCTAACTGAAAAATCTCTTCTTTAAGACTTGACAAATTCGTACAATATGATCTCATCTTATAAATACATGAAACTACCAACGGAAAGCATGTCAAAAAATAAATTTATAAAAAAGAAAAAGTGCAGGCCACATACAAAAAAAAACTAGAGCTATGGTGCCAAGGTTGTTGCTTGTTCTAGGAATGGTAGTTTCCTCAGTTTTACTGCAAGTAGATGCAAAAATAGATTACGGGTCGGCACTAACAAAGTCTTTGCTCTACTTTGAGGCTCAAAGGTCGGGGGAGTTGCCGACTAGCCAACGTGTAACATGGCGTGGCAACTCTGCTTCAAAGGATGGAAGTGATGCAGATGTAAGTGATGTATATTGATAAGATGTTTTGTCATCTTTTTTTTTCATTGATTCCTTGGTAACTATTTTTCCTACTTATAAGAAAAAAAATATGCTCTGCTTATGATATGCATGCGTTTGTTCAACATACTTGTATATATTACTGTTGACAATAATTTTCCTCTAAAGATATACAGATGTAATAGGTAGTATAATGTGCATTCTTTTTCCTTATTTATATTATCATATCACACAAAGTTCAGAGAGAAAATAGGATGGCCTACTGTTCAATCAAAAGCTCTTCTAGTGCAATAATTTAAATTTTTGTAAATCTTACTTATCTTATTTGCTCCAAGAAAAGCATGCTTTGACAAGAAGCTTATGAAGTCAGAGTTGGTCTAGTGAATATTGTTACGCGTGTGATGCAGATTGACCTTACTGGAGGCTATTATGATGCCGGTGACAACGTGAAATTTGGCTTTCCAATGGCCTTCACAGTATCGCTACTCTCGTGGAGTGTTATAGAATATGGCGGGAAACTCTCAAACAAAAGCGAGCTACAGAATGCTCTGGATGCCATTAAATGGGGCACAGATTATCTGATCAATGCGCATCCAGCACCTAACAAGTTGTATGTGGAGGTAGGCGATGGGAATTCTGATCATCAGTGCTGGCAGCGGCCAGAGGATATGACCACACCGAGAAATTCCTATGAGATCAACGAGTCTAAACCCGGCTCAGATGTGGCGGCTGAGACAGCTGCAGCATTGGCAGCAGCGTCGCTTGCCTTTGCTAAGTTGGATTCAAATTATGCTTCTACTCTCCTGACCCATTCAAAGCAGGTATATAAATTGTCCACTTTTATTATTCGAGAGAAGGTGAGTAGAGGAACAAAAAAGTAAAAGGTGTTATATATGTTGAGTTTGAGGGAATAATTACCACACAAATTGATCGAGTTATATAAAAAGCTTCGCTACAAATTTTGAATATATACTAGTTATGTTAGGTCTTGACATGAACCGGCTTAGAAAGGGAGGTTCTCAAATATCTAGCAATGAATATACTAGTTTACCATTTTTTTCCTATATAATAATTAAGTTGTGAACTAATTGTATTGAAGAAACTTCCTGCTTCTCTCAGATTGAGATTTTTTACTCACTAAGTTACTTAGTATACACATAGATCCTATGTGATCCTCCTTAAAGGCTTAAGCTCTCATCGTTGCCACCAAGAAAACTGTATTAGTATCAATCTCTTTTATTATTTTCTTGATTTTCTATTTTTTTATGTTTTTTTTTTTAACAGTTGTTTGATTTTGCAAGAAATCATAGAGGCTTGTATCAGAACAGCGTGCCAGTAGCAGGGTCATTTTACTCGAGCAGTGGAGATGATGTAAGTGACACTCTGTACAGAGCTCTTTGATTTTTGCATCCTTGTTGTTTTTAAGATTTCATAATTCGTACAAATTTTAAAATTCAACCACAAAATTCACATAAATCCAATTTAGTACCAGTTGAAGATGACATAATCAGTACCAAGCTTACTTCAATTTGCAGCTGTGAATTTATAGTGTGGTGGTCAGATGATTGTAAACATATCCACTTCAAGATCTAAATAGTTGCAATCAATATTATAATGTTCCTTGATTGTATATGCTTGTATTTTGTTTTAAAGGTCCTAAATAAATTAGAAACAATAAAAAAAAATTCCAAAGCCAGTACAATTTTTTTTTTTTTTTTTTTTTTTAAACTTGATAGTGGAAAGCTAGTACAAAGTTGCTAATTCATGTTTACTTAACAGGATGAGATTGCATGGGCTTCCGCATGGCTCTACACGGCAACTGGGGACTTCACCTACAAAAATTTCATCACATCAGGAAATAATGGCGGTGCACGTTCTGAATTCAGCTGGGACGACAAATTTGTTGGTGCACAAACGCTAATCTCAAAGGCAAGCTCATTTACAAATTTGAATCAATATTGGACTTCTCAAGCTGCATTGTTCAAACCAACCAGAGGAAATAACAAAGTCTGATAATGCCAATAGATAATATATTGTATAACATTGCAGATGATTTTAGAAGGTAAGTTGTCAGACAATGGCATGTGGGCCCAGCACAAGAGCAACCTGGGTCAGTTCATCTGTAATGTGCTTCAAAAAGGATATGGTAACACTAAAAAAAGCCCCGGCGGCCTGTTGTGGTTTCATTCATGGAACAATTTGCAATATGTCACCTCATCAATGCTTGTTCTTTCGATCCATGCCGACCACCTGGCAGCAAAGGGCACAACCCTGCAGTGCCCATCTGGCAATGTCTCTTCCCAGGAAATTATCTCGTTTGTGAAATCTCAGGTAATTTATGTAAGGAATTTAGATGATTAAATTTGCTGAAAGGTGAAAGCAGGCATGGGTTTTGGACCAAAAACTAGGTCTTAAGTGTGACTTCTTTAACTCTGTTGGTCCTAGTTGAGTTAGAAAGCTGGGCCTTGTTTTTTGTGGTTTTTGATTAAATTTTTTTTGTTATAATTTCATGCATTTATCTCCATTTGGAACAAAAAAGGTCTGGAAACTCAGTTTGTGTTTTCTTCACTTCTAAACAAAAGAAATATGTAGAAGGTAATCTAAATTTAATTGTTGCCTTTTTGAGGTGGATTACATACTAGGTAAAAACCCAAAGAAGATGAGTTACATGGTTGGATTCAGGTCAAGCTACCCCCTTCAGGTGCACCACAGAGGCGCATCGATTGTTTCAATCAGGAAAGACAGCTCGAATGTCACATGCCACGGTGGCTACGACGGTTGGTTTTCAAAGAATGCTCCAAATCCTAATGTGATTGATGGTGCAATTGTTGGTGGTCCCGATGCAAATGACCAGTACTCCGACATTAGGTCAAACTATCAGCAGGCCGAGCCGGCTACTGTCAACACTGCCCCTTTTGTTGGCGTGCTAGCAAGATTTGCATGAGCTCTTTCTTCAAGTGGCTTGTGCAGTTTGAATTGGAATTGAGGGCCTGTTCGGCGCAGTTACTGTGCGCGTGGGAAAAAAAAAATTCAGTTGACACACACAGTAACTGACAGTTCAAATTAGCCCAATTCCCGAGCCCATTCCCAATCCCATTTGAAAGCCGAACAGGCCCTCAAGAGATATGATTGATATAGGTTTACTGTCTCAAAAACATATTGTTCAAATAATGTGATGTTGCTACTATGAGGAACACATTTTGTATTAATTAGCTTGCAGTATTATAATAGAAGTATGAATTTTCAAGAAATTTTTGTCAGATCCTAGCATGTGCATTTTTTTTTCAACTCCAAAAATAGACCAGTACGAATGCTTATTCAGTAAAAACTGTGGCATTGCTCCAGTTATTTTGAATATTATCAAAGAGTTGGAATGTCGTGAATTTTGGTTTATATTTTATTGTACCTGTGTGTTTTAGTAGTAGGGACTTAGTTGAAAAATTTACATGTCTAAGTAATTTTGTAAAAGTTCTATTAAATGCCTCAAAGTGGTACATGCTTGGCAGCCTCTGTTAAGTTCTCAAAAAAAAAAAAAAAAAAAGCCTCATAGTGGAATCTGGATCCTTCTTCACTTTATCCCCTCTTGGAAAACCTAAAACTCAAAAACTTCAACACGAAGGGCCACAGTTCCTTTATTAATTTTCAATTGAAAAACCTCAAAAGTAGGGTTGCTATCCCATCATGTACAAAATGAAAAAAAAAAATACTAATTTTTTAAAAAACTTTTTGAGTAAAACAAAAAAACTAGCATGTGAGCTTGCAAACAAGGCAGCGCCAGAGCAATTCCTCATCCAGAAGGTAGTGGTAGAGCATTTCTCATCCAGAATTCCAAAAAAGAAAGAGAGAGAAAGAAACAAACAAACAAGCTAACAATTAATTAACAAGCTTGCAATAACACACCAGGAAATTACCAATCTCAAGCACTTCGACTCTCGACAGACAACAAACACTAATATTTTATAAAACCAGCAAAGAATCCCTAGTACTTGTTATAAATAATTTGGAATCAAAGAGCTGCAAGGCAATTACTGATAACCTCAGCACCGAACTCCAATTCCTCCATTGAAATAACCAGAGGGGGCACCAGCCTCACCACATTTCCTTTCCCAGCCGTCAGAACCAGCACACCATTCTCCCGACAAACATCGACCAACTCAGCTGCTGGCATATCCAACTCAATCCCCACAATAAGCCCTGCGCCTCTGATCTCCTTTACATGTGTGTTCCCCTTCAATTTCTTTGCAAGCAATTCTTTCAAATGATTTCCCTTCTTGGCCACGTCAGATAAGAAAGAGGGAGTGTTAATTTTGTTAACTACAGCCAAGGCTGCATTGCAAACAAGAGGACTACCGGCAAAGGTGCTACCATGATCCCCTGGATTGATAGCTGATGCAACCTTTTGTGTGGTAAGTACAACACCAATAGGTAGGCCACCAGCAAGTGGTTTGGCAAGCGTCATTATGTCAGGATAGATGCCGTATGCCTCGTGAGCCCATAGATGACCTGTTCGGCCTAACCCGCATTGGACCTGCAATTTAATACCTTTTCATAGAAGATCTATAATAGTGAATAACATACAAATTGCTTGCTATCAATATGCTGCACCAAAAAGTTGATGATGATTTTAGTGTTATGAAATCTAACTTGTATAAATAATTTGTTATGGCCTGAATCTCTCAGTCCCCTTCTATCTCTCCCTCTCATTCCCTCTGACAAAAACTCGAACCACTGGTTCCTTCTCTTCTATGTTTGAGTGGATCTAGTAAGTAAGGCTTAGTCACATGCCCTTCATTTGCATCCTCTTGCCTCTCTTCTTCCACACTTTTGACATTGCATGTTGATTTAATAATACCAGGTGAATCTCTTACCTCCCCCCTCTTTTTTTTTCCCCTCCGTCCCTCATTCCCTCTTTCAAGGTACTAAATTTAACCCAATTTGTACTCAAATTAAGCCCGCCCATAATTGAAATGAAATTAACCCAATTTACAATAGCTAGTACATTACCAGCAACTGAGTTCATTGTTCTTCTCCAGATAACGATGTAACAATTAATTATAATATAACAACGATACTCAGTTGTAGAAAAACAATACTTCTAA
This sequence comes from Carex parvula, assembly GCA_025461045.1. NCBI lineage: Eukaryota > Viridiplantae > Streptophyta > Magnoliopsida > Poales > Cyperaceae > Carex > Carex parvula. The sequence continues at coordinate 174,785 of JAJGRW010000576.1, forward strand.
TCCAAGGCAACCATTTCACCTGAAGATAGTTTAAATCAAGAAATTTTATACCTCATCAAAAACCAATAAAGCCACAGCATCATCACAGACACTCCTTAATCCTGATAAGAACTCCTTAGTTGCACTATGAATGCCTCCCTCCCCTTGCAATGGCTCCACAAAAACAGCTGCAATATTCCCCTTCTTAACCAATCTTGCCACCTCCTCCACATTTCCATACTCCACAAAGGTGACACCTGGCATGATCGGCTCAAAGGGAGCTCGGTATTGTTCTTTACTGGTGAGTGCCAGAGCACCAAGAGTGCGACCATGGAAGCTGTTTGAGAAGGCGATGAACTCAGTCGGTGGGTTGGTGGAGTCAGGTTGACCATGTCGGTGGTACTTACGGGAGAACTTTATTGCCGCCTCATTGGCTTCTGTACCAGAGTTCGAAAAGAATACTCGGTCCGCAAAGGAGCACTCAATGAGTCGCTGTGCTAGTTTAACCTATCAATTACATCCAATGTTAGTCTTTGTTTTTCTTTTTTCTTTTTTTATATCTCGGTTTTGGGTATAATTGCACAACTGAAGGTAGCCAGGGTTCTGATTGGAAACTGACTGCCGAATTTATCATTTAAGGTTCCCTGAGATTAATTGGGAGTAATTTGCAAAATTGGTACAATTTATACAATTTTTACCTGACTGATAACACACTTAGCCACCTATGGATGTCTGGTACGTGGACCCACCATTTAAAATTGTATTCCCGGCTCCTATGTCAGCAAATCCATAGAAGTTGAAGTTAATACTTCTAGAAAAAGACCGCAGGTCTGGTCATGTACTACATGGTTCAGAATAAATGGTTCAAAGGTTTTAGTGTTTTAGCACAGTGATGCAAAGGGGCTATGTATAGTCCGTAATATTTGAATCAATAACATATAGTCCATTCCTTTCATTACTTAATCTACACTTATAAGGGGGGTCCAAGAAAGTAACTCTAATCTAAACCAAAAAGATTTTCCCAAATCCCCAATTTTTCCAACAAAGAGATTTTGAAACCCACCTGAGGCACTGAATAGAACACGTTGCTGACATGTGCAAGAGTACTGGCTTGATCATTCACAGCCTTTAACCAATCAGGATCTGCATGGCCGAGCGAATTAACTGCAATACCAGCAGCCATGTCTAAGTATTCCTTCCCATCCAAATCATACACTTTGCATCCAATCCCCCTCTCTAGTACAACTGGGGTTCGCGCGTAAGTCCCCACCATGACACTCTTATCGGCCTCCATCAACTCCTTGCTCGCATTAGAAACTGAGGTTGAGTTGGCGGCTGTGATGGGTTTGGTTGTGACATCTGAGACTAGGCATGAGGAGATTTTGATGGCGTGGGGTTTAATGAACAGACCTTTGTTGTTCTTAGATGGTATTGGGAGAGAAGGGTGAATGGTGTTGAGAGATTGGAGGTGAGCCATGGAAGTACTGGTATTCTATCCTAGTAGAGAAATCGATGTGTTACTGGTGACGAACGGAGAGTTGTGTGACACTGACAAGTGACAAGTGAGGTCATTAATTATGCCCTTTTTTTTTCTGTTTACAATTTATCCCTCTTGACTAAGGGTGTTCATCGGTTTGGTTCGGTTAAAACCGAAATAAAATAAGCAAACCAAAGTTTTATTCGGTTTTCAAAAATAGAACCGAACCGACCGAATTAAACTTATGAACTGATTTAAACCGAACCAAAGTAAATTTCGGTTTGTTCGGTTGAACCGAACAAACTGAAGTATATTTGATCTTTAACAACCACAATACCTAATCCATTCTTGTTTATTCTCGGTACAGTTCCCTCAACGAACATTATATTTTCATAAAAGGAACTTACACCCTTGCAATTATTTTTCTTTCTTTTTTTGAGGAAAAATAGGGGTCCCCTATTTGAATATATTGATTGAAGTCACAGAGACAAGTAACTTACAATGTAAAACAAAAGAAAAGCTCAAACAGTTGAGACATTTTAAGTGAAAAGAAATATAAAACAGAAAAAGTCTGAACTGGTAAAATGTTAATAGAAAAACCTAACTGGTAAAATGTTAATTCTGATTTATATGATTACAAACTGATACTGATAGCTCTGCACAATAAAAATATACTGATTTCTGAGTTATCAGTTTGATCTCCCGTAGTGACACTTGTAATTACAACAGATCATATAAACAGGATAAAAATTAAATATATAATTGTTGTAATTGAACAAATTGATACTGACAAAATTGAGTGACCTATAGTAAATTTAATTCGTATAATTACAACAAGTAATAAAAATATTTGAAATTCACAGCACTCACACGTGAGTTCAGAATTTGGGGGCAAGTCTCCTTCTCCTCCTTCCTTTGTAGTTCTCACAGATAGGGGTCGTGTAACGCAAGCCGGAGATGCAACAAGCCAACTAGAGAGTGAGATGAAAGTTTGAAAATAGAAGTGAGAAAAGAAATCAGAGAAAAGAGGGAAACCAAGAGTGAAGCGCAAAGGGGAAACCATACCTGTGAAGCGCAACATCGTGCGAGGGGTGAGAGAAGAGGGAGGGGCTGCACGTCGCGACGCACAGAGAGAGTGAGGGGCTGGGAGTGATGGGGTTTGAGTACGCTAGGCCGCTAGGGTTCACGTTCAGGCGTTCAGCACTTTAGAAATTTAGCGTGAGTACTTCGGTCGGTCCGGTTATTGTGATTTTTTAATATTATAAACCGAACCAAAGTACAGAAACCGAATAACATCTAAAATTAAATCGGACCGGACCAATTAAACTGACAAACCGAACCATTTGAATCAAATTTTTCTGGTTCGGTTAAAAACCAAACAAACCGGCCCCGATGAACACGAATTCGGATCTAGCGAAGTAACTCAACCTTTGGGTTTTGATTGAGACCGTCCGATTCGAATCCGCGAAAATTCATTCTCGAAGTGAGCGCACACATTCCGATGACGAATTCGAATCGGACAGTCTCAATCCAAAATCCAAATATTGAGTTACTTTAGGGGTCCGGAACCGATGAACACCCCTAAGTCTTGACTCTTGAGTCTTTTATTTTCCTAATTGCATCCCTCATGGGATGGACATGGACCATCATATAAAGTACATAAGATGTGTTATGCAAGTCATATTTTTTTATTATGAATGTATAACGTTAAGAATTTTTTTCCTGAGAGATTTTTATATTTGACGTTGAAAATATATATATTTTTAAATATGTTTGTTAAACAAAACCTACTTCTTTTAGTAAAATAAAAACGGTTGTTCTTAATTTCAGATGTAGTTGAATTTTAAGTGTATATGTGCGCTTAATTTCTTCAACATTTAAGATTTTTTTAACTCGTTTTATCAAGGCTTAGACCAAAAACGCTCAGCTCCAAAATATTATTATTGTTAATAGCGTTTGTGCTTGTATAGATATTTTCTGAATTTGATGTCAAGCATTTAGTTTCCTTTTCTTTTTAATGATACATTTTTTTTTTTTAACAAAAGTGGGTATCCCCACCTGTTTCATATTGATTCAAGAACAGTTTGTACAAAAGGCAATGGAGTAAGAAGTCCATTGTGCACATTTGCCTTAATATATATATCTATATATATATATATATAGGATTTTGCTAATATGCTACGCATAGATAAGGGCCCCTCCGTGCTACGACTCACTTTTTGAGTTTTTAAAATTCTAACGGTCGATCCGAATCATTCAACATGATCTCCATATGAATATGTACTTGCAAACCAAATTTTACATTTTTTAGAATTTTTTTACTATTTATTAAGCCACTTTGAAAATCGCTGATCCAATGGTCCAGAAAAGTTTACTGTTGTGTACAAATTAGTGTTTTTTCAAAGTAGCTTAATAAATAGTAAAAAAATTCCAAAAAATGTAAAATTTGGTTTGCAAGTACATATTGATATGGAGATCATGTTGAATGTTCGGATCGACCGTTAGGATTTTGAAAATTCAAAAAGTGAGCCGTAACACGAAGGGCCCTTATATATGCATAGCACCGTAGCACTGTCCATATATATATATATATATATATTGAAAAATAGAGTTGATACAACTGGAGCAGTTTTTCAAGAGCTGAGATCAGGATGACAGAATCAGAATAGTATAAGCTTCAGGGGGACCTCTCTGCTTTTCGAATATAAATTTATGTTTATAGAAAGGGGAAAACTGAGGAATGGAGAAGTTGCTAACTTGCTACTACATCCAATTTACAAGTAAAAACAGCAGGGATAATTAAAGAGAGCAAGTACACAATCGGGTTCCTTAATAGCAGATAGAATCAAATAGCAGCGCTAAATTCAAAAAAAGACGAGCGATGCCGATGGAGAGAAAGCGGGGTTGTGGTTGAAAACATCAAAAAGTTACAGTTTAGTCCAATGCAAAACGAAAATATCATAATATTTGCCTAAGAGGAATCAAGTTTTCTTTTCATTCTGCCTCTTCCTCTGCCATTACATTCTAAACATATTTTGTCAACAACTGACATTTAAATCTTACAACTCTACGCTCAAAGTTTTCGAGTACAATGCTACCAATGGAAATTATTTTGCAAAAGCAACCTGACTGGACAATCCAAAGGCTTTCCTTGTCGAGGATTATACAACCCACTAAGGGGGTTCAAATTCCTCCAGCTAGGAATTCCCACCTTTTTTTAAAACAAAGTCAATAAAAATGATATACAGTTTCAATACAACAGTTCTTCAAAAACCGGGTCTACACTACCTCCCCACTTCCCGTGGTACAGTTCAAGGAGCTTCTCGGCTGGTGTAACCCCTGTCATGAAAATAACTGAAACTGTTAGCCAAAAGAATTGCATTCATTTTTTAGCAACATTTACGCAGGCATTTGTTAGGCTTATGCTCTCCTGCTGTTTGATTGCTTTGATCAACAATTCAGGCTAATTAAGGTCTCAATTGAAAAATATAAGTAAAATTATGCACCAGTTGGGTCCAAAAACAGCATGCACATGCCAGAATTTCAGAATGTTAACTTAAACTGAAGAATTTATTATGACTTGTAAACAGGGGCGGATCCAGGATTTCGATGTAGGCACAAAATATTAACAATAGTACTAATTTTTTTTCTCCTGACGAATCGGAGCAGAGTAGCGGATAGGGATCTAAAAAGGTTACGTCACACACAGTTCTCTCATGGCATGACACGGCATGTGTGTTGGTTACGTGTCGTGACCCACATGCCCCGTGTCGTGACCCACATGCCTCGTGTCGTGACCATTCACGTGACGTGACCATCTTTCAAAAATTTGGTACGACACGGCACATGGTCACATGGTCACGTGAGTTGCGTATAATTAGGACCGTTAGATCTTGATTGAATGGTGAATCTTGAATAAACTAGCCTAAATTATGAAAAAAATAGTTAAACATGACCAAACATGACAAACATGACCGGTCACGGCATGACTAACGTTTTGTGTTGTGACCATTCACGTGCCCTGACCATCCTTCCAAATTTGGTCACGACACGACACATATAAATCTGACTCGGTCAAAACACGACACGTGATTCAAGTCATGGCATGGTACATATTTAGATCTCTAGTAGCGGACATCTTATTTCTTGGCGAATTAACAATTCTTCTGAGTGGAGTAGCGAAACGGACCGCGTCTCTTTCTTTCTTTCCTTTTTTCTTTTACACGAATCAATCTAAGCTGACTTTCTTTTCCACGTAATTTTCTTCTACTAGGCCGTGAATTAAATCCAGAGATAGGCATTACTTCCATCCAAGGGTAGGCACGAGTATAAAAAATACCACTGAATCTTAAAAAAAAAAATTCAAATCCAGGGGTAGGCAAGTGCCTACACCTGGCTCTCTTTGGGTCTGCCAATGCTCGTAAATATAATAAAAGGTCCATACCCGTTGTAACCACTTCAGCTACCTCTCTTAAAAAGCCAGATTCCTTGTAGCCTCTTCTCTCCAATCCATCCTGTGCAACAAAATAAAATTCTGTTGTAAGCAAACATTTTCAAGAATAGACCCTGAATAAGAGTTGTTAGACACTATAGCTTAATAAAATAACCTTAGCCATTTTCAAAACATCTTCAGCCACATGTCTCAACAGCCCGTCCCTAAATGGTGTCTTCAGTCCAGTAACAGGTACCTGATAAACCAACATGCATTACTTGCTATACTAGTTAATTTAAGTAACAACAGAAACACATGAGCCCAGGTGCTTGGATTTCTTTTTCTTTTTTTTACTTTTTAATGCTTGGAATAGGGAAATGCTCCATTCGTTTATTAACTTTTTTTTATTTGGGTAAAATAGGCTGAACTCAGAAGACAAGTATACATTATTTTATAATTCTCCTTGCCGCTTCTACATTTCGTTTCTTGCAAAGAGAGTATGCAATGATACATAGTGCCAAGTCATTTAACATGAAGTTTAGGTAAATTTAACTAATAACCTTCCTCCTTAACATCTCTCTTTCTTCATTTGTCCAATCCGCTGTTATATCTAAAATATTCTGAAGTGAAACCTCATCGTACAACAAGCCCACCTATAAAAAGTAATAGAGTTAAGCAATGCACACAGGCGTGGGCAATATATTGTAAATTGATTATCCTTCAAAATTAAAAAGAGGACATGTTCGGAATATACCCAAAAGGCTGGTAATGCACATAATCTCCTCCAGGGACCACCATCAGCGCCTCTCATTTCAAGGTACCTTTTCAACCTTACCTTAAGAGAAAAGTACCACATGTCAAAATCTCTCACGAAAGGAAAAAAAATAATTAGAAAAATTAAAAGAAAGAAACCTCAGGGAAAATAGTAGTCAGATGATTTTCCCAATCATTAAGGGTAGGTAGCTCCCCAGGAAGAGGAGGCAGCTTTCCTGCCATAAAATCCTGCATATTTCAAAATTTACCAATGTTTCAATTCAAAAATAATGTTTTCCATAACTTTAGTTGTGTGCTTTTTGGTGTGAGACAAGAGGGAGAGAGGAAGCAAACCCTAAAGGACAGGCCAGTACAATCAACATATCTCTTATTCCGATACACAAAGTACATTGGCACATCTAACGCATAATCCACATATTGCTCAAATCTGCAAAAATGAAGATGAAAGTACTAGTTGGAAATTTATTTACCTCTGAAAAAGATAAGAAAAAAAAATATAGTCAATGAGAACATGTTGAACAAACCCAAAAGAGTTGTCAAAGACAAAAGGAAGCATGCCAGCTCGATTATTATCTGTATCGGTCCAAATATGGCTGCAAATTTTGTTCAAGTTGATATCAACATCTATTCGAAAGAAAGACATCTTAAAGAAAGTGATGGTGAAACAACTTGACAATACCTTCTCATGCTAAGGAAGCCATTTGGTTTCCCTTCTTTAAACGGTGAATTAGCAAATATTGCAGTTGCAATCTGTTTCACAGAGAAAAAGGTAAGGATATAAGATACAATTATTTAATTGAAAATTAATAAGTAAATAATTGAAGAAGTAAAATTGTACATACAGGCTGAAGGGCAAGACTGGCACGAAATTTTCTGATCATGTCTAGCTCAGAACTGAAATCAAGATTTACCTACAACAACAACAACAACAACAACCAAGCCTTTAGTCCCAAACAAGTTGGGGTAGGCTAGAAATGAAACCAACTGGAGTCACAATCGGGAGGGATACAGATAATTGGAAAGAAGTAAAAATGATACCTGAACAGTACATGTACGAAACATCATGTCAAGCCCAAGGGAGCCTACTTTGGGCATATAATTTCTCATGATGTCATACCTACCCTGTTGACATGATAATATAATTATAAGTAACCACACTGGATATGTGAAAGCTTTACAAAAAAAGAATAGAAAAAGACTATACTTTCGGCATTATAGGAATGTCCTTAACAGCCCACTTCGGCTGAAATCCAATCCCGAGAAAACCTATTCCCATCTCCTCTGCGACAGCTTTCACCTGTCAAGCAACACAAAATCGCTAACTAAATATATAAAATAACTATCCATGCAAGTAACATTAAAAGCATATATATGTCAGGTACCAAGTAACAGTGCATACAGATGTATAGAGCTCACCTGGTAAAGATGTGAATTCACCTCGGCACAAGTCTGATGAAGTGTCTCAAGAGGTGCACCACTAAGCTCAAATTGACCACCAGGTTCCAATGATATGCTTTGTTTACCCTACACGCAAAAAAGTGAACATGTCAAAGAAAAAAAATTCCCACACACTAATTGCCAAAAACTCTTGCAAATAATAAATAGCTTTTAATCATATTTGCGAAAAGCACTATAGTTTATCACATTCACAGGTAACACATGTCTGTTCTAAAAATACTCACAAAAAAAATAGCTTTTATGTTATATTCTCATAAAATAATTTTCAGTTATTTAGAGATGATGTGCCCCTAATCTACAATTTATCTTCCTCCCAAGCCCAAATCAAACTGAAATAAACCCAGCAAATTATGTGATGTGTACCAAGTTAATATGAATTAGTCACCAAGAAATTTTAGGGAGGAGGTATAACAATGACAAAAGATAATGTTATAATTAAATTTACCTGCTTTAGCCCAATAACATAATCTCCTTCCATGATCTTATCCCAATCAAATCTTTCGGCAAGCCCATTTAGTAAATCTCTTATCTGTTCATACTTTATTGGGCGTAAAGTTTCCACCTCAAAACCAAACTTCTCATGTTCAGTACCAATTCTGAAAAGAAAAAAATACTAACAGTAAAGAAAAATGAGGCATAATTTACCTCGACATAATTAATCTAAACTCATAGCTCTTATTTGTCAGTGTCCTAATATCAGTGACAACGTAAAGGGGAATCAATTGGGTCAAATTGAAATATCTAAATCATAAGTCAGATCTGCTTAGATGCTCAAGGATTTTTATTCGCAAGTGGTGTCTGTATTAAAATGCTGCCAGATAGGCTGCAATGAGAACAAAACCTGGTTTAATATATTTGTAAATATTGTTTTGTTTTTTAAAAAGTACCCCAAGTCCAATGCTTGTCACTGACATTTACCACGTTATTTAATGAAATGGCATTCAAAAGTTCTCATTGTCAAGTGCTTTCAAATTTTACCACCATCTTAAGTTCTTAACCCAATATAGTATTGGAATTCTGTACACCAGATATTAGAAAACTTCTGATACAAAGCCTAATTTGAAAGGCAAATTTGAAGCTACATATAAAAAAACAATAAAAGTAAAAATCAAATTTACAGCAAAGGCCAGCTGCACTTGCACTTCAACTACACAACCTACCGACTATTGTAAAAACTAAATTTCAGGCATTAAAGAAAAATGAAAAGTTCTCATCTATCTCCCAGAAAATTGTGAAATATGTAATGCAAACATTATCCCCTCCCTTTTTTATTTTTATTTTTCTTTTGTTTTTGTGTAAGGAACCCAAAATGCTCCTCCATTCTCCTTTATATATGGATAAAAGTAGCTGTGAAAAGTAAGAGTAGTTAAGGCTTCTTTCTAAGAAATGAGACAAGGGTAGAACAGCTTGTGGTTTTTCTTTTTCCCGTCATGTACTGCAGGGGAGGTATCAGTGGTAATTTCATAATTTGCAAGGCCATGCATGCTACCAATAAGATATGAGAAATGTATCATGGATAGTTAAAATTACCTCCATTTCTTTTTTGGCTTGCATCCAGAGGCTAAGTACCCAACAAGATCTTCTTTTGTTAGTGGTTCTGTCAAAACCACAGCACTACTCTCTGAAGGGCTTGAATGCATTGCCATTTTATTCCCTCTTTTTGCAATGTTGTTATATCTAAAATTTATAATATTTTCTCCAAATCTGACCTTTCTCTCGTTTAATCCCGTGTAGAGGGCATCATGGCAGTGGATTTGTTGGCCGAGGGGCAATCTCCAAGTAGCCACCATTGCTAGCAGCCTGTTCAGAAAAAAATACAAAAATGAGAATAAGGTAGGCTTGATTTTTGGAATAGGCACAGTTTTGTAATTTCTAGGAAATATACTCAGATTGGCACGAACATGCATGGAGCAAGTGTTCCTTCAGCAATAATTTACAAAGTAGTTTCTCGTTATAACGAAAATTAGCCTAATTAAATGGAAGGACAAGGTTAAAAGTGCCCTTCCCTAAGGGAATAATGGTAGCACAGAGAAGGCCATATCCGAGTATTCCAGCCAAATGCCAAAATAATTCTAAATGAAACCAAGAACTCAGTTCCAGTAAGAACAGCAGTTCTCTTTTTTCACTGGAAATAGTGTTATTCCACTGGTAAAAGGAACAGCAATTCGATTCCCAAGAACAATAAGATAGAATAGTGAAATACGAAAAGCATGATTACCAGGAGAATAAGAGGATAATTAGGGTTTTTAGCAGATCTCGGATTCAAGCACCGTTAGATTCGAACAACCCAAAGTGTGATATAGGAAAGCAAATTATTTACCACCAGAAAAAAAAAAGAGTAAAAGGGTTACAGGCTACACTATTCCAAATTTCTATTCTGTACTTGTTGTACCTGCATTGCCTTATTGGGTACAATCATAGGAGGAAAAGTAACCATATGCTATGATCATGCTAATGACAGAGATATTCCAATTCTGGATGCCCAGGGAGTACAATTTGAAGCAACTATTAGCTATTTCATGGAATCCCTATATTCATAATGGCTTTGGTTGTCAACTGTACCTCACCAGGCTAAGATACCTATATCGGTATCTGACAGGCTTCTGGTACTGGAATCACAAAATAACAAAGGATTGAGGAAATAATGAAGTAAAGCCTACCATTATTTATGCATGTTTTCACTCTGTCCAAAATATCATGATATGATAACAGTATACAGAAACGCCTCGTTTAATTGAATGGTTCAAAAATGCAAAAAAAAAATAATAGTATATGGCTACTGGTGTACGTCTCACACCACCCTTGGAAAGAGAAATCACATACTGGTAACAGTTCATACGCACTCATGGGATCCCAAAATTGGAGCGAATAATTTCTGTATCGGTTAATTAAACAGCGGATGCTAACAAAGTAGGTTATTAAAAAAAAAAAAAACAAATCAACATCAGTCCAATACAGGGGTCTTTGAGATTACCCTTTGTGTGTAGCGTCGCTCTGTGAGTAGCTTCAATTCTCCGCAGCAGGGAGGTGGTAGGGAGGTGGTGGTAGGGAAGGGGAGGGGGTGTATTTTCTCTTATTTCCCAAGAAAATCGCACATTTTGCAGCAGCGGTTTGCTTTTTGCTTTTTTTTTTCTTTTGGTCGATGAAGAAGGATAAGGGGTCGGTAATAAAAGAACAAGTATCCTGTAAAAGATTCCCTTCACTTTACGGTTTGAGATTAACTCTCAGCCGCTTTGAGATCCGGGCCAACGCAGGAGCAGCATTATTGGGCTTTGAGATTCGTGCCAAGTTAAAAATAACGGTCCAGATCTAATAATTGTAAAAGATTCCCTATACGGTACCGGGAGCATGTGAAAAATATTCGCTGTGTAGAACATTAAATTGCAAAAATATTATAATTTGCCACGTCAGCAAAAATGTTATATAAATTTTATATAATTATTATGTTTACTAGTAGTTGTTAACACATTTTTGTAACTGAAATTGCAATGTTTTTATAAGTGAGATGAACACGGTGGATATCAGGTAAATGAATTTCAACAAAAAATTTCCTGATTTGGTATAATTTGCATACATTGGTTGAAGTTAGATTGTATTTACATAATATGATCATTAGGCATGTATGGATGGTGATAATTCACGGACAATGTATTAACTTGATAATCTTATCAATGGCAAATAATAATTTATAATTGTAGAATCCAACCTTTAAAATATTATCTGTAGTCTGATAATATGATCAAGGTGAAAAATATTATCTATTATATAATTATATGATGCATGTGAAAAATGATAGAATTTAATGCTAGTTTTATCATTTATAAAGAAAAAACTTAAAATCTTACAAGGATCTATTTGTAAAAAGTCTTTCATAGAATATCAAGTGACACTAAAATTGCATGCAATTTTATACACATCTAATACAGGTTCCTTCTTATGGGTAATATGATTGGTACGCATAGGCAATTACCAGATGACAATTATTATCACTTCTCTTTATTCCCTTCATCATGGGAATCCGACTCCGCTGCTTGCCAAATAGGCGAGCAGGATCCTGCTTTTTAAAATCAGACCGTTGAATTTTTTTCGTGCACGGATCTCAACGCAGATGAACGGTTCGATTTAGAATAGCAGGGTCCTGCTCGCCTATTTGGCGAGCAGCGGAGTTGGTTCCTCATCATGGAGCGGTCTTCTTTAAAAAATCAAGGTTTTGAATTAAAAAAATAACCATGATGCAGATTAAATAGCGGAATATTTAATTAGAAATATATTTCCTACGTCACCGACTCGGGAGAAATTTGGGTCCGATGGGCATCGGATCCAAAGTGAGTTCGACGGGTTCTCTCACCGTTCGATCTGCTTTAGGATTCGCGCTTTAACTTTCGCGTCTGCTTACAAATTTGTACGCACGGATTTTAAAGTGAATGGGACGGTCCCGAAACCCATCAGACCCAAATTTGAGTCCGATGAGCATCGGACCAAGCCTTTCTCCACCGACTCATAGTATCCCATAAAATCTTACAAAAAAGGTTGGCTAATAAACATTTGTATAGACTTTTCCTTTTTTTCTTTTTTTTTATATAATTTTGGTATAGATACTTACTATGACATTATTAGGGAAGAGTGATTGAAGTTGTTCAATTTGTGTTAAGATTAGTGCAAATTGAAACTTTTTTTTTTTTCAAAAAGATGAAGGTCTGACTTTCAAATTTTATATCATTGTTATTACAACAAATGATTTCTTCTATCTGGGTTCGAACCCATGACCTCCCACATGGAGATCATGTGTTTTTGCTACTAGATCAAAAGCTAGAAATTTTTATATGAATCTCAGCGCGAATCAAATGACTTAGATAGAACATTAAACGGATTTTGGTTCGATATTGGTCAGAAAAACCTCCATCTCCATTGCTAGTTACATAACACCTGTGACTTGTGGAATATTTAAGGAATTCGTATCCTCTGCATTAACGGAACGTGCGTTAATAGATCTGGACCGTCCGATTGAGATCCGCACTAATATTAAAAGTGTGTTATAAGCGTGGGCTAAATTGATTCCAATCCTGATTAGACGGTCAAGATGCATTAAACTTAAAAGATGCTCTTTTGAGTTAATGCAGAAGATGGGGACTCATGCTTAGGGAGGTGTTTGGTGAAAAAAATCTCACGAAAATAAGTGAGAATTTGGATTTGGGATATTATTCTATTGACGAGAACGGAGTAGGTCTGTTGTCTATCAGACCTACTTTTAGGTTCAACGAGCATGATGAACGTCCAATCTAATTCAAGATTTGTGAGCACGAAAATTGAAATAGATACGCACAAAGTTTAAAGCATTCTGCACAAATCTTAAAGCAAATCGACGGTGATTAAACCATCAAACCAGAGTAGGTCCGATGCCCATCGGACCTACTCTCAAATCTCTCTTGACCCATTCGAATGATATTTTTGTACGGAATGGGATGAAATGTTAACCCTGTTTTTTTTTTTTTTCCAACTAGTGTAAAATGATAAAAAAAAATATATATCTCTTAATGTCAAATCCAACTCAATTTTTTTTCTCCTTGTACATAGTGAATGCATTTTTTAATCAGTACCAATTGCATTTTTGTTCACACTAATTTAGTTATAATTTTTTTAGCTATACTACTTTCATTTTAGTATTAACAAAATTCTGCAAATTTTTAAAAGATAGGTTTGATTCCTATTTTTTTATGCAATAACTGATAGTGTATACTCAAAATTTGCATATTAAATTTATAACTATAATTTTTGAAATAAATTATTTGTAATATTTTAAGCAATTATTTTCTATAGAATTGATATGAAAGACAACAAAAATGAATTTAAATAGATATACATATTTTGAAAATAAATTAGAGTGTTCCACAACTATTTTCACGGTACAACTAATTATTCATTTTAACACATTTTCATAATCATACAATTATATATTTATAGGTATAGATTTCTATAAATTAATTTCTATATTTTCATACACGTAAAATCTCATTCTGAATAATCTCATGACAACCAAAAAAATTCTAAAAATGCTTTGAAAACTTCAATATACAACTTGCAAGGTGTTATTTCTATTTCGCCTTCATTAAAGAGTTTGAATTTGGGTCTATATTCTCCGAAATTTTTTTAGTTACCATTGGGTTAATTCCTAATTAAACAAATACCACCCAAATCATCTTTTTTTTTTTCCATAGATACCACTCACGCTTCCCCAGTCCGCGCACCAACCCTTTATTTTTTTTTTGTGGTTCTGTTCTTTTTTGTTTTGCAATTTTGGAATTATGAATTTTGTTTTGGATGCTAAATTTTATTTTCCTTAAAAGACAAAATTTTATTTTCCTTAAAACAAAATTCATAATTCCAAAATTGCAAAACAAAACAAAACAGAACCACACACAAAAAAAAAAAAAGTTGGTACTTACCCAGGAGATGGTGCCCTTCCCCAGCTAGAACACTAAATGGTACTCTCCTCCCGAGTGCCCACCAGCCTATTTTGATGCACGAACTGAAAAAACATGAGTGGTAACTCTAAAAATAAGTTAATTAGGATAATATTTGTTTAATTAAGAATTAATCATGTGGTAAAAGAAAATTTCGTCGTACTTTTTGCTTTTCATTTATTCATCACCTTTACTTGTGGTCCCCAGCACTCACTTTAAGAGAAAGATTCTTCAAGAAAGGTGATGAACTGTCGACTGGGCCCGACTCCATCTCGACGTGAGCGCTTACGACACCAACAAGGATGAGTTCATGTGCTACAACAGCTGAAGTAAAACAGGCGTGTACAATTAATTATTATACCTTACTAAAAGAAAATGCGGAATGGGAACACTGAAAGGTGTGTGTGTTTCTGCGTCTATTACTCTGAATTCGGGTGTGTGGTGTGCCAAAAATATGTATAATAGAGAAGAAATCAAATGGCAACACTGCCCGTTGTACGCGATTCAACACAACAAAATAAAAGTAGGAGACAAGATGCGTAAGCTCCAACGCAACAGATGCCTACATTTTTATTAATATCCAAAGTTAATTACAAATTAATAATTGTAAACCGGCTATTTTGCGGCTGGTTTTATATATTTTTTTTTTCACGTAATTAATCATATGAATAGAAAGTTTATGGTTTGAGATGTTGAATTAATATTTTAACATAAAATTTCATCATGATATTTTTTTTTCCAGGAAGAGTTCTTATTTGAAAGGTTGAATATATTATTTTAATGAGGAGGGTTCAAATGCCTCCATTTTTCATGCCTCCACCATGCCTCCATTTTTTAAAACTTTAATAACTCAAAATTTAAAACTTAAAAGTCAAAATAAAACCGTTGGATATGATCTACATCATTTTATCTATGCACGTGTAAAAAATTATGACATTTCAATTTTGTTTTGGTTGTCATCAAGAGCTTGTAAAAAACGTACTAATGTGGATAATTTCTAGACGTTGATTTTTCAACTTATTGATTCACATAAAAATAAAATCAAAATGTGATAATTTTTTATGAGCACATAGATAAAATGATGTAGATCATATCCAACGGTTTTATTTTGACTTTTAAGTTTTAAATTTTGAGTTATTAAAGTTTTTAAAAATGGAGGCATGGTGGAGGCATGAAAAATGGAGGCATTTGAACCCTCCTCTATTTTAATATGATAATGTTAAAATATTAGAAAACGATTCAACAATTCAACAATTTCGTTTGACCTTTTTGTTTTTTATATTAAAATAATATAAAGTTTATAGTTTGAGATGTTGAATTAATATTTTAATATAAAATTTCATTATGACATTTTGTTTTTTTTACAAGAAGAGTTCTTATTTGAAAGATTGAATATATTATTTTCATATGAAAAATGTTAAAATATTAGAAAACGATTCAGCAATTCAACAATTTCGTTTGACCTTTTTGCTTTTTATATTAAAATAATAGAAAGTTAATGGTTTGAGATGTTGAATTAATATTTTAATATAAAATTTTATCATGACATTTTGTTTTTTTATCAGAAAATTCGTATTTGAAAGGTTGAATAGATTATTTTAATATGAAAGTTTCTATTTTAATATGAAGTTAATAAATAAATTATAAAAATTTGGAAACCGGCCACAAAATGGCCGGCTTCTGGAGAAGAGAAAACCGGTCATTTTGTGGCCGGTTTGGACATTTTTGGAAAAACCTAGCGGTTCTGAGTATAATTATTAATTTGTAATTAACTTTGGATATTAATAAAAATGTCGGCAACAGATGCCTACATTGGAGAGAATGTATTTGGAGAATTTTTTGTTTTTAAAAAATATTTGAAAAGAAGAAAGAAAAATATAGAGTACCCACATATTTTTTATGAGTAGAAGAATCAATAGGACTACATTCTACACCTGATCGGGAACTATGTGAGGCTTAATTTTTAAGCTGCACTAATCCACACATGTTCGGCAATAAAATTGAAAAATAATTTTTTTAAAAAAGGCTTAATTAAGCTTGACAAAATGCTTAAGCCATGTAAAACTATGACTTAAAAACTTGAACAAGCTTAAGAAAGATGAGCAAAAGGAGCACTAAGGAGGTGAGATTAAGCTGCACTAAGGAGCACCCATTCAGTAAGCTTAAGACTCCTTAGAGCACTAAGGAGCTCTAATGAAGCATAAGCTGAGCTTGCCGAACAACACCTACGGATTTAAAATTTGGATTAGTTTGGATCGGTAGAATTCCTACTGATCCAAACCCGTTATTCTTTTTTTGAAATTTTCTCTATTAAAATATAACTTTTTTAGAAAAATAGATAAAGTCTTTCTAGTACATCTAAATTAAAAATACTCTATCTATTATTCTAAAAAAATTAATAGAGAAAATAAAAAAACTAGTAGTATTTCTACCGATTTAAACTTTTAGAATTCCTATCGTCTTTCTACCCATGAAAATTTAATAGTACTCTTTCTATTTTTTCTCTCTTTTTTTAATATTTTCTATAGATAAAAAATTCTCATGTGTTTGATATGTCCAAGACATGAATAATTTCTTAAAAATATTTTTTTAATATTTTCTTACAAGGATTACCGGGTGATTTATTATATTCTTTATTATTTTAGTGCTAGTTAATTTTTTCGTAAAAACAAACTTATTTTTATAAAAACTGTTTTATTTAAAAAAATAATATATATTTCTGTTTTGGAGTGAAATCCGAAAAGCAACCTGAGTCTGCATAAAAATTGAAAAAAAAAAAAAAATAGTTTTTTATTAGATATTTCTCTTTGAATAAATTCTCAGGATTGGCCACTAATATATTCTGCTGGTGCCATTATAGAGGTTTTTTTTTTTAAATAGAATTACTGTAAACTAAATCAACGGAACAAGCCTTCGGCTTTGGTATTTTCGAAATCTAGCCTCCACCGATCCTAGGGACCGGTGTAGCAAAAAAACCCAGCCTACACCGGTCCTGGGGATCGGTGGAGCCTGTTTTGCACCATACGGGTGCAGACTGCACCCCTTGCCACAGAAAATCCCATCTTTAGCTCCACCGATCCTAGGACCGGTGGAGGCTTCATCTCCCGAATTTCAACCCGAGAGCTCCATCTCTGTCACTCCCTTCTCCTTCTTCGTTTTCTCTCCGAACTCTTCTTGTTTTTTTTTTTTCTTTTATCCTCTCAATTTACTCAATCATTTATTCATCCAATTATTTTAAAATTTCTGGATCGTCTAAGAGAGTTAGAAACTCTTCGGATCTACGATTTTGACGAGGTAAATATCTCTCTTTTTATAATTTTTTATTTTAGCCGAATTAAAATGAATAACTAATTTAATTTAGTTTGTTTAGTATATTTAGATTGTTTTTGTGAAATGTAGTGTTAAATTAGTATTTGGTGTAATTTAGTGTTGATTTGGAGTATATTTAGTAATTTAGTGGTAATGTAGTGTAATTTAGAGTTCATTTGATGTAATTTAGTGTAATGTAGTGATGTAGTATTAATTTAGAATTTATTTGATGTTAATTTAGTGTAATTTAGTATATATGTAGTATAATTTTGTGTAATTAAGTGTTCATGTTGTTTAATGTAACTTTTTAGTAATATGTATTATAATTTTTATAAAATTAGATAAATGTGTGATGACTCTCATGAAGTTTAAAATTAGATAAAATTATAAATGTGTAAAATTAGTAATATGAAGTATAAATTTGTGTAGTTAAGTGTTCATGAAGTTTATTTTTAAAATCAAAATTAGATGATATGTTGTTTACATATAGTTCAATTTTCATTATTGTAGCCATATGCTTGAAAAAATATTTGTTTATATATTTATGTGTAATGACTCTCATCAGTTGCAAAAATATTTGTTTATCATAACAGAGTCAATGGATAATCCGGATTATCCAGAGTTGTTGAAATTAGCACCACAGAACCACAGGGCATGGCAAGTTCGTGATATGGTAATTTTGATTATATTTATTAATTATTTGTTGCAAATAAATATTATATGAAGTATTTGAAGGGTTTATAATGTTTTAATTCTTTTTGGCAGCCTACCTCTTCATTGCAGGTAAATTCACATCAGACTAGTATTGCTTACAACAGTCGGATGGATGGTGCTCTGAAGATGTTAGGATTGTATCAAATTGCTCGCCTTAATGATTGCAAGATTGATCCGCATTTGATTACTGCTCTGGTTGAGAGGTGGAGGCCGGAGACCAATACATTTCATCTACTTGTCGGTGAGGTGACAGTGACGTTGGAAGATGTTGCATGTCTTTGGGGCTTATCGACTAAGGGTAATTAATAATCAGAAGTTGTTTATCGGTTAATTTAATTACCTATTTATAAAAAATAAATTGTTAATTGTATAATTCTTTTAATTTGCAGGTGACGCGATTACTGGCACCAGCGATACTGATTGGGACCCATACTTAGAGTTTGATCTAGGGGCTGATCCGGCTATTTTTTACAATCACCTCCATCAGACAATGCCATATAAATATAGGATTTATAATCCTAACACATCGAAAGAACGATTGTCCGTCTCTGCTTATGCGCTTAGACTAAAATGGTTGCGGGCGCAATTTAGTTTACCCTTAGAAGATTGGCACAATGATGAGATAGTTGCACGGTACACTCGAGGTTTTTGTATGGATTTATTCGGGTCGGTTATGTTTCCAGATTCAAGTGCGGATGGAGTCCCTGCGATGTACTTGCAATTCATCACTGATCTAGAGACTCCACGAGAATACAATTGGGGAGGTGCTGTACTTGCACATCTCTATCGAGAGTTGTCACGTGCTTGCCACGCGGGGGCAGACACGATAGTGGGTCCGATGTTGTTGTTACAGATTTGGTCATGGACTCGATTTGCTGTTGGTCGGCCTATACCCCGATCAGAGCCACCTCCCTTCGGTGGTGCCGATGAGGATATGAGGAATGCTTTCGGTGTGAAGTGGACCACTTTTCATTTGTGGCCAGAGAACCCTCACTTAGGTAAAAAATTTATAATTCGAGATAACTTCGATAGATTTATAATTGTTTTTTAAAATTTATAAAACGAGTTGGTGGAAATTGTCCATGCACCTGTTGGTACTACAATTGCATACAATTTCCATTGACATTTAGAAGATTTACATTTAACTCTATACTTAGTTTTGCTGCTGTTTAGCACTTCCAACTCTGTGTTTCGGGGTAGGTGAAAATCAGCAAGTTCTGATTTTAGTTTGGCTTTGGATTCAAACATTTGACCTTCAGCAAATTTTTCATCTAACCTGGGGGGGTTCGCAAAAAATGCACGATCCTTGTATGGCATTGGCAATTCATCGTTGAATGATGAACATGGATGCTTAAGTCCTCGATTGAGGAATGGGATCGACTCGTGCCAATCCTTCAATATTTCTCGGGCGTTCATTTCAGCCTCAAATTCGTCCATATCTGCGTCCCATGCTTCATCAGAATCGTCATCATCAAAGAACTTGTATCAGATTCATTGTCTCGATCTGATTGCTCACAAGGGTCATCACCAGCCTGAACCGGAGGTGTGTAGGTGGGTACAGGTACACTGCCCGAGTCAGGATGAAAGCCGGTCTGAACCGACGGTGTGTTACTACCTCTAGGCAAACTATCTGGACACGGATCATAACTGATTTGGGTTCTACCCTGGTGTGCCTCAGCTACCAATTCTATAACCTTAAATCCAGCCACTTGAGCTGCAGTTTGTTTAATGACATCCCAAGTTTCCTCATTTTCTATCCAAAATAGTGAGAAATGGTACGATCCGGGTTGTGCTGTGTTCATACGTACCCTGATTGTCAATTTGACTCGACTTGGAAGCAATTCAAGTCCAACGTATATTTGCCGTCTTACAATAGCAAAACTGGTAGAATCAGATACGGTAAAGGTAAATGCAGCCCCTATGTCATAACCAACACCTGTTGAAGTGTTTTGGAGGTTACCACCATAATACACATTGATCAATAGCAGTGACATTTTGCTGAACAAAATTCAAACACCAAATTAACTCCAAATATTTTTCAATTTTACAACACCAAATATAAACAGATGAGTAAAAAAAAACTCACAATAATAATCAGAAGATGATGCTGAGTACAATGGTGGTGGTGATCTGTTCATATGGCAACTCCTCTAAGAATTTGAGAAAACGGAAATAATGAAAGAAAGAAGAAAGAAGAGAGGTTCGGTTCGGCTGGGAAGAAAGAAGAGAGGAGAAGGTGCGGTTGGCTGGTCTTTTACCCTAAACCTACCTACACCGATCCACAGGACCGGTGGAGGCATTTTTTAAGCTCCACCGATTCACAGGATCGGTGTAGGGTGTTTTCCGTGTGGTCCTGCGTGTAACTTGGTGTGGCTGTGCAAAACAGGCTCCACCGGTCCCTAGGACCGGTGTAGATTGGATTTTTTTTGCTCCACCGATCCTAGGGA
This sequence comes from Carex parvula, assembly GCA_025461045.1. Lineage (NCBI taxonomy): Eukaryota > Viridiplantae > Streptophyta > Magnoliopsida > Poales > Cyperaceae > Carex > Carex parvula. The sequence continues at coordinate 195,836 of JAJGRW010000576.1, forward strand.
TCGGGTTTAGGATTTAGGGTTTAGGGTTTAGGGTTTAGGGTTTAGGGTTTAGGGTTTACAGGGATCGGTGGAGGCTAGATTTCTAAATTTGAAACAGCAAAGGCTTGTTCCGTTAAATGATTTTACAGTAATTCTATTTAAAAAAAAAATCCATTATAGAAGTCAAAAGGCTCCAAAGATATGTTAAGACAGGGACCTGTACTTCCCATATTATCATTTTTGAAACGACACTACATGGCTAATGATCCAATAATTGTCAACAGAATAACCCTAAAATTTTATCTGGATATGCGTATGCTGGTGGGGGAATTTTACAAAACGTCCTACCTAGGGTATTGAAAACGGTCCGGTCCGGTTCAAATCCGCACGGTCCACGGGTTGACACGGGCACGGGTTGGCATGGGTTGGCGGGTTGGCACGGGTCAGGTTCCGCGGGTTAGATTTGGTTCGGTCAACCCAAACACGTGCTCAACCCCCCGGTTCCACGGGTCCACGGTTCGGTCCGGTCTGGTCCTTTTTTTTTTTTTCTTTTTCTGTTTTTGCTTCCCCAGTCCCAGTATGTTTTTACACAAACTATATATTTTTAGTTTTTATTTAGAGGAGTAAACATGATATTATGAATTTTAGAGGGTTTGTAAGAGCAAACTACATTTTGTAGATCTTGTTGAAATTGAAGTTGCACCTGAAGATCCGATCATATATTCTTGCAAGTTATAAACAAACTAAGAAAGCAACGAAGAAATTATATTGTATATATAATACGACTTTTACAGGGATCTTTTCAGAAAGGAACCGGAGTTCAGAATTCAGATCCAGTGCAATACGTACAATTAGATATGAGTTGTCAGTTTTAACTTAGACACAAATCGTAAAACATACCTCCTATAAAAAATTTGAATTTTCAGGGGTTAAGACAGTTCGGGTACAGGTTGGGTCCGGGTTGGCACGGTTTGGCACGGTTTGGGTCCGGTCCGGGACGGTTCCGGGGGTTCAAACGGGTCGGGTAATCACGAGTTTGATCCAAAAAACCGATTCCCCACCTTGCTAAACCCGGCCCACCCGTTTTGACGGTCCGGTCCACGGGTTGACACGGGCACGGCCGGTCCGGATAGGGACCACGGGTGGGCCGGTTCAGTCCGGATCCGTCCGGTTTTTTTCAAACCACTAGTCCTACCTACTGAAAATATCAAATAAAATATTCTTCTCTTAAAATTATTGACAAAATACTCCCGTAAAGCCCAAATTTCCCCTCCCTTATTTAATTGTTTTCCAGAAGAGCATCGTTACATTTTACGTATAGCTTATTGGAGCGCAGGACGGGTTATGGTTAATTTATTATTTATATAATTATATGCCATCAAAGCTCAAGATGAAGTAATCAAGGAGTACCATATATACAACCAAGTAAGCAAGTATGAATTAATGGATTCAATACCATAACATTTTGCACCATTTTCCAACCAGAGAATAAACTATAAAATTATGTAAAAGGGAAGTTAGATCTCGTTGGACGTCTTCTAATGTACTGGTACTTGAATGGTACAGTGTTGAACTTCAAATGAAATAAAATAGTTGTATGATGTCCAGGATGTAGACGAGTGATTGTCAGTATTTATAGATCAGTACATGCTCTGCCAAGCAACTAATTTACCCCTGAAATAAAAAAAAAATAATTTACCCCACATAATATAATGAGTGAGGCTACGGTGCTATGCATAGCACGGATTGAGCTGTGCTACGGCTCAATATTTGAGTTTTCAAAATTCTAACGGTCGGTCCGAACCGTTCAACATGATTATAAAATGAATATGTACTTGCAAACTAAATTTTACATTAATTTTTTTATTATTTTTTTAGATAGGTAGAAAATCACTGTTTTTGGATGGTCCAGAATTTTCAGATCAAGTGACCTAACATTTAAATAAGCTTTAACTAGAGTACTCTAATTTTGTTGCTTGGATAGTGAGGGGCTCAGGTCTTGTTAGAAAACCTTGATATGAAGGACTGTATAATGTTAAAGTAATGCTACTTTTGGAAGTAGGACGAGCAGTCAACCCGGTTGGAAATGGCTTTAAGCTCATAGTCAATTAAACAATAGCAAAAATAAAAATTTTATAGGACAACTTTGATTTCGTGTCAAATTCTGTACATATCAACTTGGTTTTTTGTATTCCAACACGTGTCCAAGTTTTCTGGTGTTATTGTGATTGAAAAACAGCTAAAATTGAAGAGCGAAGAGCGAACTACAATTCAGTGCAAAGAATATCAATGGAAGCGATGAGAAGAAAATTTTGGAGGGAGGTGACTCGACGAAGAGAACTGGAAAGGCAAAAGTAAATTAGAGGGAGGGAAAACTTTAACTTGGCAGCTCAGCAAATGGACCCCACAGGGGCATTTTATCAATAATTTATTGACAAGGGCATTTTGTTTGATATTTTCGGTAGATAGATCAGTTTGTAAAATTTCCCATGCTGGTGGGTTACTCAAGTGACCAAATTATGGATGAAAACACTAAAAAGTTTACACGGTGTCTGCAACGTGTCAAAGGTATTACAAATGGCCGTGTCAGAGACGTTGCTATGTGTCGCTCGTAAAGTGGAAAAAACGTGCCGTGCCGTGACTAAAACGTTGTGATTTTGGTCTCATGCTGTGCTGTGTCGTGATCAAGTTAATTTTTCACGTGCCGTGCCGTGTCGTGACCAAAATGTGTGTCTAAATGTGCTGTGATCATACGTGACTCGCGTGATCATTTAATCATAATTTAGGTTAGTTTATTTAAGATTCACTATTAAATCAATATCTAATGGTCCTAATTACACGTGACTCGCGTGACTACGTGCCATGTCGTGCCGTGACTAAATCTTTCACGTGCGGTCGTGCGTGCCAAAGTTTCAAAACATGAGCACGGCACGCGAATGGTCACGGCACGAGATACGTTAGTCACGGCACATACTGACACGCGTGTCATGCCGTTACCGTGCCTTTCCGTGACGGAGCCGGCTCCGCCGTGGCATTTTTTCCACTCTAGTCCCTCGTATTCCATCTCCGACGAAAGGTTTGAATAAATGCTAGATGGTGTCGGACTGTAGGCGGTAGGCACATAGGGCAAGAATCCAATTAAAGATCAGAAGACTCGGAGGCAAGAAAGGAAATAAACTGGATAAATTACAAGTTACCCCTTACCAGTTTGTCTAATCGACACTATGAAATACCGAAAGGGGAATATCCCTACAACGGTAAAACCTAAGCTGATGAACTAGAACTACATGTCTACATACCAAATGACAAGATTTAGATAAAATTGAAATTGGAATTATTATCAAAAAGTTTTTGTATATCCAATGCAGTGCACACCATCTCTTATAAGTACATTATACACAATAAAGGAGAAAAACCTATTCTATAATATATTTATATATATTCCACAGAATAAAAGATTTGTAAGAATCTTGCCAAATCTTCATAATTTAGTAGAGTATCTTGACACCAGATACTCTAACACCATAAAAAAAAGGCCATATTTGAACTATCCTATCCATATTTCTAACTCATGATTTCTCACTTAAAAGATACTGCCTTTGCCATTAGACTAAAAGCTGATTCTTCCATCTTATTTCCTTAATGTCCTCAAATTCAGATAAAATAACAGCTATTACCTGACCCAACAAATCATTCCAATAAATATCAAACAAAATAATCATTCTTATTATTATGGGAGAGCGGCCTTAAGGGACTTGGTGAATGTCTCGAGCTCTTTTAATCCCTCTTCGGGAGAGTTCGATTCACCAAGTAACCTCACCAGTGCACTGCCAACTATCACTCCATCAGCACCCAATTCAGCTATCTGTAATTGTACATTTACCAATTTCAATGCATATGTATGCAAAAGGTATTATATGCTATGAAAAGCACCAGTAAAGCAAACAAAGAGGAACTGTCTTTTAGTAACTGAACAAGTCTTAAAGTTAGTACTTTAGTAGTACTTGTTCGATACTGGTATATTGAACTGTGATTATGGATTGACTAAATAAGTCAGTGTGGTTTTACCTGCTGAACATGCTCCGGCTTTGATATGCCAAATCCAACTGCAACAGGTTTGTTGTTGCCTATCAACAATAAAAGCAAATAAATTAGGGATCCAAAAATAATTGGAAGGAAATTAAAATAAGCAAAAAATGAAAAGGTTGAGAAGAAACGAAATAATATGAGAGCATAGTTCTAACTTCTAACAGAAGATTTGCACTTGCAAATTTTTGTCAAATAAAAAAAAATTACCCACATTACTACCTGCTCCCAAGCAACAAAATGAAATGAGTAACAGAAAAGGCACTTCTATAAACAAGCACCTGCAACAAAAAGTTTGGTACTTCTTGAAGAAATTAGAACATTGGAGCCTACAGGTGACAGTTAGTATATTTTGTGGGGAGCAGTACATAGTTTTTCCTGTTTTACAAATGTGTACATGACATTTGAACATTTGTCGGGTCAACCATGAAACTTTTCTTTGTAGAAGCAACAAAAAGGAGAGATAAAAGGTGAAACCTGTTTAATCTCCTGAAGAAGGGACTGAACGCGCAAATTTACAGTTGCACGTACGTGCACCTGTAACCCCAACCAAACTCACCTACAGGGTAAGTTAAGAGTTTAATCTGAATTTACATAATAAATCCAGTAACAAGAAAACAAATTTAATCTTTCAAGGTGAACTATAAATATGTGCTTAGTTATCTAGGTCATGCAAAGGGTTATGTGAGCCTGAAAAAAATAACCGTATCAGCTATTTGATCATAACTGCACCAGATATAAATTATATATACTTGTAGGGATCAAATTTAATAGTAGAGACCAGTACGGGTAGACTAGCTTCCACATGCTAGTATACGGCATTATGGTGTTAACTGATTTCACTTTAAAGAAAATGCAGTAAAAGAATAGGACTTTTGACAGATGAACCCAATTCTTTTTTATACTTGCAAACGATGTGTACATTACTCATTTGTAAAAATATTACTGTTACATTTTTTATTTAAGGAACTTCTAGTTCGGTCTCATCCAACTCCCTGATCCCAAAAACAAACAAAGAGATATAAATTTTCAGGGGATGTTTGTTGTATTGAGTGGTTACAACTTAAAAAGTGAGGTTCAGTTCAGATGATGAGATACACAAGGGCAGAGTAGCCATTTTAAACCCTGGATCCAATAGTTAGGATTACTCACAAGTATAAACAATGCTGAATTTTAATAGCAAAGTCAGTGAAGTTTCACGATCATAAATATTATGGTAAAATAGTAGTATAACATTAGACAAGTACGATGATTTACAAGATAAAGAAAGCCTTCAGAGGCATCCGCAACGGTCTTCATTCTCTTTGTGGGTGTGGTTGGTGTAGTGAGTTGAACCTAATAAGACAGATGAACATTACAAGAGGATTATTATAAGCTGGCAGGCAGAAATGTAATAGTGACATTCATATTGTTTTCTTTTCCAGTCTCAACTCAGAGTAGGCAAGCTTTCTATGACTAAATCAGGCTGAACTGACATGTGGTTATCAGTACCACTGTGCCACAGTAGTCAGTTCGGCAGGTCCAGTCCTGGTATGATTAGAAATAAAGAAGGCAGACAAAAATGGTACCAGCTCAATGCCATGTCTAGCTGCTTCACCCTTTAGAATTTTAAGTCTTCTCGAAAGGCACATCTGGTACTACAAGACCTGCACCAACACCATATAACCATTTCGTCGTCATCAGAAGGCTCACAACAGCACTGGTACCATCCAAACTAGAATGACAGTGCAGAACAGACCTGAAATGTACCAGTAAGCTGGTGAATAGATTTAGGAAAGAGAGGATAAATCCTGTATTGATCTTGTGTATAATTTGATTCCACTTACATGAGTCTATTTATAAACTTGATTATGTATATATTGATAAACATCTCTACAAAGCATCTCTATTTATAAACTTGATTATGTATATATTGATAAACATCTCTACAAGAAATCCTACACTTATAATGTTTGCAAAAAGGCTTTTGTTAGAAAAGAAAAGGCCTGCGATTAGTTAATATTGTTTAATACTGCCAGTATTAAGAATAAAATAAAATAGTCGACATAATATAACTAAAATTTACTAACAAAAATATCAGGCATGACCAATGCAATTTATAAGAAGTACTAAAAATAAGAAATCAAATCTAATTATCACTTAATTAAGATTAGCTTCAATGGTCCATTTTTGTTTTTTGTTATTATAAGCTAACAATGCTAATGCCAAACAGCAGGAAACATGTTTGAAAATCTCAAAACAATGCAACAACAAAAGGGCCAGGGGCCAGGGCGGATACACATGTATTCAATGGGGGTCAATTGACCCCCATTCATATTCAAAAACTAGGTATTTATACATTATTTTCTATATAATTTGGAGTAAAATGTTATGGTACTGTAAAATTGAGACTCATATACAGGATGAAAATTTTATATGATTTGACCCCATTCACGTTTGATTCCCATAGCTTGAAGTCTGGTTCCGCTTCTAAAGGGCAATTAATACTTACCAGTACTATTACTTATAAAAATTGCCTTGATGAAAACTATAAAAAGGAAAGTAGTTTTTTTTCTAGTGAAGAAGAAGAGGAGGAGGCTACCATGAACGCCAACATCTCTAACCATGGTCATGAACCTCTCGATACCAAGTTTCAAAATAGGATTGTTGTACATGAAAAGGGCTATTGGACAGGATAGCTCTGGTACAACCTATTTATGGATAGTTTGATTAACATTATTAAAAACATTACATAAGAAATAATAATGAAAAGAGTACATCACTCATCAATATATTATAATTGATTAATTTCAGCATACTACTTGACTCCTCCCCAAGTTCCATAAAAAACCCAATTTTAAGGAAGAGGGGAGGAGAACAGATCCTTCCTGCACAGATTGGTGCTTCAAGCGTCTTAATCAATGGTTTAAATAGCGATTATAGCGGTATAGCGGGACGGTTAAAAAAAATAAGTCATTGCACTAAGTAGCTAGCTATAGCGCCGATAGCTAGCTATATATCGCCCATAGCGCCATAGCTTTTAGGGTCCAAAACAGCTATAGCTAGCTATTTAGAAGCATGGTCTTAATGATAAGGCATGCATGATTTATAGTTTAGCAGAGGCACATGTGCAGTTGCAATTTTTTAATCGGTAATTATTATTATTATTATTATTATTATTATTATTTGAGTAAAGTTGGAGGTCAAGACACAACTGATCTAATATCTACTAGAGATTTCTTATTCAGATTTTAAACCTGCGACCTCCTACACATAAGACATTCACTTTGACACTAGACTAAATACTTGTTCATTATTAAAAAAGTATTATTACTTTATTTATTACTTTCTTATATCCATTTGTACTTGTAATCATCTATTTCTATTACAATGTTTCAAAGTTACAAAACAGTTCATATATTATGTAAATTTACAAATGTATCCCTATTACCATGTTTTTATTAAACATGGTAATAGTCCATATATGTAGAGTTTCTATTAAACAAAAGGCATAATAACAGCTCTATTTCTCAACAATTATCATGGAAGAGCGGCCTTAAGGGACTTAGTGAATGTCTCGAGCTCTTTTAATCCCTCTTCAGGAGAGGTCGATTCACCAAGTAACCTCACCATTGCACTGCCAACTATCACTCCATCAGCACCCCATTCAGCTATCTGTAATTGTACATTTACCAATTTAAATGCATATGTATGCAAAACGTATTATATGCTACGAAAAGCACCAGAAAAGCAAAAAAAGAGGAACAGTCTTTTAGTAACTGAAGAAGGAAGTCTTAAATTTTGTACTTTAGTGGTACTGGTTCAATACTAGTATATAGAACTCGTGATTGTGGATTAACTACAGAATTGAGTGTGGTTTTACCTGCTGAACGTGCTCCGGCTTTGATATGCCAAATCCAACTGCAACAGGTTTGCTTGTTGCCTATCAACAATAAAATAAAGACTTTAGAGATTCAAAAATAAATTAAAGGAAGCAAGAAAAGGAAAGGTTGAGAAGATATAACATCATATGAGCATAATTTGTTTCATTAATTATGAGCAAAATTATAACAGAAGATAATTTTGTCAAATAAAAAAACTGCCCACATCACTTTGTGCTTTTGAGCAAGAAAATTAAAAAAAGTAACAGAAAAGACACTTCTATGAACAAGCACCTGCAACAAAAGGTTTGGTACTTATTGAAGACATTAGGACATGGGAGCCTACAGGTGACAGTATATTTTGTGGGGAGCAGTACACAGTTCTTCCTATTTTACAAATGCGCACATCTGTCGGGCAAGCATGAAACTTTTCTTTGTATAAGCAACAAAAAAGAGTGATAAAAAAGGTGAAACCTTTTTAATGTCCTGAAGAAGGGATTGAACACGCGGATTTACAGATGCACGTGCACCTGTAACACCAACCGAACTCACCTACACGATAAGTTAAGATTTTAATTCATATTTACATAAATCAATCCAGTAATAAGAAAACAAATTATATCTTTCAAGGAGAACTACATATATACGCTTAGTTCTCTAGTTTGTGCAAAGGGTATGTGAGTCGAAAAAATAACCGTACCAGCTATTTGATTATAGCTGCACCAGATATTCTTTAGTACTGGTAGGTATCAAATGTAGTAGTAGAGACCAGTACAGGTAGGGTCTAGCTTGACAATGCTAGTACATGGCATTATGGTGTTGACTGATTTTGCTTTAAAAAAAAATGCAGTAAAGAACATAGGACTTTTGCCAGATAAACCCAATTATTTTTGTATTTGCAAATGACACCATGCGTTACTCATTTCTAAAAATAATACTGTCCTTATCTTCATTTAAGGAACTTCGAGTTCGGCCTCATTAACTCCCCGGTCCCAAAACCAAACAAATAGATACAGACTTCAGGGGATTTTGTTGTATTGAGTGGTTAGAAAGTGAGGTTCAGTTTAGATGAGATACATAGGGGCAGATTAGCCTTTTTAAGCCCTGGATCCAATAGTTAGGATTACTCACAAGTATAAGAAATGCTGCATTTTAATTGCAAAGGCAGTGAGGTTTCAGGATCATAAATATTATGGTAAATTAGTTAGTATAACAATAGACAAGTACATGGTATTAAAAAAAAAACATTAGACAAGCATGTGGTATAAAAAAAAATAATAATAATTAGACAAGTACGATGATTTACAAGATAGATAAAGCCTTCAGAAGCTTCCGCAATGGCCTTCATTCTCTCTGTGGGTGTGGTTGGTGTAGTAAGTAGAACCTAATAAGAAAGATGAAACTCAGAAAACAAAAAGACTCAAAGAAGAAAAAGATAATAGGTTATTACAAGAGGATTATTTATAAGCTGACTGGTAGAAATGTAATAGTGACGTTCAGATTGTTTTTTTTTTTCTCAGTCTCAACTAAGAGTGGGTAAGCTTTCTATGAATAAATCAGGTTGAACTGACATGTCGTTATCAGTGCCTCAGTATTCAGTTCAGCAAGTCCAGTCCTGGTATGATGAGAAATACAGAAGACAGACAAAAATGGTACCAGCTCAATGCCATGTCTAGAAGCTTCACTCCTTAGAATTTCAGTCTCCTCCAAAGGTACATCTGGTACGACAAGACCTGCACAACACCATACAACCATTTCATCATTATCAGAAGGCTCACAACAGCACTGGTACCATCCAGACTAGAATGGCAGTGCAAACTAGATCTGGAATGTACCAGTAAGTTGGTGAACATGTAAAGTAGTGATGCAGGTTAGGTTTTGAAAAAGAGTTCCTTTTGTAAGCCCTCTACATTAAAACAATGCAACAAAAGGGCAATACTTGCAAATACTGTTGGTAAAATTTCTGCAATTGCCTAAATGAAAATATTAAAACAAAAATAATAGTATTTTCTAGGCATCACAAGAAGAGACTACCATGAATGCCGATATCTCTAATAATAGTCATGAACCTCTCCACACCACGCTTCAAAATTGGATTGTAGTATGTGAAAAGGGCTATTGGACATGATAGCTCTGGTACAACCTATTTATGCATAGTTTGATTAGCATTGTAGAAAACATCACAGAAGAAATAAGAAAGAAAATAGTACATCACTCAAAAATCCTCTTCTTCTTCAAGGCTTCTTTAGCGAGTTTTCTTTGATTTCATACTCCAATGTCTCTCACTCTCTAATCTGATGGGATGATTGAGAGAGAATTCAGTGTGCCTTGTAAAAGTGGGCCCCAGCACTCACTTTACTTGTGGTGTTCAATATTTTCAGAAGAGTTCTTTACATAAGAAGAAGAAGTTCTTTCTTTAGTATTCCAGAAAACAATTCATTTTTCTTTATATAGATCGAATAAAGAGCGTATTTGGTATTTTGATATTACTCATATTCATGATTTAATACATAATGAGACCTAAAATTTCAATAAAATTTTGATAAATTAGGATTCTGAAATGCTCGAGACCAAATTCATAAATAAGCCGAACGACCTCTTGGCTTCATTATTTGATAATTATTCAGTTCAGTCAATCGTTAAAATGAATATTACCACTTTAAGTTCTACAATTAAATGTTCGCATTCTATATGACACATTAATGTTCAAAATAATCTTAACCTTATTTATCACTTTTAATACGACTTTTTTTTTATTAAAGGGCTATGGTACATCCAGCATCTTTTAGATGTTATTTTTTAAAATTGAACCTGTATTTTTCCGAAGAGAGACGAGCACGGTTCTTTTAATTAAACGTAAAATTAACAGATTTACCTCTCTCAGCATGGAAAAGACTGAATCAAAATTCGTTCCTTTTGCCAGGGCACGCATGCAAGCTGACTGAAATGTTATTATATACAACAGAAAACAATAAACACAAATTTGATAATGACACCATTCATTTTGTCTGAATAATGAAAGGGGAAGTTGAAGGATATAGAACCTGAATAACAGGACCATCAAGGAATGGGTCTGAATATGGCATGCCCAATTCAATCAAATCCGAGCCACAAGAGTCTAGAACCTTCAGTGCTTTTGAAGTGGTGGTCAAATCAGGGTCGCCAGCAGTTATAAAAGGGATAAGTGCAACCTGTAATAACAGACGGTGAAGATGGAGCCGGAGACAGATCGAGAGAGAAAGAGAAAGAGAGAAAAGATAGAAAATGCTAACCTTGCCTTGCCCTCTGAGCTTGGAGAAGGTCTCAGAAATGCTCCTTGTCTGAGCGACTTCAAGAGAAGGCATTACAGTAGGAGATTTGAGGCTTACTAAGGAGAGAGTGTGAGAAAGGGCGCAGACGGAGGAGGCTCTCTTGGAAGGGAGCCCGTAAAAGGGGGATGTGAGCGCGAAAGCCATCTGTTTTTGAGGAAATGACTGAAATTCCCAAATCTGGAAAAATGCCGTGTAGAGTAATAGAGTTGCATGCCTGCTTTTATAGTAGTAAAATTTTACCATGTATCCACGTATGATAGAAAGTTGATTAGGATATCGTACCATTTATATAAAGTCAAAAGCTTGCACTGTTTCACGAAAAGAATAGATGCATGAATAAAATGAAATTTTATAAATTAGCACGTGGTTACTCAAATGAAACGCTTTAAATTATATAAATTAGCACGTGGTTACTCAACTGAAACGCTTTAAATTTTATAAATTAGACGTTCTTCCAATAATGAAACGGTTTAGATAGGTATACCGTATACATCACCAACAACAACAAAAATGTTTTAAAACATGGTGTAATTAAAACACATGTGAGGATCATGACTGAGCCAAGATACAAAACCAATGACGTCAACTAAAAGAAGCTTCTTAAAAAAAATATCAGCAAAACGAAAATTTTATACAAGTAAATAAATAGTTAGTATTCCGACATTTTTATTAATATCCAAAGTTTAATAGAAATTAATATTTATGCTCAAAATTCTGGGGTTTCGCCAAAAATGTCCAAACCGGCCATAAAATGACCGGTTTACTCTCCCCATAAGCCGGTCATAAAATGGCCGGCTTATTCTTTTTTTTTTTTTTACGCAAATTATTTTCTTCTTATATAAAGTGTAATTTTATTTTGTCATTGTATTATAATATTATTTTCTTAACTATTTTTCTGGGTACTTATGTCACTCACACCAACTCAATTTATTTCAGGATGCGCCAATTGGTATGCCTTTAATCTTTAAAGCTTATTTTTGTTGTTTAATGCACTTATTCAATTGTTTTAAATATTTTTCTATTTATATTTTATGTTGTACTACTATTTTAATGTTGTAATATTTTCTGTTTAGCATTATAATGATAATTTATTTTATCTGAAAAATATAAAAATAGTACCATAAAAGCACACATATAAAAGAACCGAAATATAGGATAATTCAAATATACCAAACATAAATAGTATACCAAAGGGTAAATTTCGCTGGAGGTCACTAAACTTTGTCCTTTGTCACGAATTGGTCACTCAACTTTGATTTGTCCCTCCATAGCCACTGAACTTTTATTTTGTCCCAATCAAGTCACCCTATAACTTTTCCATCCAAAATATTAACGGAATATAACTTTTCCGTTAGTATTTTGGACGGAATAAGCATATTCCGTTAAATTTTTGGACGGAATGAGCATATTCCGTTATAATTTGGATGGAAAAGTTATAGGGTGACTTGATTGGGACAAAATAAAAGTTCAGTGGCTATGGAGGGACAAATCAAAGTTGAGTGACCAATTCGTGACAAAGGACAAAGTTTAGTGACCTCCAGCGAAATTTACCCTATACCAAATATAAATAATACAAACTAGCGATGATACAACTGAAATGGAGAGGGGGACCATCGCTGAGGCGGTACTCCGGCGTTCGCCCGGTGCTCCCGCGGCCAGGCTCTGTCTCTCTCGGTCTCCACACCAGCATCGGCGTACCTGAGTATCCGCTCGGCGGTATCCCATTTGTCATCACCCGTAGAGACTGTCGGTAATGGCGGAGGTGTACCGAAGATAGATGCGGCGAACCCAGTCCCAAAGGCAGGCTGAGTGATCAGAGTCAAAATAATGATGATTTACGTAGGGTTTTGGCTTAGGTTTTGCATATTTTCTCACACTTATGTTTGATTTATTAGAGAAAAAGGCTACTGTCACCATTCTTTATGTTTTATTACAGAAAACAGGTTTTGGGACTATTTTACACCAAATGGAGCTAGAATCAGGTCAATCGTATCAGCGACGCTTATCGACGAAGTCTCTGTTACGGTCCGTATTGCCTAATACGGACCAAGCCTAGCACAGATCAGGAGATAGCGCTGGAAGCATTAAAACCCTAACCGTCAAGGTCCTGATACGGACCGTATCACCTGATACGGTCCGTAACGGAAGGCGCCTTTTGGGAATAACTGCCGACAGCTGTATCCAGATCAGTTTCTTAGCCCCTACTCAACCTCCAAACGTCCCTCCACTCCTATATAAGGCCCCTGGGCAGAAGAATAACTTATCTTTGTAATTAGGGTTAGATTTGATTAAAGAGAGAAGAGAGGAGTGCTTGTAACAATGTCGTTCCGCGGCTAAGTTCCTTTTCTTAGGGCTAGGCAGTAAACCTTGTTACTCTTGATGTTTTGTGTTCGCGCAGAAACGCAACGCAAGTTTCGGTACGCTTGAGGGCGTACCTTTTAAAACCGCGTTTACACTCCACGAGTAAGGGTTGCAAGTGCACAACCCCTATCGAGTAGTATAATCGGGTATCGATCCACAGGGACGGGCAATTACCAGGTTAGAATCTATCAAACTCGATTAAAAACTACAAGTGAGAAAGGTTTTGTTTGGTATTTAATTTCCTAAAAGGTCAATTCAAACAATTCAAACAATTCAGAAAGATGTAATAAAATGCTAGAAGAAATGTAAATTGTGTTTTGATTATGGATAAAAGGCGTTTCCAGGGTTTCAGATTTCATCTGTGATCTGCCTCTAGTGGTACGGCCCGTACCAAGTTGGTACGGCTAGGCCGTACTCCACTTGATAAGGCAAGGCCGCACCACTCTGGTAAGACCCGTACTGGCTTCCCAGAACAGAGCTTACCAGTTCGAGTTGATGCATTTCCTTGCTGGTACCTTGTGCTAAACTCTTTAGAAAGGTTCAATTGACCATACCTAAGGTTCCTAAGCCTCAACCGTCGTTTGTTGGATCAAGATCTAGGTTGGAATGCAATTGATTGCCTTTTAGGGATTTCTACACCTCAACTCTCGTGTGTTGGTACAGATCTACCCTAGCTGGTTGATTGGAGACCTAAGGCACCCTCTAATCTGTCGATTAGAGGAGAATTCAACCTCTCGGCTTCAATTCGAACTATTCTACCCTAAGCACTTGATTTGGATGAAAGATTGAGATGATCACATGACCTTGATAGGTTCGATCTAAACCTAGAGGTTCATCATACACAATCACAGCAAACAAAGCAAGAGATAGCAAAGAAATCACAATCAATCAATCAAAAGAGTTCATACAAGATACAAGTCAAAGAAAGTCAAAACAAATCAAGAATCCATCTCTAAACCCTAGAAACTGAAATAACTACTCACAGCACATGATCTGATCTAAAAATACAATAAAAGGGATAGAGAAAGCCATGGATCGAAGGGATCGAGAGGAGGAAGCTTGATCCGTCGAGTTTCGCCTCTTTCCTCTTTCTTCCTTCTTGCTCCTAGCTCCTTAGCTCTCTTTCTCTCTCTTACTGTGCTCTCAAATAGATCTGGAATGGAATCGATGTCGAAATTGGAGGGTTCCCCGCTTTAAATAGCCTCTGCCAAAATTTGAATCTGTCAGGCCGCCTTTATGTACGGCCCGTACCAATTTGGTACGGCCTGGCCGTACCAGGCGTGAAGAGCTGAAAACGGCTAAGTCTGGTGAGACCCGTACCAAGCCTGGTAAGGGTCGTACCTCATCATCTAAATCGCCGTTTCTTCGTGTGTTTTGCTCCAAACCTGCAGAAAACAAACAAACACTCAGCAGTACCAAATTCTAAAGATATATCGATGAAATGCACATGATTCTGGTGAATTATGGCACGAATCTGGTACTAAAACAGGCCTAAAATAGACTAAATATGCGAGGTATCATTTTGATATATATATTTCTGTTGATTATGGTTTCTTGTTGTTGAATCTAAATGCTTTTGTGATTTACTATCTATTCATCTAACTTCAATGATCTAGTTTGAGTCTGTTAGGGTAGTGACAGTACTTTAATGGTAAGAGAAACTATTTGTATGAATTAGCCTCGTTGAGATCTATTAGGTTTATGTGAAGAAAACCTTAGCGGGGAAACCATAAACCAGACCAACAAAACGCGTACCAAATTTCATCACTTGCGTAAGGAAAATTGCAGTGATCTGTGTAATAATTTGGGGTTTTTAGAGATCAGTCATTTGCGTAAGGAAACTCGCAGTGTCCTATGTAGAATCTCGATGAAAGATCTGTCATTCTTGCGTAACATAAATCGCAGTGACCTATGTGGTGTCTTTCATAAAACAACAACAGAAAATCAGACGCAACAGGAATATATTATCAAGGAAGATTGAGTGGCAATGGTGTGCCGAAATCCTAGGAATTCTCATCTCTATCTTTATTTTAATTACTTTTAATTGCTTCCTAATTTACATTGATCACAACAACATCTCTCAATTTTCAGATTTCGTCTAGCCTTTTGAAAGATTGTGTTCGATCGATCAAAGCACTGAACCAATATTCTCTGTGGATCGACCCCGAATATACTATTCGATAGGATTGTGCGCTTTCAGTTCGAACTGATAGCATTTCCGAGTTTATAAATATTAAAAGAAACATTGCTCTCTTTTGAGTGATCACTAAGTATGAGACCCGCTATCACTAGCATCTTCATCATGCGGCATCTCTGTGCCATATCAGGGTACTGGCGGTGCCGACATAAAATCCTCCTCATATACCCTGAACTCATGGAGACTGTACGAGAGGGACTCGAGATCCGTAGTATCGGGCTCCTCAGGCGGTGGCTGTGGCGGCATCTCGGTCGGACCCTGCAATCATACACATAATTTAGTAAATTTGATTTGAATGAAGAAATTTACTAAAACCTGACAGATACTGAAGTATGACATACCTGAGTCTGAACCGGACGTCCATGCTTGTCGTACTATGCTGACCACCCAGTGTTGGACAATACCCAACGATGGTAGTCCCACTCTGGATGCGAATCGGGGGAAGGTGGCATCTCATGTGCTATAATCAAGCCCGGGTCGGGCTTGGTCGGATCTATCTTACGCCAGTTGATGTTCTCTCCGACATCTCGCGGCATCGTGATGATCTTCCCACTATGCCCGGCATCCTCAACCGAATTCATATTTTTCTTGAGGATGCGGTACCCAATTTATCGCCAGTTCTTCTTTCCCATCACGGCGATCCCATGAGTTCACTCCTCGATTGCCAGTTCTTCTTTTCTTGATCCCAGTCATGCGATGAAAGATGCATTGATGATGTTTCTCTCCGCCCGCACGATGTCCACAACCTGGTAGAGACCCAGGTTGACGAGGTACTAGTCCATCACCTCGTAGTAGCGCATGTGAGCACACTGCAACTTAATATCCAAAAGAAACATGTCATGCGTTAAAAAAAGTAGTCCACACGGTGTTACCATAACAAAATTCAAACTCAACAAAATTTTAAGAAAACCTAAAAAAAGGTACGTACCTCACGAGAAGCCAGTGAGACTCGGTGATCGTCGTGGGGAATCCACAGGAGAGGACTGATATGCTCGGTGCTGCTGGTACTAATCAGTTCGTCCACTACTGGACGACTGGTAGACCGTCCTTTACGCATCCTGATGTCAAAAATAACCTAAAATAGGCCAATTGCCGTTAAAACAGGCTACAATAACCTAATTTTGGTAAAATATGCTAAAACCGACCAAAATAGGCTTAATTGTGCTTAAACATGCTACAAAAGGTCAATTGCGGTTACAATAACCTAAAATATGCTACAATAGGCTACAATAACCTAATTTCGGTAAAATATGCTAAAGTCGATCAAAATAGGCTTAATTGTGCTTAAACATGCTACAAAAGGTTAATTGCGGTTACAATAACCTAAAATATGCTACAATAGGCTCCAATAACCTAATTTCGGTAAAATATGCTAAAACCGACCAAAATAGGCTTAATTGTGCTTAAACATGCTACAAAAGGTCAATTGCGGTTACAATAACCTAAAATATGCTACAATAGGCTACAATAACCTAATTTCGATAAAATATGCTAAAATCGATCAAAATTGGCTTAATTGTGCTTAAACATGCTACAAAATGTCAATTGCGGTTACAATAACCTAAAATATGCTACAATAAGCTACAATAACCTAATTTCGGTAAAATATGCTAAAACCGACCAAAATAGGCTTAATTGTGCTTAAACATGCTACAAAAGGTCAATTGCAGTTACAATAACCTAAAATATGTTACAATAGGCTCCAATAACCTAATTTCGGTAAAATAAAAAAATATCGACATTGAAGAACGTTTTCGCTGGAATTCGAGATATAGCAAAAACGTGATGGTCCATAACGTCCAGGGCACTGTAGCTGGACGTTATGGTCGATAACGTCCAGTTAATCTGATTGCTAATGATCTCTAATTAAAAAAAAAAAAAACACTGTAGCTGGATGTTATGGTCCATAACGTCTAGCTACAGTGTTTTTTTTTTTTTGGCTTGCTTCAGTTTGCGATTTTTTTGAAAAAAAAAAAACTGCTGTAGCTGGACATTATAGACCATAACGTCCAGCTACAGTATTTTTTGTTAATTAGAGATCATTAGCGATCAAATTAACTAGATGTTATGGTTTATAACGTCCAGCTACAGTGCCCTGGACGTTATAGACCATCATGTTTTTGCTACATCTCGAATTCCAGCGAAAACTTTCTTCAATGTTGATATTTTTTTATTTTATTTTCTATTAATAAAAATTTCGGCATATTCTACTCGTATTTCTATTTTGGAAAAAAAAAATCACAAGACTAAACCCAGAATTTATTTTTTTCTTGCTACGACGCACACAGGAGAGGAAGAGGAGGAGAGACATTTTTGTCTAACTTTTTCTTAGTTAAATATAAAATGTTAATTTGGTATCTGCTAACTATGGTGAATCAGTTATAAATTATAATTAGCCTCGGGGACAAAAAGAAAAAAAATATCGAAGAGTCGGAAGGCATATATAAAGTTACATGGATATGAAGATTGAAATAGAGTTTACTCGCTGACAATACTCAATATATACCAGATACTCCACACCATAAGGCTATGTTTGGATGCACTAAGAATAGTGCTATTCTTAGAATAGCATTGCTATTCGAATAGCTTGAGCAACCAAACGTACTACTTGCTATTCGGAACAAGAAGAATAGCCTTGTTCCTCTATTCTAACAAAAACTTGGAATAGCGATTGGAGCTTTCAATATTAATACTAATCTAATATTTAAAATAATATTATATTACATTTAACATTTAAATTAATATTATATTGTTTTATATTTAATCTAATATTATATTATATTTAATCTAATATTTTATTTAATACTAATCTAATATTTAAAATAATATTATTACATTTAATAATTAAATTAATATTATATTGTATTATATTTAAACTTATATTATATTATATTTAATCTAATATTTTATTTAATACTAATCTAATATTTAAAATAATATTATATTACATTTAACATTTAAATTAATATTATATTGTATTATATTTAATCTAATATTTTATTTAATACTAATCTAATATTTAAAATAATATTACATTACATTTAACATTTAAATTAATATTATTTTGTATTATATTTAATCTAATATTTTATTTAATACTAATCTAATTTTTAAAATAATATTATATTACATTTAATAATTAAATTAATATTATATTGTATTATATTTAATCTAATATTTTATTTAATACTAATCTAATATTTAAAATAATATTATATTACCTGTAATAATTAAATTAATATTATATTGTATTATATTTAAACTAATATTATATTATATTTAATCTAATATTTTATTTAATACTTATCTAATATTTAAAATAATATTATATTACATTAACATTTAAATTAATATTATATTATATTGTATTATATTTAATCTAATATTATATTATATTTACTCCAATATTTTATTTAATACTAATCTAATATTTAAATAATATTATATTACATTTAATATTTA
Source organism: Carex parvula (assembly GCA_025461045.1). Classification (NCBI taxonomy): domain Eukaryota; kingdom Viridiplantae; phylum Streptophyta; class Magnoliopsida; order Poales; family Cyperaceae; genus Carex; species Carex parvula. The sequence goes on from JAJGRW010000576.1 coordinate 215,092, forward strand.
AATAATATTATATTACATTTAATATTTAAACTAATATTATATTATATTTAATCTAATATTTTATTTAATACTAATCTAATATTTAAAATAATATTATATTACATTTAACATTTAAACTAATATTATATTACATTTAATCTAATATATTATTTAATGCTAATCTAATATTTAAAATAATATTCTATTACATTTAATCTATATTATATTATATTTAATCTAATATTTTATTTAATAATTAAATTAATATTATATTACGTATTGGATAAATTATTTAATACTAATCTAATATTTAAAATAATATTATATTACATTTAACATTTAAACTAATATTATATTACATTTAATCTAATATATTATTTAATGCTAATCTAATATTTAAATAATATTATATTACATTTAATATTTAAATTAATATTATATTGTATTACATTTAATCTAATATTACATTATATTTAATCTAATATTTTATTTAATAATTAAATTAATATTGTATTACGTATTGGATAAAAATATTTTTATATTACGTATTGATAAAAAAAATTAATCTAACACATAAATTATTACTCTATTCATTCTCTCCAAACTCTATTCCTAATATGCAATCCAAACAACTTTTTCACTATTCTGAATAGCTTGAGTTAGCACTGTTCTTAAACAGTAGCTGTTCTTATTTACTATTCTAAACAGTAGCTATTCTAGCTATTCTAGAGTGCATCCAAACGTACCCTAAAGAAAGGCCCTACTTTAAGCCATCTTATTCCCTCCATGTCTCCAAATTCAGATAAATTAACAGCTATTACCTGACTCAACAATTCATTCCAATATATATCAAACAAAAAAAAATCATTTTTATTATCATGGAAGAGCGGCCTTAAGGGACTCAGTGAATGTCTCGAGCTCTTTTAATCCCTCTTCAGGAGAGGTCGATTCACCAAGTAACCTCACCATTGCACTGCCAACTATCACTCCATCAGCACCCCATTCAGCTATCTGTAATTGTACATTTACCAACTTAAATGCATATGTATGCAAAATGTATTATATGCTACGAAAAGCACCAGAAAAGCAAACAAAGAGGAACTGTCTTTTAGTAACTGAAGAAAGAAGTCTTAAATTTTGTACTTTAGTGGTACTGGTTCAATACTGGTATATAGAACTCGTGATTATGGATTAACTACAGAATTGAGTGTGGTTTTACCTGCTGAACATGCTCCGGCTTTGATATGCCAAATCCAACTGCAACAGGTTTGCTTGTTGCCTATCAACAAAAAAAGAAAAGACTTTAGAGATTCAAAAATAAATTAAAGGAAGCAAGAAAAGAAAAGGTTGAGAAGATATAAAATCATATGAGCATAATTTTTTTCATTAATTATGAGCATAATTATAACAGAAGATAATTTTGCCAAATAAAAAAACTGCCAACATCACTTTGTGCTTTTGAGCAAGAAAATGAAAAAAGTAACAGAAAAGGCACTTTTATGAACAAGCACCTGCAACAAAAGGTTTGGTACTTATTGAAGACATTAGGACATGGGAGCCTCCAGGTGACAGTACATTTTGTGGGGAGCAGTACATAGTTCTTCCTATTTTACAAATGCGCACATGTGTCGGGCAAGCATGAAACTTTCTTTGTATAAGCAACAAAAAAGAGTGACAAAAAAGGTCAAACCTTTTTAATGTCCTGAAGAAGGGATTGAACACGCGCACTTACAGATGCACGTGCACCTGTAACCCCAACCGAACTCACCTACACGATAAGTTAAGATTTTAATTCATATTTACATAAATCAATCCAGTAACAAGAAAACAAATTATATCTTTCAAAGAGAACTACATATATACGCTTAGTTCTCTAGTTTGTGCAAAGGGTATGTGAGTCGAAAAAATAACCGTACCAGCTATTTGATTATAGCTGCACCAGATATTGTTTAGTACTGGTAGGTATCAAATTTAGTAGTAGAGACCAGTACAGGTAGGGTCTAGCTTGCACATGCTAGTACATGGCATTATGGTGTTGACTGATTTTGCTTTTAAAAAAAATGCAGTAAAGAACATAGGACTTTTGCCAGATAAACCCAATTATTTTTGTATTTGCAAATGACACCATGCGTTACTCATTTCTAAAAATAATACTGTCCTTATCTTCATTTAAGGAACTTCGAGTTCAGCCTCATTAACTCCCCGGTCCCAAAACCAAACAAAGAGATACAGACTTCACGGGATTTTGTTGTATTGAGTGGTTAGAAAGTGAGGTTCAGTTTAGATGAGATACATAGGGGCAGATTAGCCTTTTTAAACCCTGGATCCAATAGTTAGGATTACTCACAAGTATAAGAAATGCTGCATTTTAATTGCAAAGGCAGTGAGGTTTCAGGATCATAAATATTATGGTAAATTAGTTAGTATAACAATAGACAAGTACATGGTATTCAAAAAAAAAAAAAACATTAGACAAGCACGTGGTATAAAAAAAAATAATAATTAGACAAGTACGATGATTTACAAGATAGATAAAGCCTTCAGAAGCTTCCGCAATGGCCTTCATTCTCTCTGTGGGTGTGGTTGGTGTAGTAAGTAGAACCTAATAAGAAAGATGAAACTCAGAAAAAAAAAAGACTCAAAGAAGAAAAAGATAATAGGTTATTACAAGAGGATTATTTATAAGCTGACTGGTAGAAATGTAATACTGACGTTCAGATTGTTTTTTTTTCTGAGTCTCAACTAAGAGTGGGTAAGCTTTCTATGAATAAATCAGGTTGAACTGACTTGTCGTTATCAGTGCCTCAGTATTCAGTTCAGCAAGTCCAGTCCTGGTATGATGAGAAATACAGAAGACAGACAAAAATGGTACCAGCTCAATGCCATGTCTAGAAGCTTCACTCCTTAGAATTTCAGTCTCCTCCAAAGGTACATCTGGTACGACAAGACCTGCACCAACACCATACAACCATTTCATCATTATCAGAAGGCTCACAACAGCACTGGTACCATCCAGACTAGAATGGCAGTGCAAACTAGATCTGGAATGTATCAGTAAGCTGGTGAACATGTAAAGTAGTGATGCAGGTTAGGTTTTGAAAAAGAGTTCCTTTTGTAAGCCCTCTACATTAAAAGGAGCTTAGAATAGGAAAGAAACCCTATACTTCTAAGCAAAAAGGCTTTAGTTAGAAAAAGGACCTGCCAACATTAGTTGTTGTTTAGCACTACCAGTATTAAGAATATAAAATAATATAGTGGACAATAATATAAGTGCAAATCTACCCAAAAAAGATTAGGCGTCACCAATATAATTTTTAGAAATACTAATATTGAGAAATCAAATCTAAGTATCACTTAATTAAGGTTAGCTCCATCATTCCATTGTTGTTGTTTTGTACTATAAGCTAACAATCCTAATGCCAAACAGCAGGAAAGAATATCTCAAAACAATACAACAAAAGGGCAATACTTGCAAATACTGTTGGTAAAATTTCTGCAATTGCCCAAATGAAAATATTAAAACAAAAATAATAGTATTTTCTATGCATCACAAGAAGAGACTACCATGAATGCCGATATCTCTAATAATAGTCATGAACCTCTCCACACCACGCTTCAAAATTGGATTGTAGTATGTGAAAAGGGCTATTGGACATGATAGCTCTGGTACAACCTATTTATGCATAGTTTGATTAGCATTATAGAAAACATTACAGAAGAAATAAGAAAGAAAAGAGTACATCACTCAAAAATCCTCTTCTTCAATATATATATAATTTCAGCATACCACGTGACTCCTCTCCAAGTTCCATAAAATGGGCCAATTTTAAGGAAGCTAGGAGGAGAACAGATGCTTCGCTGCACAAATTGGTACTTCAAGCGTATTACAAGGCACGCATGATTTATACTTTAGCAGAGGCACATGCAGCAGTTGCAATTTTTGAACCGGTACTCGTACATATTGAAAGAAATATTATTACTATACTTATTACTTGCTTATATACATTTCTACTTGTAATCATCCATATAAAAATCACAGAAAGTACTGATAGATAGAAAAGTGAAGCGTGAGCTACATGAATTTGGGTTGACATGGGTTCGTATGGCTGCTTCATATAGGTATCATACCAGACTATTGCTACTAGAAATGAAAAGACACAAACTGGCAAACATTCATCTGGCAATACTGCTTTTGAAAACAAGAAAAAGATAACCAAACTAGAAGATTTACCTCTCTCAGCATGGAAATGACTGAATCAAAATTCGCTCCTTTCGCTAGGGCACGTGTGGCAGCTGCCTGAGATATTATTATATACAACAGAAAACAATAAACACAAATTTAAAGTTGAAATCTGATAATAATACCATTCAATTTGTCTGATCAATGAAATGGCAAGTTGAAGGATATATAACCTGGATAACAGGACCATCAGCTAATGGGTCTGAATACGGCATGCCCAATTCAATCAAATCCGACCCACAAGTGTCTAGAATCTTCAGTGCTTTTGAAGTGGTAGCCAAATCAGGGTCGCCAGCAGTTATAAAAGGGATAAGTGCAACCTGTAGCAGCTGGTGAAGATGGAGACAGAGACCAAGAGAAAAAGAGAGAAAAGATAGAAAATGCTAACCTTGCCTTGCTCTCTGAGCTTGGAGAAGGTTTCAGAGATGCTCCTTGTCGGAGCGACTTGGAGAGAAGCCATTACAGTAGTAGATTTGAACCTTACTATGGAGGGAGATATCAAACTGGGATTGGGGTGAGAAAGGGTGCTGATGGAGCCTCTCTTCGAAGGGAGCACCGAAAAGGCGGATTTGAGCGCGAGTGCCATCTGTTTGAGGAAATGCCTAGCCTGAAATTCCCAACTCTGGAAAATGCTGTGTACAGTTGTGTGCTTTGATAGTATTAAATTAAGGAAAAGAAAATTTTACCGTTTTCTATTCTAGAATCAATCAAGATTGGGAAAAAACAAACACCTTCATCCTTCGTATTTGCGAATTTATCACTGTATGTATTAGAATTTTAGCTAGATTTTATTTTTAGCTAGATTTTAGCTAAATGTTGTACTGGAGACAGATGTGTTTCCAATGTACAATGTATTGTGAAATTATGAATCGTTGAGAATTCATTCATTATAATAATTTTTGACAATCAACATTAATGATATCAAAAAAAAAAATTCAATGATTACAGATATCATATCAATCACATTTAATTTTTGGTTTTGATACATCGTTGTTTATACAATGAATGACAAGATTCGATGCATGTTTTATAGTTTATTACATTGTTTTTTTTTTTTTTGAGCAAAAAATATTTATTACATTATTTGAAATTTCGATTTATGTATTTATCAGTTCTCAACAAAAATGGACTACAAATCTAGATTTCGATATGGTCTGTTTTTCAACTTAATTAAAAAATATTGTCAAATAATTTAAATGTCTGGTCATACTTTCAAAATTGGGCGTGTTACCCATGGGAAATTTTGTAATTGAGCAGTTAATCAAATATGGGAATTGGATACGAGGAGAGTTCAAATGTCACGTTAATTTTGGTGCTTTAATTATTTTTTATATTATTATCTTTATTTTCAAGTTCAAACAGTCGATTTGAACCACTTAACATAATTTTCGTATTAAAATGTGTTGGAAGATCAAACTTTATATTTTTAAAAAAGAAATTACTATTTTTTTTAAATAAGTACAAAATCAATGTTTTTCAGAATATTATGGACTATTCAAAAATATGATTTTGTACTTATCTAAAAAATAACTAAAGCTTTTCAAGAAAATATCAAATTTGGTCTCCAAGTACATTTTAATATGGATATTATATTGAGCGATTCAGATTGTCAGTTTGAACTTTGAGAACGGAGATAACAATATGGAGCATGATTGGGACACAAAAACAATGGAGCATTTGAGCCCCTCATTGGATATTTACTATTCAAATATCACATCATCTCATATTCTTCATTTTTAAATTATTTGCAACCAAGGGCCCTCTGTACAACCCTTGAAGGCCCAACTAGTCCAGTTTTTATTCTCTTGAAATTTTAGACCACAATCAAGGGCCCGGTACTACAAAGGGCTTAGCATTTTAAGGGAAGGATTTGGCCCCCATTGCATTAATTGTATTATTTTATGGCAAACATGTAATATTCTTCTATTAATTTTATATTCTTCTCTTATTTGAAGAACGGGAGATGCAGGGCATGTTAGCTTCTTTTTTGTTTAGTTAAACATAGCGCAAATTTTAGAAAGCATCAGGGGTGGATTCATAATTTTTATTAGAGGTGTGAAAAAATAGCGAATCAGATTTAAATAACTAATCGGGTTTAAATTCATTAACTAAATTAGAATTCAAATCTGTAAATTTTCATAAAATTTCAAAATTTAGGGGATGCGACTGCCTCCTTTGCACTTACTGGGTCCGTTCCTGGAAAGCATTTACAGTTTTTTTGAAGATGTGGGGTTCCGATGGGCATCATATCAAAATCCATCTAATATTTAGTTTAAAGTCATACGGTTTGTGTTGTGATTCCTACAGACAGTTTAAATTTACATAACGATTGAGAGTGGTGCAGTCTTAAAAGCGCTCGCACGAATTCAAACTTTTTATTTTGTCAATCCTAAATTTCTACAAAAATAACACTAATGTCTAATTTTCAAAAGGTTAACAAAATTATGTCTGATTTTTTAATTCATGTGTCCAAAATATGAAAAAAAAAAAAAAAGAGTAAAATTAACTATCAGATGATGGAAGCAGACTTAAACATCCAAAACTGTATGAAGTATGAACGCATATGTTCACAGTTCACCTATATTAACGGTTTATAGGATTTCGATTCGATGTCCGTTAAAAAATCCCTCCAACTTTTTGCTTAATTATTACCATAAATTGAAAACGAGAGGTCCAGATGCTGTCCGTACGATAATCGAGATACCCGATTGCATTGCACGGGATGAGAATCTATAGAACGGTTGGGTTTGTTAATTGTTGATGACCACACGTTTTTCCAATGGCATCGATCAGAACTCAGAAAGCATGCTCCATGTTTCTTTTTATCTTATTTTTTAGGATTGAGATCTGCGGCGATCCGAAAATTAAGCACAGTAACCTTGCAATTTCTGTTTTTTCAAATTCAGCCGTTCAACTTTTTAGTGCACGCATCTCAAAATAGCTGGTTTTTCTGTGCACGCATCTCGAAACAATTCGACAGCTGGATTTGGAAAAGCAAGAATTGCAGGGTAATGTTCAGAGTACCCGGATCGCAGCAGATTCTCACCCTATTTTTTATTTACAATAATTATCGTGAACGAAAAATCCGAAAATTAAAACCCTTCGACGACCCTCAATGAAATGAGTCCGCATCTTCTAATTTTAAACGGAGCCAATTTAGTTTTAACTTATAATGTAGAGGCTCTTTAATATTAGTGTGAATCTAGTTCGCACATATCTTAAAGCAGATCGTACGGTCCAAATGTATTAACTCAAAAGATTCTATTTTGAGTTAATGCAGAGGATACAAATTCCAATGAAATCCATTGAGGCCGTTCGGTAACAAGGGATTAAGCCTCCTTAAAGCTTAATCTGCTTCATTTAGCTTCCTTAGCCGTTTAATCCTGCCAAATACCGGTTCCTTAGCCCAGATTAAGATCACATCCTTTAGCCATTTTGCTCGGATCTTAATCCTTTGTCCGGACCTTAAGGCACCTCTACCCCTTTCTTTAGCTTTCTTAGATTTCATTCACAGATTAAAGACAACCGAACATCGGTTCCTTAGCGCTCCTTAAGCTCTTAGTCTTTCACTCTTAGTCCCCTGTTGCCGAACGACCCCACTCCAAACCTTCATTGGTACGGGCAAGTGATATGCTTTGTGATTTGTGATATGATTTTGTCCACGTCGATTTTTTCGCACTTGTTCACTAAAGCGCAAACATGTACATTTTTTGTTCGGTCATATAAAAATTTAAGTGTAAACTGTTGGAAAAATTTAACTAACTAACTAGATTTAAATCTGAATTATGATCACTACATAAAAAATAATTATATATAAAAAAAATAATCAATAATATAATTAAAATGTTATTACCCGGCGCTGCAAAATGCGGATCTAAGGCAACTTTCCGTCCTAAGCGCAGGAATAATTGGTTAAGCTTGCCCCAAATTACGCCGGTATTCCTCTTCTTGCGGGCGCAATCGTGATAGAGGTTGATGTAGCTTCTTTCAACAATGATAGGAAAATAATATTTTTACTATAAAAAAAAATATTTGTTTGTGGTGATAGCAAAATAATATTTTTACTATAAAGAAAATATTTACTTGTGGAGAATTTAAATTGAACTTTATGAATTATAGAGTTAAGAGGAAGAGCAAAGGATATGTGAATTGTTATTGAATGATATGATCTTCAAATATCATGTACTATTTATAGACAAATTTCATAGGCACTAGTAAAGTTTGTACATTCATGACAATTAAAATGCTATTCATTATATTACCGTTTTCTTATATTAAAAGATAAACGTTAAAATAGCAATGAAAATGAACATAGCTATTCTGTGGTTCAAAGGAATTAATTGAGCATCAACGGACCAAATCAAACGGAAAGCTGATGCAATTCATGAAACTGTTTAAAATCGATTTGATAAGTTTTAGAATTGGTGTTATATAGATTTAAATGACACAGATGTTATACTAGCCAGACTCAACTTCTTATATCTAATATATTTATTAATTTGATCTTCTGTGACAATAAACAATAGGTTCTATGTAGAAATCGGATCAATGAACTTACTTTACAAATAGCTCCATAATTCATAAAGATTAAAATGTTAATATTAAAATAATTATTTATTTATATAAATTTTGTTCAAAATATATTTGTAACATAAACTTTATATTATTTTATTTTTTTAATTATGTATATAAATGAAAATGTTAAATAATATGGTGCATTTTTTTATTGATAAATAGGATGAAAGCAAAAAATCTCTAACAATGTATTAGCAAAAAAACAAATCCGAGAAATCCGATTTAGTAACATTTTATCATTAATACAAACATTTATACGGATGATCCGAATCTGCTGCTATTTTAAAAAAAATAGCAGCACTCTATTATTTACTTTTCTCTCTATCTCTCATCAAAGAGAAGGAGAGAGAAGAGATAGAAACGCCGATTTGACTGTCCATAAAACGCATATTTCTACCTACATTATTACAAGTAAGAAGCTATCAGTCCACATAAAAGATAGAAATCATGTCCATAAAACTACATACTACACAAAAAACACGGGTTAATATTAAATCTCTAAAATTCGGAAATTGTACATTCTTTTAAAAATTGAGACGAAAGACGGTTTCGGAACTCCTGTCTTATCAACATCTCTAACGAGACAGTGAACAATCCAAACACGAATGTTATTATTACCAAGTAAAACCATTTTAGTTCATGAATATGAAATCTGCAGCTTTCTTTTTCGTCCACAAATCTATGTAGAGCAAGCTTTTTTTTAGTAAAGTTAGAAGTCAAGTCATTTAACTATTTAATACTCTTGTTATTAGAACAAATGATTACTTTCATCTGGATTTAGTAAAGTTTTTTTATAGCTTCTAAAGTAGAAATGATTGATCTAATATTTATCTTAAACATCAAGTAATATGAAATCTGCAGCAACATTAAGACAATAAGTTTTTTTTATTGTCTGCTAATTATTTGTTTTTCAATATCAAATGCAAACCTGCTACATGCTAAAATTTCTCTTGTGACAATAATGAGTCTTGTTGCTAGTATGAGTCATTTCAACTTATATAACACCACCTCCAAAACTTATTGAATCGACTTCAAATGGTGAATCCAAACCGTTCAAACCGATCTACTTCATTAGTTGTGCGTTTATATGCAAAATTTATAATTTTTTGAATTTATTTCATATCAAGTCAAACAGTCAAATGTGAGTTTTTAAATTAGTTTTATTACATTCATTTTTCTACATCTTTTACTGCTTGACTTGATACTAAAATAACTCGACAAAATAAAAAATATTACATTAAGTAAATCGGTTTGAACGGTTTAAATTGACCGTTTGAAGTCCATCCAATAAGTTTTGGAATTGATGTCATATGACACCAATATCATATTAGCCGGACTCAACAATAATGGAGTGCAACCGTTGTCCCGTTGTCTGGATTGGAGCAGTTAATCGCTGATAGCTCTGTTGTCTTTGTATTGTAATAATAAGTTGCTTTTGCTCTGTCATACCTATCCTTTCTATGTGACTCAGTGTTGTAAAAAACGTCCGTTGAGGCCGATTAATTAGTCGATTAGTTGTTGGCGGTAACCAAACTATCATGGTTTTTTTTGACTAATCGGCCGATTATTTCTGATTATGACCGATTATTTCTAATTTATCTCTTGATAGGACCCTGTCTGTTCGACAACCAAATATTGTTATTTACAGCACTGCTGTGACTACAATTTACTCACGCCCACGGGATTCCCCTCCAAAAAAAAAAAAAAACTAGAATTTATCGCTTGTTAGGACCCTATCTGTTGGACAACCAAATACTGTTATTTACAGCACTGCTGTGACTACAATTTACTCACGCCCACGGGCTTCCCCTCCAAAAAAAAAAGACTAGAATTTACTCTTTGCTTTAGGCACGTCGTTATCAACATATCTTTGATTTCCATTTTATCGTTTTATGTGTTGAACTTTAGTTTGTTCCGTGAATGAAATAATGATACATATTGTGATTATTAATTCTTATTGAAAGATATTATTCATGCACAGATGTTTTAATTAAGAGGTGGAGGCAGATATTTAAAATAAAATAAAATTAATAACTTTGTGTACATATCATCCCCTATAGTCTAAAATTCTACATGTCTCCAATTAAATCCAGAATTATTTTTATTCTCAAACATCTAAACTTATTCATAAACAAGTAGATACACAGATTTTATTTCTTAAAATAAAAGATAGTGTTAAAGCACTAGACAGCAGACTTTGTTTTTATTTCATTTCATTTCCTTGTCATTTATTGTCATTAACTCACAGCTCAAATTCAATGTCCCCAAAAAAATAATCTTACATACCAATAGAGAAGAGTAGGTCCGATGCCCATCGGATTTATTTTAGTTTGATGGACTAAATCACCGTCCGATCCACATTAACATGCGTGCGCTCTGCTTTAAAATCCGTACTTATCTGCTTTAATTTTTGTGTATACAAATCTTAATGCAAATCAGATGGTATTGAAGCTCATTGGAACCCAAAATAGATACGATGCCCATCGAACCTACCGTACTCATATACCATAAGGCTGTTAGGCTTCGCCGGGGACAGGGATCCGGAGATCACGCCACTCGTGAAACACACTTTTTTCAATTTTTGTGTACACAGATCTTAATACAAATCAGATGATTTTGAAACTCATTGGACCTAAAAGTAGATCCGATATCCATCAGACTTACTCCGTACTCACATACCATAAGGACCTGTTCTGCTGCCACTGTTTCCGTGGAAAAAAAAATTCACTCAGAGTGAATTTTTTTTCCCACACACATAATGTTTCGGCCATTCAAATTGGACACAAACTCAAGCCCATTCCCGTCCCCGCCTGACAGCCGAACAGACCCTAAGGGCCTGTTCGGATGTCACGGGATTACAAGGGATGAGATTTGACGGGGACGGGAACCCACTTTTGAAAAAGCAGGAACCCATGGGCGCGGGTACGCATAGAATTAACTATGGGAATATGTTGAAATGAGTGTTCGGTTGTACCGTGGGATTAGTTGTGGGAAATTGTATTTTTCTTTCTAAATGCTTGATATTATGCAATTTTTTATTAATAAATTGATTAATAAAGTAAATTAAATAAAATATATTAAATAATAACATAATGTTGCTTATCAATTACTATTTTATAAAATATAAAGATTACTTATACTTATTAATTATTACTTATTACTTATTACTTATTTATTATTATTTTATAAATATATATTTTATACATTTATAAAAAAATAAAACAAAAGTGGCAACTAACTTTGAAAATATATTTTAGATGAATTTTGAAATGAATGTACGAGAATGTGTTGAAATGAATATTCGGTTGTACTGTGAGATTACATGCGGAAAATTTTATTTTATTTCTAAAATGCTTGATATTATATAATTATTCTTATTAATAAAATAAATATTATAATTTAATAACATTGATTAAAAGCAATATACAATAAAAATATTTATTTTCTTAAATACATACATAATTCAAAAATACTTCATAATTTTATATTTTTAATAAAAAAAATAGAGATTATTGGACAAAATTATTTTTGATATATATGCTCTAATAGCATTATAGCAATCATGTTTTTCTAAAAATAAAATAAAAATCAACGTGCTATTACATAATTAATTAGCTGGTAGTTTATTTTTATGAGTTAATTGCATTAATATTGAGAGAAGAAAGAGGAGAGAGTAGATTTGGGAAGAAAAATATCGAGTCTGAGATGATAATTTTTTTCCCACAAAATTGCACTTATACAGGAACAATTGGAAAATATACTCGGGAACCCATCGGAAAAAAATAAACCAGCCGAACGGGGTTTGAAAAAAAATAGGAAATTAACCCCATTCCTATTCAATTCCCTGTGAGAACGGGGCTGCCGAACAGGGCCTAAGACTGTTAGGCTACGCTAGAGACAGGGATCCGGATATCACGCAACTCGTGAAACACACTCTTTCAGTTTGGTATCAGTTTTTGACATAGTTCCTGTTTGTATCAACTTTTGCATCGGTTGATAGCCCAATTTGGTTATTTAATATGCTGCAAGCAGCAAGCTAGAATGGGTTGAGAATTGCGCCTGTTAACTGACCACGTGCAAGATTTTCCTTTCACACGGAATATATATGCAACCGCGACGGTTAATAGTTCCATTTCCTTTCTTTTCTATACGGCGAGATCTTCTGCTGCAGGCATAAGATGAATTTTCGATCAAACGGTTGTGATTTCTTTGAGATTGGTCTCATAACTAGAGTGTTCATCGGTTCGGTTTGATTCGATCAAAACCAAATAAAATAGTTAACTAAAATTTTATTCGATTTCTAAAAATAGAACCGAATCAACCGAATTAAACTTGTGAACTGAATAAAAATCGAACCGAAATAACCGAAGTAAAGTTTGGTTTATTCGGTTGAACTAGAATAACTGAAGTAAAGTTTGGTTTATTCAGTTGAACTGAAATAAAATATTAATTAATTTAAATTTCTATTTTTTTTATTCAAGCCCCTCTGTGATCCATAGAAATCAACAAGCCGCCCCCTTATGAAATTTACAATCTGATTCTTGTTAATACAAAATGAATTATTACCATGTAACAAACTATAAGTGTCCAACGACTTTTCACAAAAAAAAAAAGTTGTAAGTACAAAGAACAAAAAAAAAGGACTACAAGTATCTAATTATTTGAAAAACCTTCTATTTATATTGGAGAGTCCCTGAGTGCGATTTAGGTTTTAATAATTCTGATTTTTTAATTTTTCGCACGGGTTGAAGAAAAAAATATAGAGCGCAGGTCGAGGAGAAGGGGTTAGAAAATGTACTGAAAATGGTTATGCGTAAAAAGTTATAGACCGAACTGGTTTTGAAAAGAGTCTGTAGAGAAAGGAGAAAAGGTTTCGGTCGGTTCGATTCAGTTGGTTTTATAAAACTCTAAACCTAACCAATTAATGTGAACTAAAATAAACCAAATCAATCCATTTAAACCAAACAACCGAACCAATCAGTTCAAGCTTTTTCAGTTCGGTTAAAAATCAAATAAACCGGACCCAATGAACACACCTACTCATAACTGCCTTGCACAACCGGTCTATACATCGGACGGCTGGTCTAGTTCCTTGAAAGGTTCCCCGGGTGGAGAGGATGAGCTTCAATTTCTCTGTCAGGTTGATGTTCATGCCTGTGTGCCATATTTTAGGCGTTATTCAACTTCAAAAATACAAAAATAAAATAAACAAAAATATTTTTAGGAGCGTGATTCAGCGATCAGCAGCACTGAACTACTGATTTCTGAGTTTGTAAGCAAATCAAACTAATGAAGTGGTCCATAAATATAATAATAAAAAATAAAATCGATCCCTCTCATCTGCCCCAGGTGTCTCCGCCTCCCTCTTAAATCAGAAGACATTAATTCCTCTCTCATCTTGCAAAGTTGCAATCACTGTCTCAATTATTGATTCCGTCATTTCTCTGTCTGTTGCTTGCCAAAAAATTGTAATATTCCAAGTTGACTATTACATAAAGTCGTTCTATCATCAAGGATAAGCTTTGGTAATTTAACTTTACATTTTTATGCATAATTTTTTTTATAGATCCAAAATTAGCCTCCATACTTTATAATAGAAGCTTTCTATTTATGATTTCCATACTATCATGTGTAATATTAATATGTAGTTTTCATAAAAAAAAAAAAAAAAAAGTTGATGTATAGCCGTGTAGCCGTATAGGCCCCTTGTTTATCTTTTGAACCGATCAGGCTAATTGTACGTGTGATATTTACTTAATATCTGACTCGGTATAAATTTGTACACAAGTAGTCGAAAGCAGTCCATCAAATCCAAATTGTTTGGTTTTATACTTTTTTCTACGCCTCCTTCTATTTATCTGGTTCTTTCCCCCTTCTCCGCGCTTTTTTCGCGACGAGGTTCGACCTTCTCCATTGATTCGACTCCAGTCCTTTCTCTATTCCCAAGATTTCTACATTTCTTCGAGCTAGCTTCGTATGTTCAGTCTTTTTCTTTAGTTTTATACTTTTATTATGCTTAATTTCCTGTACATAGTTCAAATTCTTCTCTGCCATGCATTATTTATTGCAATTTCCTTCCTTTTGCTTATATTGGAGTGTCTTCTTCAATTCGCGCGCAGTGAGATTTTCTTTTCCGTTTAGGCTGGCATTTCTCTGATTAAGGATGATGTCTAATTTGCGCCATTCGTTTCTTTCATAATATTTCGTGATATTATCTCTCGTTGTAATCTAAATCTAGTTCCTTCTGGTTGTGCCTCTATTTGTCTGTTACTGTGTATTGATCTGTCAAATAGCAAAGCTTATGATGTTTGTTTTTTCTTTTACTAAGAACTATGGACACACGAACTCAGAAAGGAGAAATTTCGAATTGCTCGTTGTTTTTTCAACTTCTTGGGAACTCATCATCATTTTATTTGCTATTTTTACTAAAAGGTTGAAAAAAAGGTAAGTCACAATTAATGGAGGTTTCTCGATTCCAGGCTAAAATTAGGTGGCTGTGACCATACACCTGTAACCAGGAATTATGCTACGTGTCCCCCAATACATTCCCTTTGTTTTGAATCTGACATAGAACTCATAAATTTGCGAGATTTTTCTCAAATCTTCATATCTACTTTTCTCCCTTTATCAGTTCGAATCAGAGGATTCCATGATATATATACAGACAAAAGATACCTGCTTTGCACATTTTCTTTTTCTTTATGGAGATCAAACGTGTGAATGATTAGAAGGGAACAATGATTAATTCCAAATGGTATTAGGTAGGATAAGGATGCACAATTATAGAATGGCCACCACTAAATACTAATGCTTGGCAGATTAGGTTGCTTGTTCATGTAACTAAAGTTTATTTACTTGCCACCTTACCCTCAAAAAAACTAAAGTTTATTTTGATGTTAACTAGATAGGTCTTTTTTTTTTTCTATGCCTTTTTGTTCTAAATTTCTGGCTGTGCATGTCTATATCCTGTGGTGGTCCTGTCTCACTTTATTTTAGTAGTCAATGTCATCACCATCTTTTTTTGACACCACAATCTAGCATCTAAAGTGGTACAAAGTCACTTTGTTCCCTAGTCTGTATATGCTTGTAACAGCTAGCTCGTCTAGAATATAGAAATAGAAATCACACAACCATCCCCCACTTGCAATTGCAGAGGTCATTATTTATTTCAGAAGGTAGTTGAAGTTACTAGACTATCTTTCTTCACAGGAGTACTAAAGTTTGTCTAAACCCTATTGTGGAATTGTTAAATATGGCATCAAAATGCATGTCTAACAATGCAAATCATGCCCAACCCCAAGATCATTGTCATTAGAAAACTTCTTTTAGTGCTTTGATATGCAGGTTTAATAGTGTACTCTCTCTCTTTTAGACAATTCTGACTTACAGAGAGTGGCTTTTTTTTTTTTCTTATTTATTACTTTCCAGTTTCCAATGTTACCAATGATTGTTTACTTCTATTTCTTGAAAATAAATCTGCTGTGATTCTCGGGGAATCACAGGACCTGCGATCCCATCTCAACTGTTGGTCTTTCTTGAGATGCGTGCATGAAAATTTACTTTTTAAGAACGTTTCCGAGATCCGCGCACGGAAAAGTTTGAACCGTTGATCTCGGAATTTTAGGGTCCTGCGATCCATCTCGGAATCGCAGCAGATTCGGACTCCTATTTCTTACCTATTAATTCTTGATATCTTATTTCAGTAATCTGCTTTTTCTCCAGATGGAAAGGAAGAACTCTCCTGCATCAGCCTCCCGTTCCCAAGTAATTGAAGTAAACATCGACATCGACCCTGATGCGGACCCCCCAACCATCCCTCCTATTACTAACCCCAGCCCAACGGGTGACAGCAAAGCATGCCGAGGTGGCACATGCGACCTCTCCTACACCAAGGATTCACCTGAGCGCTTTGCTTCAATGCGCAAGCTTATCATTGCTGTTGTTCTCTGCATCATTTTCATGACTGTTGAGGTCATTGGTGGCATCAAGGCAAACAGTCTTGCGATTTTGACTGATGCAGCTCACCTCCTCTCTGATGTTGCTGCTTTCATGATCTCTTTGTTCTCTCTTTGGGCCGCAGGTTGGGAGGCAACACCTAGGCAGTCGTATGGATTTTTCAGGATTGAGATTCTGGGAGCACTGGTGTCGATACAGATGATCTGGTTGTTGGCAGGGATTCTGGTTTATGAGGCGATTGTACGGTTGATTCATGATAATGGAGAGGTTAAGGGGTTTTTGATGTTTGCCGTTTCGGCATTTGGATTGGTTGTTAATATTGTCATGGCCGTGCTGCTTGGGCATGACCATGGTCATAGTCACAGCCATGGTCACAGCCATGAGCACGGGCACGGGCACAGGAACAGCCATGAGCACGGGCATGGACACAGCCATGAGCACGGGCACGGGCACGGGCACGGGCACGGGCACGGTCATAGTGATGAGCACGGGCACGCACATGGCCATGAGCATGATCATGACCATGATGCAAATACCATGACCACATATTTTCACCATGACCACCATCACAACAAAGATGTGAAGGAGCAGCTGATCAAGAAGGAAAAGAAGAAGTCAAAAAGGAACATTAATGTGCACAGTGCGTATTTGCATGTGCTAGGGGACTCAATACAGAGTATAGGAGTCATGATAGGTGGGGCTCTTATATGGTATAAGCCAGAATGGAAGATAATTGACCTGATTTGTACTTTGATCTTCTCGGTCATAGTGCTGTTCACGACAATTAAAATGCTGAGGAACATACTAGAGGTGCTAATGGAGAGCACGCCGAGAGAGATAGATGCGACCCAACTGGAGAAGGGTTTGTGCACCATGGATGGAGTGGTTGCGGTACATGAGCTGCACATATGGGCTATTACTGTGGGAAAGGTGCTTTTGGCATGCCACGTCACTATTGCACCAGATGCAGATGCTGACGTAATACTGGATCAGGTGATTGGGTACATCAAAAGGGATTTTAATATTAGCCATGTTACAATTCAGATTGAGAGGCAATGAGATGTTTGTGTTGTGGATAATATTTGCTCATGTTAGGGGTTTAGAGGATTTAAGGTGGTACTGAGTTGTTAATTCGAGTAAATTTAGAGTATTACTTGCTTAATTTGTTTTTTTCTCTCTTTCTCATTTCTCATTTTGACTGTTACCCTGATGTTGGAAGGAGCAATTCTCTTGTTCTGAAGCAGATTATGCCTTTAGATATGTTAAAATGTGAAATCTGGTACAAGCAATTGATATGCTTAGGAAATAAATCTGAAGTTCAGCTTGCTTCAAATTTTTACAAGTTCATTTAGTCTTGTACGTTTATATTTATATTAATTCTGTGAAGTTTGATCATATGGAGGAAGCATATGTTACCTTCTAACCCTGATTATTGCATATAAACTTGTTACCCAAAAAATGAACTGATAATGCGTCCTGTACAACATGCTATGTATACTGGTACAGTAATTAACATGGTTATACTGAAACGGGGATCTGACCCAATCCAATCTATGTTTACTGTACCATTTTTAATTTGGAAGCTATGTTTGTTTTTCTTCCGAGTGCTAGAAATTGGGTACTACTTGAGCCAAAACCTGTGCTTCACAACAGATCAATTGTTCCTTGGTATTTAAATTTTTGAGAAGAACAATATGGACCCAAGGGAAGGTACAAAGAAAATGGACGAGGAAATGACCTTTAAACACTGCCTTGTATGTCTTTCAAAACTATCTTTTTCTAACAAAACAGGTAAGAATTCGATACTAAAGTGGAAGGAAAAAGTAAAGCGTGCATTCAAGGAAAAAAAAGACACATGAAAAGACTTAAAAATGGCTTTAAAAGAAATAAACAACAGCTTGTTATTTTCTTTGTTTTTAATATACATGATAATGTAAAATGCATGATTGCTCTCCCTTTGGGGTATGCAAGCCCAAGTACTGAGAGTTCTCATTGTGGGACCCCCCAGACAGAGCACCTTCTCGTAAGCTTTCCAATTGTTTAGACTCTGAAAATAGAACACAAGATGGTTCTACTATTAAAATCAGTGTTATAAATAGCTAGCTATAGCTTTTTTGGACCATAAAAGCTAAGCTATGAGATAAAAGTACACTAATTCAGCTACGACCGCTATAGCTGTGATAGCTGACCGTTATTACCGCTACGCGCTATTGCTACCGCTATGCTACATGAGTTTTTTTTTTGCGATTTACATGGGCTTTTGTTCTTATTTCTGATGCTACATGGTCTGTTATGATAAGTATGCTAAACCAAACTATGTGCTTTTGTTCCTATTTGTGATTTAGTCTCTCATTCTATATCATAAAATATTCAAATAGTAATTCCTCCTTTTGCTTGCTCTTCATCTAGTATTCACTTGTAAAATTATTGCCGTTCGTTTCAATTCAAAGCTGATTTTGATTATTATAATATATAAAATGTTCAAATAGGTATACTTACCTTATTTCACTTGTAAAATTAATTGCTCTTCGTCTATTATAATCTGTAATACTATGAAGTATGAATTATTAAATAATGTTACCTTGTAGATCCTCTTTTTTTCTTCTTATTTGCATGATTGAAAAAAGTATAGACTTAGATTAGTTGTCATTTGATTGTTACCCTAATTCTCCAATATTGATCATGTTGATAATTAGTAGAAGAGGAGGGTTCGAATGCACCATGATTTTGTGCTCCAATATGCTCCACATTTTTTATCTCCGTTTTCGAAGTCCGAACAGTCGATCCAAACCACTCAACATAATCTTCATAATAAAATATTCTCGGAGACCAAATTTTATATTTTTTAGAACTTATTTACTATTTTTTTTACATAAGTACAATATCACTTTTTCGGATGATCCAGAATCTCCTTAGAACAGTGATTTGTAATCTATCTAAAAAAATAGTAAAAACATTCAAAAAAATATAAAATTTTATCTCCAAGCATATTTTATTATGAAGATCATGTTGAGTGGTTTGGATCGACTATTTGAACTTTTAAAACGAAGATAAATAATGTGGAGCATATTGGAGCACAAAATCATGATGCATTTGGACCCTCCTCTTAGTAGAAATATATAATATAAATATTAAAAAGAAAAAAAATAATATATATGATAACTTCCGCTATAGCTACACTATTCGCAAATAACTTTTTTTTGTCTCCCTACTATATCGCTATAATCGCTATTTAGAACCTTTGATTAATATGCAGCAGCCCAAATAAGATAGTGTCCTCACCAAACTGAAATTATATGGACGCAACAATTCAAAATCTGAAACGAGAAACAGCCCAACGAGAGTAAAAGGCTTAAGACCTGACCCGTTCAAGCAGCATCTGTAATTATAATTTGATATTGGGCCTTAGTAACCGGCCCATTTTTGTTTTGTTTTCAGCTTCTGAACTGTTTAACCTAGGGAGAAATTAGGGTTTGTAACTGAGCTTATAAATACCCTGAGCCGCCTCTTTCCATGTCATTGTCATCTGCCGCCTCTTCCTCTCATTTTTCTTATTCTGTTCGATTCTCCCCCAAATTATCATCCATTGTTATCGTTCTTTTCATCTTTGATTATTTCTCTTGATATTTGTTAGTTATTTCAAATTATACATGGTTTTTTGGATGAGGAAAAAATCAATCGGATTCCCTCTGATTTTTTATAAAAATGATTACTTAACCAGCTACTTCTGACTCAAACCATGTTATTCTTCATTTTTTTTTGATGAATTCACGCTTTATTTTATTCTTATGTTTTGATTGAAAATCTTGAGATTTCGTTTTTGCCTCTGATGTAAGAAAAATATTTGCTACTCTTGATGGGTTTACCCATTTGATGAACCTAACCACCAAGATCTCTGAGGCTATTTGATTAAATTTAATTTTGTTGAATTTGATTAAATTTATCTGTATTTGCTTTTTAATCAAAAGATAATGTTTAGATTTTTTGGTTCTGTTGTCAAATGCCTGTGAGGAAAACCTTCTAATCATACCATCTTTCGGGACTGATTGGTTTAATTACCATGTTGTCATTCTGCAATTCTGAGGCTTAATATGATATTACCAATTTTTAACTAAATGAAATATTTTTCCGAAATAATTTCGGGTAGGAACTTACCGTGTGCCTTCTTTATAATCAATAGCAACATTTTCTAAGTTGCTCTCCGACGCTAAGGCAAATTTCAATCATCGCATCTCTTTTGGCATTCATTTTTCAATAATTTTGACCACTTAATATTAAATAATTCGAAATTTTTTTTTGTAGGTAAATGTTTCACTCAACAAGTAATAATTTTAAAATTTTATGTCATATGACACCAAGGCTCCTAAATAAATTAAACCATCAGTAATTAATAGGTTATAAAAAACAGGCCTACTTTTCAAGATTAGTTGTTGGCAAATAAAGCGGCCTACTATCGTAAAAAATATCTCCTAAGATGTGTGCAATTCATAGTATATTTGAATTCTTTAAAGGTAAAATGAATTTTCATAATTTTTTGTTTGGCGATAGCAGTAGTGTTGTGCATGGGTTGGTCTTGCTTATTCTTAGTTTAGAGAGAACCTTCCAGAAAGTTAAGCTTGAGAACAAGTGTGACCGATCCGAGTGCAACATTCTGTTTTACTAATACTTTCAAATTTTCTACATGCCACTGTCTATCTACATTTTCTACTGTTCTGCATGCCATATGAGACGAAGAGAATGGACTAAAAGATTTTTATGTGTTATTTGGCACATTTGAAAACAAAGAAATACGGTGATTTTTCAGGGAAGAAAGGATTGAACCGTGTATTCTGGCAATGAGATGTGCCCATGAGATGGAACTATGGCTGAAATATGGCTAGCAGGCGCTTCTCTTTCTTATTTTTATTCATATTGTTTTTTCTTTCTGCAGTATGTTTAAATAAGGAGGCTCTGATGTTTGATGTATTTAGAGCATATTCTATGATGTAAAAAATGGGTTATAAAAAACAGGCCTACTTTCAAAGAATAGTTGTTGGCAAATAAAGTGGCAAGCTATCGTAACAAATATAAGATGTGTGCAATTAATTGTTAATAGTTTATTGGAATTCTTTAAAGGTAACATTTCTGCATAAGCGGGAGCCCAATCAGCCGATATTTTTATTAATATTCCAAAAAAAAAAAAATTATCAAATCTGTCCTCACTTCAAACTTATTTTTAAATCTACTTCAACCACCTGTCTGCTGGGCGGTCCAGATCCAGAGCAGACCGTCTAGCCACTGGACGGTCCACTATCCATAGCTGACAGTTCAGGGAGCGGGTGGTCTATTTTTTTTTTTTTTTAAGAGACAATGAACATCCAGATGCTGAATTCTAACGCTAAAAATTCAAATTTTATTTTAAATATTAGTTAGATAACTTCTTTTAAGTATATTTATACTAAAATATGTTAAATTACTTAAAATTATGTTAAATTACGTTAAATTACACTAAATTACGTTAAATTACACTAAATTACATTAAATTATAGTAAAATACGGTAAATTATGCTAAATTACATATGAATAGAGACGATATCTTCACTCAAAAGGCGAAAAACGACGGCGAAACTTCAAAAATCATAAGAACCGAATTGTCAATTTGGTCTGCTTGATTTTTTTTTTTGGACGGCAATTCGGTCCAGGTTGATTTCACAAATTTTCACAGAAAATTTTGTTGCCGTTTGTGTAATGCCTAGGGACCGAATTGTCAATTCGGTATAGAGTTTTTTTAATCCGGACTGAATTGGCAATTCAGTCCGAACTTTTTTTTTTTAGGTTTGGTTGAATTTCTCACTTGTGTATCATATATCATATCGGATGTAGGTCAAATTGAATTTGAAACAGAAAGACAATTAAATAGGGAAATTTTACACAAACGGCAACAAAGTTTTCTATGAAAATTTATGAAATCAATCTGGATCGAATTGCCAATTTGGTCAAAAAAATAATCAAGTGGACCGATTCTTATGGTTTTTGTAAAAAAAAAATAATTATATTGGTTTGATAAAAATATTTTTTTTAATTATGTTTTCAAAAAAAATCCTCACTACTGCTGTGTGCTGATACCAGTTTTACATGGTATTGGGTCTTATTGTCAAAAGTAAAATTAGTAAAATTATACTTTTTACAAAATATGTTATTCAAATTATAAAAAAAGAAAATATTAATTGAATTGTCAATTCTTCAGATAAGATGTTTATTAAATTTGAATCCATATAAAATTTAATTAGTCATCTATCATAAAATAATTAAACTCTACTTTTCAAAAGTTTTATGATTTAATATTGGGCCTTAGTAACCGGCCCATCATTGTTTTGTTTCATGCTCCTGAACTGTTTACCCTGAGGATTTGTAACAGAGCTTATAAATACCCTGAGGCCTGAGCCGCCGCTTTCCATGTCCATGGCATCTAGCACCTCTTCCTCCCCTTTTCTTAGTTATTTTTTAGTTATTTCCTATATACTTGGTTGTTTGGATGAGGAAAAAATCATTCGGATTCCCTATGATTTGTATAAAAATGATTACTTAACCAGCTACTTCTGACTCAAACCATGTTATTCTTCATTTTTTTGATGAATTTCCTCTTTATTTCAATCGGAATTTTTGATTGATTTTTTGATATTTCGTTTTTGCCTCTGATGTAAGATAAATATTTGCTACTCTTGATGGGTTTACCCATCTGATGAACCTAACCACCAAGATCTCTGAGGCTATCTTTGAATTCTTGCTAATGCTCTGTTTCTTTCTTTTTTTAATTAAATGAAATGTCTTTGGGAATTTGATTCCCAATCTCTGTTTCATCAAATAATTTTTTTTATTTTTTTGGTTATGTTTTCAATTGCCTGTGAGGAAAACTCTTTATCGTACCATCTTTCGGGACTGATTGGTATATTTGCCATGCTGTCATTCTGCAATTCTGTGGCGTAATCCAATCTTCTCTCTTGTTCTCTTTCTTACTGGGACCCACGCACTCTCTCTTTCTGCGTCCACCCCCCGACGTGGCCACGTGCCCACGTGCCTCTCTTCCATTTCTCTTTAACTACATCTTTCTCTTTCTCTTATATATATTGAACCGAATTTGTTTGATTTGTGGGACTAACTAATTGGTTTAGATCTGGACTTTTTTTTTTTTTTTTTTGTTAGACTAACATACATGTTCAAGTACAAAAACACCAACTAATAAGACTCAACAAATTGAAGAGAGGTCAAAGTAAACGAATCAGAAGATTCTGTAAAATTCTAGCAGTATAGAAAAGTCCGCGCATAGGGAACTCCGCTTCCCACCAGGCGATCAAGAAAGGGAGACGGAAGACAAGGTTTTGAGAGTCGATCCCGTCCGCTCCGCCCCTCCACTCCCCTCTCGTCTGCTCGATCCAACTCGTCTCGCTCCTTTCGAGCGAATGACTCTGTTTAAGAGTTCCGCCGCTCGTCGCCTCGTCCGAGCGAATGACTCTTCGGATTCGACTGAGGGTTTGTAAATTCGTTCAATTCCCGTAATATCTACTATAACTATATATATGAATAAGGTACGTGCTTTTATGGTTGTTGCTGATGATGAGATTGCAAAGAGTTGTCTCCTTCCTCCTCTCTTTCTTATTCTTCTTTCCTTCTTCTTTCTCCTCTCTGAGTGGTGACTGTCCCGGTCCGGTTGATTCAGTTTCCGGTCCGGTTTGATTCAGTGCCTTTTCGGTTGAGTGGTGACTGTCTCAGTCCGGTTTGATTCAGTGCCATCTTCTTCCTCCTCTCTGAGTGGTGACTGTCCCGGTCTGATTTGATTCAGTGCCTCTCGGCTACGCATTCCTCTGGGCGGCGTCGATTGTGGAAAGAAGAAGACGTTTCGTCCTTAAGGAAGAGTTATATACTGCATGCAACTCGAAAAATCACTGCTGTGTCTACATTCCCAGAGAAGAAAATTGGAAGGCCCACATACTGGCCAATCGGGTGCGAATAGATCAATTCGCATTCTCTGGCTTCACGTATTTGTTATTTTCTGACATAGCAAATTAGATGATTTTACAAGTAGCTCAATATATAGGTTTTCATGTTTCTTAATTTAAACAAAAGAAATCTATGTAACAGCTACTTTGTAAATCGTTAGATCAATGCAATCGCCTACGGACTTTCAACCAAAAAAAAAATAAACGAATCACGCTGCTACAGGAAGGTGAACTTGAAAAAGAAAACGATACCTCTTAAGAGGGGTGTCAATGGAGAGAGCGCATCGACGAGAATGTTCATGTGGTGTTAGATTTGAAAGTTGTTCGTCCGAGAGTCGCCAGTCAGTGCCAGAGAGATGCGTTTTCCCGCGCGTAGGATGCGTGCTGTCTTTGGAAAAGAAGAGGATGAAAAATGAAAAAAAATACGAAAGAGATGAATCTTAAGAAATATTGAAAAGAAATGAGATAATCTTAGGAAATTTTTTATCTATAGAAATTATTAAATACAGATATACGAAAATAGAAAGAGTGTCTCGTTTCTAACAAATATAGAAAGATCTGACTCAATGAGTCATATCCAAATTTATGGATCGGTCTCAATGGTCCAGATCTATCAATATATATATAGAGAGGTTAGCATCAAAACGTTTGTTCCGGAGCGGTGGTGCAACCAATTGGTTTCTGATTTTCAAAGTCCAAACGGTTGATCCAAACCGTTAGATGTGATCTTTATAATATAATGTACTTGGAGACAAACTTTTACATTTTTTTTTAATTTGTTTACTATTTATTAAGCTCTTTTAAAATTACTGATTTTAATAAACAGTGAAAAATTTCTAGATCATTGAAATCAGCAATTTTAAAATTAACTTAATAAATAGTAAAAAAATTCAAAAAAATGTAAAATTTGGTCTCCAAACACATTTTAATACATATTGAATGTTGAACGGTTTGGATCAACTATTTAGATTTTGAAAATGTAAAAACCGAAACGTTAGTTCCGCGGCCTAGGAATAAACGTTTTGATATTAGCCAACTTCTATATATATACTGATGGATCTGGACCATTGAGACCGATCCATAAATTTGGATCTGACTCATTGAGTCAGATCTTTCTATATTTGTTGGAAACGAGACACTCTTTCGTACATATGTATTTAATAATTTCTATAGATAAAAAATTTCCTGAATCTTAAGGAGGTCAACAAAAAATTAAAAATAAATGGAATGGATTCAGACGCTGAGGATATAATTGTCCAAAAAGTTGCAGTTTTCGATTCTTAAGGAGCTCTAAAGGAAGGCAGGACCTTTAAGAGTCACTCAAGATTAAGATTTTGAGATAAGGACGCTGTCTTAATTTTGCAAAAGGAGCTATTGTTCGGCAAGATTAACAAGGATTAAGAGCTTAAGGAGATGTGAGGAAGCTTAATTCTATGCAGTTGAACAAATACAACAACTTATTTAAGTAAGAATGAAGCTTGCTCTACTAGACTCATCCGCACTATTTTGCACAAATTATGTATTTCATTATCGATGATATAGTTTTTAATGTTTGTTTGTTTATAAATGTTAATTTTTTTAAATGCTTTTAAATGTTTATTTTTTTATAAATGTTTATTTTTTATAAATGTTTTTAATTGTTGTTTTCTTACTTTTTAATTACAATGTTTATTTTTTAGAATGGTTTTAAATGTGTATTTTTTTGTAAATGTTTTTAATTATTGTTTTCTTATTTTTTAATTACATATTTTAAATGTTTGTTTTCTTATTTTTGTAATTGTATATTAAAATTGTTTGTTTGTTTGTTTATAAATTTTTATTTTTTTAAATATTTTTAATTATTGTTATCTTATTTTTATTTATAAATATTTTCTTATTTTATTTGTACTCATTTAGTAGTAATTTTTATTAGAAATATTCATTTATTTAATCAATTTTATTTAATTGTATTATATAATTTTATTAATAAAAAAAATTGTATAATTTAAAAAAATTAAGCAAATTGGAAATCTTGTATAAATCACCACAATGATTATATTTAATTTAATTAATAATTATTTTATTGATATCAAGTATTTTAAAAAGAAAATAGGATTTCCCACAACTATTCCCACGGCACAACCGAAAACTCATTCAGCATATTCTCATAATTATTCCGGTGCATACTTATGAGTATGACTTCCTACAAATAAAAAAGTGGGTCCAGAATCCGTCAAATCTCATCCTACACAATTCCATGACAAACGAACATGCCCTTGTATTTGTACCCAGTTTGTTACCTAGGAGGATACAAATTGTACCAGACCTAGCAGGACTAACTTAAACACTGAGCTTTTAGATGTTAATCTTCTGAAATTGATTGGTAAAACAATTAAAAGTTAAAGAAAGTTGAGAACCAGTCTTTGGTCTCCGTGTCGGAGGTTACGGGTTCGAAATCTAGATTGAGAATCTTTTATGAATATTAAAAACAGTTAAGTGGCTTGACCTCCAACGTTACTAAAAATAAAGTTAAACAAAGTTACCTCCAAGCATTCTGTACATGTTCGTTGGTGAGTCGATAATGATTTTGTACCGATTGTGGTACATTTAGGAAACCTTGTATTAAAGAACTTATATTATAAATAATTGTTACAAAAAGGCTAAAAATTTCTGTTGTTTGAATGGTAAAATGCCGAAAAGAACACTAATGGGCGCTTTGAACTGCTGCAACTGTCATCACCAATCACCTAAAGATTGTGATTATTTAGTAGGTAGGCTTAATTTCCATATTTGCTCGACAACTAAATTGAGAAATATTCACCTCCACTCCGAATTTGTTACGGAGTTATGTTGAATGTGAACACTACCAATGAATTTTGGTGAAGAATTTGTAAACCATGTGCGATACAGTTTGTTCTGTCTAGCATGAGATCAGTTGTCACTGTGATAAACAGAGTTCTTAAAATGTGTGATGTGCTCACTGCATTCTACAGCAAGTTTCTACATGAATAAACCATCGACCCTAAATCTCTCCTCGGACTCGGATGCATGAAATTGTTAAGATAACATTTCTATACAGTACTAGTACTGTTTCCTATATCAAGGCCATTTCTAATCACAAAGCATCCCTTCTTTTGCTGAAGATAGTTCTATTATTAACCCAGCCCAATTCAGCCATACTCAAATTAATAAAATAGAAATCATAAATGTATTGTCAATTGTTTAGTATGATAAATCATAAACGTATATACGTCATTTAGACATGTTTGATGTTTGTGTGTACGTTACAAATAGAAAAATGAATCATTTGTTCTCACAAACCGACCAATTAAATAACTGAATATTTCTCCACACGTGCTACATATTTTTTTATCTTTAAATGAGTTTTTAATAAAAGAAAGATAATTAATATAATAATTTTTTAAGTTTTTAAGAAGAAAAGTACTTAATTTCTAGATTTTTAAATTATATATGAAATTGATCTCCTTCATTTTAAAGAATTTAATGTATTCTGTTGAGTCACATGTATAAAGTCATCAGTGATCACCATTTATTGACCTTTTGCAATCGTACAAATTACTTACTAAAATATGGTTATTTGCTGATCATGACGCTTGCTCTTGATAATTTTTGAAGACAAACAATGCTTGAGTTGAGGATCCAGGACCAAATATGATGTTCTGCTACTTAATTTGCAAATATATATGGAGTGGATATGCAGCACCACCAGCTGTATCTTAATTTCTCTCTCTTTCAGATCTTTATGAACATAATTATATAACATTAATTAAAGTCCACCAATATAGTCAATAAATTGCCATCTCTCTATCTTGCTGTACCCATCTCTCTTCTATATATAATACTCTTTGGCTTTCTGGATGTGAAGCAACTCTGAATAAAGGAGCACATACATTTGTAGATCTCAAGGACGAGAGGGAGCTTTTTTTTTTTTGAAAAGCTTGGCAGCGGCTGCCAAGGTATATATTATTAAAACTTAAAAGAACATCTTACATCACATGTTTTTCATCTTACAACCAGAAAGAGTATAGAAACTACCTAAAACACTCAACTACATCAGGATAGAAATAGAACAAAGACAACAGAAAAGACTAGGTACCCAAGCGGCCGTATGAAAACCTTCTGTACCATCACAGTGGTCAAACAACACTGGTATCCATTACCCCTCCGGAATTGATTTTTTCTCCCACCTCAGCAGTAGCGCACCCAAAGCCTCATCTCCTCCCAAATTCTTTCCACAAGTATTTGCGGCAGTACTTGTTCCCCGGAAAAAATCCTGGCGTTACGTTGCTTCCAAATTGCCCAGATTGCACTTAGTAACAGGGAGGTGCCCCCGTCTTTCCACTGTGTTCCCCGCAGTTTTAATGATGACAGTGTACCTCGCCATGTGGACTCTAAATCAGACCCCAACCGAATTACTGCAAAGCCGGTCTTCCTGCCTAGTAAGAACCATACATGTACCGCATAGGGGCATAAGAAGAAAATGTGAAATGCTGACTCCACTGGACAGTTATTGCATAGCACGCACGGCAAGGCACATGTCATGTTCCTCCTCGACATCACTTCGTGCGTAAGAATCCTGTTTTTTAGAAGCAAGTAGGCGAAGATTCTCACTGTTGGGGGTGTCTTAGAATGCCACACCTTTTCATGCTCTTCCCGAATTAAACCTCCCTCTGATAATACTCTGTAAAAGAACTTGGCCGTATATACCCCTCCATTGTCCCATTTCCAAACAATTTGGTCTCTGAGAGTTGTAAAGTTGATGCCTTCTACATGGTGTGCGTACTCCGGTGCAATAAAGTGAATTGCTTGCACCGCATCTCTCAAAGATATAAATAGGTGCCCCGGCCTATCCTGCAATTGGTGATCCAATGGAACTTAATTTATGCAGCAAATCCTCATTCATACTAATTAATTTTATTTCAATTTTCTTTTCTATTTCGGAATTCTAATATGTGTAACTGATCTCATTGAATTGTCAATTCTTTAGATAAGATGTATATTAAATTTGAATCCATGTAAAATTTAATTAGTCATCTATCATAAAATAATTAAACTCTACTTTTCAAAAGTTTTATGATTTGATATTGGGCCTTAGTAACCGGGCCATCTTTGTTTGGATGAGGAAAAAATCATTCGGATTCCCTATGATTTGTATAAAAACGATTACTTAACCAGCTACTTCTGACTCAAACCATGTTATTCTTCATTTTTTTTTGATGAATTTCCTCTTTATTTCAATCGAAATTTTTGATTGATTCTTTTGATATTTTGTTTTTGCCTCTTGATGGGTTTACCCAGTGGCGGAACCAGGAATGATCGGTAGAGGGGGCCTAACAGGCGGTTGATAAATCCAAGAGTGCCCGACTGAGGGGGTGCTAGTTTTTTTTATTAAAGAGGGGATGCCAGAGGGGGTGCGGAGAGGAAGACAGAGGGGGTGCCAGTTTTTTTTTTATTAAAGAGCTCTGTATATCAATATATGTTTTTTGGACCAAGGAGGGGCCAAGGCCCAGGTTGGCCCAGGCCTTGGTTCCGCCCTTGGGTTTACCCATCTGATGAACCTAACCACCAAGATCTCTGAGACTATCTTTTGAATTCTTGCTAATGCTCTGATTCTTTCTTTTTTAATTAAATGAAATGTCTGGGAATGTGATTCCCAATCTCTGTTTCATCAAATACATTTTTTATTTTTTTGGTTATGTTTTCAATTGCCTGTGAGGAAAACTCTTTATATCGGGACTGATTGGTATTATTTACCATGCTGTCATTCTGCAATTCTGAGGCTTAATCCGATATTACCAATTTCTTTTATTTACGTGAAAATTGTTTTCAGAATTAATTATGGAATAGGAACGGTAACCTTTTATTGTAGTTTATTTTAATTTTTTTGTTCTGTTGTTCGTAGAACTTCTTGTTATGAACTGAAAAATGCAAAAGGCAGAATTCAGATCCCGTGCAATACCTGCTTAGAGCATCTACATCCTGACAACTTAAATGAGTTTTTAAATAACTGTTAACCACTTTTTAAAATTAAGGCCTCTAAAGTTTCTAACTCTCACATTTTTTAAATTAATTTTAGAATTTCAATTAAACCACATCAGCAACAAACTAAAACGGAGAAATAATTTGAGCAAATCATTTGGTCAGCATGGAGTTTATAAATACTACAGCGGATCCCACATACTCTGCTCTTGGAAATACTACTATGGGTCCCACATGCTGCCCTTGAAAATACTACGGTGGGTCCCACATACTCTGCCCTTGGAAATACTACGGTGGGTCTCACATACTCTGCCCCTGGAAATACTACGGTGGGTCCCACATACTCTGCCCTCGGAAATACTACTGTGGGTCCCACATATGCTGCTCTTGGAAATACTACGATGGGTTCCACGTTTGATAGCCTTGGAAATACTCTGTGGGGCCCATGTTTGCTTGCTTTGGAATAAATAAGGTGGGACCCACAGACGTTACCCTTGGAAATAATAAGCCCATGGGTCGGATGTAAAAGTATTTCCGAGCGTACTTTTTCCAAGAGCAAGCACATGAAAAAAGCCAAAAATTAGTATTTCCAACGGCCCCCTCGGAAATACTGGAAATTTCAGTTGAAGGCTTTTGCCACGGCCTTTTTCCGAGGGTGGCGCACAGAAAAACCAATTTCAGAGCTTGTTCCGAGGGTAAGCTCATAGAACAAGCCATTTTCTGCCCTCAGAAAATGAACCAATTCTAGCAGTGATACTAAGTCACATTAAGATTTTGAAGGAATAATACATGCGTACGGTATAATAGAAAAAAAGAAATAAATAAAGACTGCAAGGTTTGATGTGAATTAAAAAGTACATTTGATTTTTGCAACCAATGCGCACAGTACGTAGTCATTAATGCAGCAGCCGACTAATTGCAAAAAAATAACAAAAAAATTACATAGCCCGTTGTTTCACAGATCTTTATGAACATAATTATATAACATTAATTAAAGTCCACCAATATAGTCAATAAGGGCCCGTTCGGCAACGGCACTGTTGCCGTGGGAAAAAAAAATTGAATCTTGAGTGAATTTTTTTTTCTCATGGTGAACAGTAAAAAGCAGTTCAAAATTTTTTATTTCTATTTCCATTCCTATTCCTTAGCAGGCCGCCGAACAGGACCTAAATTGCCATCTCTCTATCTTGTTGTACCCATCTCTCTTCTATATATAATACTCTTTGGCTTTCTGGATGTGAAGCAACTCTGAATAAAGGAGCACATACATTTGTAGATCTCAAGGACGGGAGCTTGCTAGTGCAACTACAAATTAAGTAAGCGAAAGAATCATTTTGTCTAAATATCTATCAAATATAATATATATTCTTAAATGACAGGTTGATGTATATATATCCTATAATTTATGCAGCAAATCCTCATTCATACTAATTAATTTTATTTAAATTTTCTTTTCTATTTCGGAATTCTAATATGTGTAACTGATTTCATTGACAGAAGATATATATTTCAACATGAGCACTGGTTCAAAGAATGCATCCCCAGCACCAGCAGTGCATGTACCTCTCTCAGTTGCATTTCCTCAGGCCACACCAGCATCTATCTTCCCTCCTCCAGGTGTGATTTTATTGTCACTTAGATATAACTACAATTCAATATTGTGGAAAAGAAGGACAGAAAATCATGCTAAATTATGTAATTATTTGATTCAAGTTTAACTTTGACCTGAATTCTTAGCCAAAAGATAATAAGTTTGTTTTTTATTCAACATGCAGCATCAGATTACTACGAATTAGATGATTTATTAACACATGAAGAAAAGAATTTGCGCAATAAGATTCGTGAACTTGTGGTGGAAGAAGTTGCTCCTATAATGGCCGAGGTAAATATTCATATCAATACCTATATGCAACACAGTTTAAAGAATTTACCATTCCAAGTGAACAAATTAATATTCGATAAAATAGAAAAACACAATGTTTTGAGGAATTCAAATCCTCTGTTGAAAAACCCTAGCACACTCTGTCAATACATATGCATCATCGAATGTGAGAATATCAATTTGATTATAACCCGTTGACTTTTTTTATTTCTGTAGTACTGGGAGAAGGCAGAGTTTCCTCACCATATTATTCCCAAATTTGGTGCCTTGGGTGTCGCCGGAGGACCAATTGAGGTTTGTTTTGCAATTGGGCAAAAATGTTTCTAGTAAATTTACCAACAAGAAATCGCTCTCACAAAACCTGGCTCCATTCTAGGGTTATGGCTGTAAAAGGATTTCTACCACTGCAAGTGCACTTGCATATGCAGAGATTGCACGGGTTGATCCAAGCATCGGCACATCTATTTTGGTTCATTCTAGTCTCGCTACACTTACCATTGGTACTACTAGTGTCATTCTTTTGTTTGTTGATAATCACATACTAGTCTGATGGGGCAAGTTAACATTTACAAACTTTCTATCCCTTGAATTCTGTCAAAATGCAGCACAGCGTGGATCTGAGGAGCAAAAGCAAAAGTATATACCATCCTTGGCTCGAATGGATACAATTGCTACTTGTGTATGTTCTAGATTATACTGGTTACTATTGTCAGTATGTTATTTTATTGGGTTCGATAATGTTTTCTTATTCTTTTCTTTGTGGGATACTGACTAGTTAGGCATTGTTAATTTCAACTGGTAGGGTTTGATTGAGCCAAACTACAGAAGTGATGCAAGCTCTCTACAAACCAGGGCAACAAAGGTTACAGATTAATTCAAAGATAATAGTATAGAATACTTTACGTAAACCTAAATTTTATTCTTTTCACATGTTTTTGAAAGTCTTTTTTTCAAATAAAAAAACTCGTATATTTGATCAAACAGGTCGAGGGAGGTTGGATTATAAACGGCCAGAAAAGATGGGCAACAAATTGTACATTTGCTGATATATTTGTTATCAGTGCGAGAAATGCTGAAACGAAACAAGTCAATGGGTAAGTATGTAATCAAGTTTGGGTATTCTGTGTATAATATGTTTTGCAGCACCTATGATGATTAATTTTTTTTTTTACCATTGATTGACTTATATATTGTCCAATATTGAACTCCCTTGATTTTCCCTTCAATAATTTTGAGATTTTGAGTTTCAGATTTATCGTTAAGCAAGGAGCTCCAGGCGTAAGCGTAACAAAAATAGAGAACAAGGTAGCATTAAGAATTGTTCAAAATGGAGATGTTATGTTTAATGACGTTTTTGTCCCTGACGAAGATAAGTTGCCTGGTATCACTTCAATTCAAGGCTTTGTGGAGGTATTCCTGTTTTTCCACTGTATAATTCTGTTGTTCCACATCTCAGAAAATTTGCAAATCTTTCCCCATTCTGTACCTTGTTGAAATATCACTAAGCATTTGTCAGAGTTGCAAGGTAACGTTATATAATGAGAAAATTACATGAAACAGGCATTATCTTTTACTCGCGTCATGGTATCCTGGCTGTCTATTGGTGTAGCAATGGGTGTCTATGATTTATGCAACAGGTATATAGAGATTCTCCTAAATTCTCACCTTGTGGACAAAACTAAGTTTGCGACTGAATTAAACAGGTATGTCAAGGAGAGGAAACAATTCGGAGTCCCACTTGCAGCATTCCAACTTACACAAGAAAAACTGGTGCGCATGCTCGGTAATATACAAGCAATGTTTCTCACTGGTTGGCGTCTCTGCAAGCTGCATGAATCTGGTAAAATGACTACCGGTCACGCTAGCATGGGAAAGGCAAGTGCCTCGATTGATCAATACACCCAAATATTATGGATTAATTTTCATTTAATTTGATCGGTGAACTTAGAGCATGATTAACAGGCATGGATAACCTTGAGGGCACGAGAGACGGTTGCTCTTGGAAGGGAATTGCTTGGTGGCAATGGCATTTTAACTGATTTTCTTGTTGGAAAGGTATTAAAATTCTTTTTTTTGTTTGTTTAGTTTTCAAGGGAATTTGTTTTAATTTCAGCATTGCTGTCTTCATTGATCCTCTCAGGTAATAATGTATTCGAAGTATCGGCTTTGGTTTTTATTGTTTTAAAATATAATAGCACCTTCATTATTTCAAATTCAGGCATTTTGTGACATGGAGCCTATATTTTCGTTTGATGGCGCCTATGACATCAATTGTTTGATTACTGGAAGAGAAATCAGTGGCATTGCAAGCTTCAAACCACCTTTACAGACAAATCTCAGCCGCCTTTAATAAATAAGAATTATGTATGAGATTTAGTTTTATCTTAATTAATATATAACCTTTCAGCGCTATTGAGAAGACATATAAAGAATTATTCATTTTGTACTTGCTATATATTCTCTTATTTTGTGTTTTAGTTGTATTACTCTCTTATTATGTTGAGAAAATCTTGCAGTTTCCTTGTTTGTTCTGTGTAGTTTTGAGAAGAATTATCATTGTGTTAAAAAGAGTCCTTGAATTGCATTTCAAGTGCTAAACAATAAACACTGGTAGGTATCATTTGAGGACGCAACCTATAACATGACTCTTCCGAACAACAAAACCAGAGTGTTCTGAGGAAGCAATACAAGTTAAACTTGAAATATTATGCAGTAAATTATACCAGGAAGATATCCATTTGCAATATATACCGATAAAACTACACAAGTAAAATTGGTCTAGGTGCTCGGTAAAATGCTATGCTTCAGACTGTTTTGTGTCTTTTGGTTTGCATGAAACCAATAAAGTTACTACCAATCATGCTAGCTTGGCAACACCGACCGTTGCATATAAGGAAGGTATCAATTCATCCTCCTATGTAAAACATATTTTTAATCAAATCTGAATTGCTTTAATAGCTTTATCAGAAAGTTTCAAATATGCTGGGAAAGAAAGATAAAAAATATCGGAAAAAAAAAAGAAAATTGAGGATGGGTTATTGGCTTAATTCTGGCTTCTCTATTTTGAATTGCTTTAAACCGACTTTAGATCCAGTTTTTGAAATATCCTCTTGAACTTGAGCTCTAAATTCCTTCAAAGTGAATTGCCTGTAAGTTGAGCTACGCAGCACACTGTCTTCCTGGGGAAAGACAAAATAACCAAGAGATAATCTCTCAGCAATTCCATTTGCAAGTACTCTATGTTTCACACTGTTGTACCTGTCATCACTAATAACCTAAAGATGATAAATAGGTAGTTAGCTTGAATATATTCTCTATTTGGGGTTGAATCACATATATACAACAAAATATTTTCTGTGCCAAAAGTTTTCCTGACATTAAAAATCTGGTACTTGCGATTTAGCTTGAATGATACAAGGAACCATAAATGTAAAGATACCTGCATTAGATCTCCAAGGTTAACAATCAGCGTACCAGGAATTGGTACCACATTGAACCATGCATTTTCATGAAGAACTTGTAAACCACCTACATCATCTTCATTCAAAATTGTCAGAACCGAGCTGTCGGTGTGTGCCTCCATGCCGAGATAGCCAGATGGATCGGGGCAAATTGGGTATCGGTAGACCCGAAATATGCCATTTGACTCTGATAAATACGCGGCCCTTTGTTCTACATCTAGATTGAGATGATTTGCCACTGTGTTAAACAGAGTTCTTGAAATGCGCGCCATGTGCACACAGTATTCTATAGCAAGGTTCCTACAAGAATAACAAAATTGATGGTTAAAACTGATTTTGATTCAAAACAAGCAATATATTTAGGATAGCTTGGCAGACAAACACAGAGAAATTAAATAACTAAATGTTTTCATGCTTCATTTAAAAAAAAGCACTCCTTTGTAAACTGTTGCTTGTTTCAGCGCTCTTTCAAAGCTTTAAAATGTACAACTTGTCAGTTGTTAGTTTCCGATTTTCACACTATATTCCTTTTTAACACAACATTCTTCTAGGCCCAGTAGCAATCATCACTTGCAAATTCTATTAAGGCCCAGCCCAATCCAGAAAAAGCAGGCTAATACTAAAGATACGACAAAACAGAAAAATGAACTAATAAGTAAAAAACAAAATGCCATACCTAAAGTCACCGAACTCCGCCTCACTCGCCGCAGACGCAAGCCTCCCGAGTGACACGTGGAGGCCTTCCAACCAATTGAGGTCCTTCAGGCTTAGAGTCACCGCCGGTGTGCCCCAGAAATACTTCACCGCTCCATCAGCGAATTTCGCGACCTTGGTCTCGAACGGCCGGGACAGGATCTCCTTCGCCAGAGCAAAGAGGCGAGCGGAGAGGCCAGGTGGCAGTCCATGATTGGTCAGGCGGAACAGGCCCAGGTTTTGGCAGGATTGGGAGAGGAGCTTGGGATCCAGGTGTTGGAGGTCTAGAAGCGGGACCTGGAGAGTGGGGTCCGGTTGAAGGGAGGTCGATTTTGGGGTAGGATTGTGGTGGGACCGGGGTGTCAAAAAGAGAGGTGGGTACGAGCTGTCTGTTGTTGGTTCCATTGCTTAAAGAGGTTGGTACTCCGTACTGGTGAGTTGACTGTGTGTTGGTGCCTTGGTGGGGTTTAGGCTTAGAGTTAGAGGTGTCTCGTGAGAAAGAGCCGGAGAGTAAAAACATGGATGTGATGTTGTGAGGTGATTGATTACCAAACCGGGCTATTCATCTAAAACCTTTCTATTAATCAACCCTTCAATCAATGTATGATTTTTGTTTACTATCTCATGAAAATTACATAATTAAATGTTAATTACATTAAGAGAACTGTAGGCCGGTAGCAAGCTGATGCAGATACTTGAGCTTGAAATTTAATGTGAACATTAACTTGTATGCATTTCAATATTTTTCACTCTCCCAAGTATGAAGTATGAACCTGACACATCTCAGCTCTGGTCGTATGGTAATGTAGTCTGTACTCTGTACTCTGGACTGTACATCTCAGCTCTGGTCGTATGGTTATGTAGTCTGTACTCTGTACTCTGGACTGTGGATCGGTTGGCACGGCCTCCAGGAATCTTTAATTTTCGTTTGGGCTCAACTAATCTTTAAATAACAATATTTTTTACTTCAGCTGAACCCTCTGTTAGCCGAAATTTTTATTAATACCACTGTCAAAAATAAAAAAATAAAAATCACAAATTACGGAGAATTCGAAAATTATCAGGACTTTCAAGTCAACATGCGGCTTCATTCCAAAAATTCCAAAATGCATTGTAATATACTGATATTTAGATTTTTGAGAGGTCGCAGATTGACTTGGATAACTCTCAAGAATAAGGCCGCAGATTGACTTGGAGGCCATGGTATTTTTCGAATTCCTCAATTTCACTGGTGTTTTGATTTATTTTTTTTTTAAATGGTATTAATAAAAAATTCGGCTCTATTTAGTTTTGAGCGAGGCTACAATAATATATATACATATTGCATACATTTTGCGTTATGACTTTATATTTTTATTGCATAACATTTTGCGTTGTGAATTTATACTTTTATTTCAAAGTTGAAATAGTCGATCTAAATTGTTTGTCATAATTTTTATATGAAAATATGCTTGCACCTATTTTATATTTTTAGAATTGTTTTATATTTTTTAGACAGATAGAAAATCACTTGATTTGAAAATTCTAAACCCAAAAGTTACTATTTTTTACCTATTAAAACATAGTACTTTAATTTTCTTAAATATAAAATTTGATCTTTATTAACAATTCAAATAGACTAATTAAATTTTAAAAATAAAGATATAAATTTGTAGTACACATCGATGATGGATCCGTAATATGCAATTTACCATGTGCTTACATATCTAAGCTACATATATTTCAGAAAATAGAATATTTAGAGTTCGGAAATTAATATTAAAGATGAATGTTATTATGAACACAATAATATATTTTATTTTTCATATTGCACAAATTTTCTAAAGGGATACTTAATTTTAGTTTTATTTTGGTCAAATTTAATAAGACGATCCACACCTCTAGATGAATTAAGTTCGAAAGAACAGATTATATCTACAAATTGTCTTGTTTATAACTTCAATTTAAATTTGAACTAAATTGAATTGAAAGATTTTGATCTTCATCTCATTTATTAAAAAATAAATAAAAAAGTAACGGCAACAAAAAGAACATTGTGAAAAAGGAAACATTAAAATTAACAGCAACAGAAGGAACCCAAAAATTTTTTAGTTACCAATGCATAAAATCAAAATTAAATGAATACCACTCTTACTGAGATTTTTCCAATCCTACCATCCACGCGGATCCAGTTCGCGCATCAAAATGGATTGGTGTGCGAACTGAGTTGGCGCACCAACTGTTCTGAAATTTTTACTGCTATTCGGTGCGTTTCACCCCGTTTGAACACTAATTTTGCACCAATTTTGGTACACTAACTCAGTTAAAGCACCAATTGGTGCGCCAACCCAGTCTGCGCACCAACCCAGTCTGCGCACCAACCCAATTTGATGCGTGAACTGGATCCGCGTGGATGGTAGAATTGATAATAGCTTGGACCGGGTGGTAATCATTTAATTTCTATTTTTTTTACTGTGGTAACTAAAAAAATATCGACAGAAGGAACGAAACGGATCATATTAAATAGTAAAAAGAATAAAAAGAGACAATTTGACGCCTGAGGATCATATTAAATAGAAAATTCAGATTCGATATTGGTGCTAACTTGTTGATTTTTGTGTAAATTGTAGTAGCTCCTGAAATTATATGCTATAATTTTTCTGGCAGTGACATGACTACACTGTCTAACAGAAGAGGTCAATTTGGGTCCGATGTCCATCGGACTCAAAGTGAGTTTGATGGGTTCGATGACCGTCCGATTTGCTTTAAGATTCGCACTCATAACTTTCGTTTCTACTTTAAAATTCGTGCGTACAAATTTTAAAGTGGATCGGACGGTCTCAAAACCCATCGGACTCAAATTTGAGTCCGGTGGGCATCGGACCAAACTGTTCTCCTAACAGAAACCAACTGCTTTGAAATACACAAAAAAATACATAACGAAAGGACAGAGACCATGAGCAAGAAAGAATTAAGACCATGACCTCACAGGCACTATCTGCTATCTTTTTTGTTGAGAAATGAGAACAGTAACCATCTGATTCTGCTATCAATTGTTTCTTGTGTACATGAGAAATTTAATGTTTCTTACAACTTCTATCATGGATTCATGCAGACGTACTACTGTAACTGGAACTGGAACCGAACACGTATTCTCTGCATCAACTCAAAAGGAATCTTTTGAGTTAATGCATTTCGGCCGTTTGATATTAAACAGAGCCAATCTAACTATCTGATTTTAACAGAGGAGCTCTTTAATATTAGTGCGGATCTAATTTACACGGATCTTAAAGTGAATCGGATGGTCCAGATGCATAACTCAAAAGATTCCCTTTTGAGTTAATGCAGAGGATACAAATTCACTGGAATCTATCTTGTTTGCTTCTCCCCGTCCCAAATCTTATTATTATATCCTCAATTAAATAAAAAGTTACAAAAATGCCCACTGTTTTTCATTTTTAAAAATGCCTAGACCGTCAGGATTTCTGACGGTCCATTTATTTTCAGGACCGGTCCTATGATTTTTTTTTTTAATTCTCAAAACGAAAACACTAAACTACATTTGTGATAAAAC
The DNA here is from genome assembly GCA_025461045.1 of Carex parvula. Lineage (NCBI taxonomy): Eukaryota > Viridiplantae > Streptophyta > Magnoliopsida > Poales > Cyperaceae > Carex > Carex parvula. Next base: position 255,386 of record JAJGRW010000576.1, read on the forward strand.
ACTAAACTAAATTCTCAAAATAATCTGTTTTTTTTATACCAAACCCTAGATCTAAATTCAAAAACGCTAAACTAAATTTCAAAATAAAAACATACTAAAAAATGAAAATAAACAAAAAAAACTCTAGATATTAGACTTTATACATTTACATGAATAATATCTAAGAAAAAGTACAGTGAAGGACAAAAAATCGAAAATTAGACCGAAAAAACTTAATCGGAGTCTTCAACTCAAGTTTAGAGGCCCTTCTCTGTTTTTTTTTTGCAATTATGAAATTTCGACTAACACTGCGACATTAGACCTTGATATCTTATTCTCATATGCATTTCGAAAAGTGATCATATGCTGAAATGGGACACTCGAGATACACATGTTTGAAGTTTATTTGTCATTTTTCACCTTCTCGGTGAAAATATCGTATTTCTTGCCTTATCACTTGCCGTAGCTTCGCTTGTTTACAAGAGATGTCTCAGATAAATACACGTACAACTAGAGGTGCTACTTTTACCTGATTACCCGGATCTGATTCGAAACCGAACCGGAACCGACCTGGATCCAATTAATTTGGATAGGGTATGGTTTAAAATATATAACCGGTCAAAATATGAGTACGGTTACAAAATTAATAATTTAATATTCAATCTGGATCCGAACCGGAACTGTTACTGTAATGGATAGAATATGGGTTTGATTTAATTATCCGACCCAATACCCATATAAATAACCGGTAAAATGATAATGTCATTTCTTTATAATTATTTAATATAAAATATATATTAATAACTATGAAAAGACAATCATCTGTAGTTTTTTTTTTAATTTCTTGAATGAAATTTATCATTTTTTTTCGCACATATTATTGAAATAAAATGTCACGTTCACCTTTTGCCTATAAATTTTCAAGCTAATTAATTATTTTCTTAATCGCTTTGTCTACCATATAACTACTTTTCTGCACGGATCATTAAAATTTATTGCTCTCTTTGCTGATTGAAACAAATTGGTATTAATATTCTATTCATGAATTTTTTGAACCATAGAATAAAATCACCATCTCCAATATTTAACTTTCTAAAATTATCTCACCTTCAATATTTTAGAGCAGATTTTAATTTATATTACAATGATATATTATGTGAGATGTTTAGAAAATTATAATTATATTTAAACATAAAGGGTTTCTCAAATGCTTATGAGTTGTGACATATACCTGCCCTGGATCCGAACCGGACCCGATAATCCACAAACAAGTTATGGATATCTATTTACTCGGAACCGAAAGAATGGACCCAAAATATCTACTGGTAGATAAGTATCTGGATCCGGACCCGACCTGATTTGAAACTAATAAGTTTTAGTATATGGATCGAAATTCAGACCCAAACACTTTTAGGCTATGGGTCCAAATATATTAGTACTCGGACCCTACCCGACCCGATAGCACCTCTACATACAACCTACAGGTGTTTTAGAAATGAGAGATATAACTTACAAATGGATAAAGATGCATTATAACATGATGGCACAGATCGATGACGTGGAAAAGTTTGTATTCTTTTATCACACAATAAAACCGTGTATAATGGTTGGGGTATTTATATACGCCCACCTGAAAAAAGGATGCTCCTCATTTTTTTTATTTAACTAATACAGTGTTTCTGTTCTGTTCAGTCATTTAGTCAAGATTTATATTATCTATTTAATATTAATCATTAAAAAGTTTAATTGATGAACAATTTTACTCTTCCATTACTCCTCAATTGAATTGGTCCTAAAAAGAAATAAAAATTCTGACGGTCTGAACATTAAAAAAAAACAGTGGGCATTTGGTAATTTTATTTAATTGAGTATATTAATAAAAAAATCGGCTCCCCATCCAGTCAGTAACGCTACTAGACTTCAAATACATTTGTTATGCTTTGGTTATCGTTTTGTTTATTGCCACACTTGCTTTTTCGTTTAATGTTGCATGTGCAAGAATAAAACTTACACATCAAAATATATGTTTTCCTACGCCTCTACGGAGTGGCACGTAGAACATTAGAAAATGTAGATATACAGTGGCATATAGAAAATTTGGCAGTATTAGTAGAATGGAGTGTTGCGCTCGGATCGGTCTCGTTTGTTCTCAGTCTTAACCTTCTGGAAGGTTCTCTATAGAGCATGTGCCTTCCTCTCCACCTCCTTCTCCTTCTTCTCCTCCTCATTCGACCTCTTCTTCTCAAATCTCTCCCCACCACATCTGTTGTTCAACTTTTCTTTTTTGTTGTTTTCCACATCCTTCTATTAGTAGGATGGAGACCAAATTTTACATTTTTTTTGAATTTTTTTACTATCTATTAAGCCATTTTGAAAATTCCAGATCCGGGTGAACAGTAAAAACAATCTGGACCATATGATCTGGAATTTTCAAAGTGGCTTAATAAATAGTAAAAAAATTCCAAAAAATGTAAAATTTAGTCTCCAAGCACATTTCAATATAGAGAACATGTTGAGCTGTTCGGATCGATTGTTTGGATTTTCAAAATGAAAATATGAGCGTGAAGTAAAAATGACATCTTACTCCACAACTCACCATAGCCCAGCTCTATATATATATATATATATATATATATATATATATAGTAGAACTAGGGTGCTCCTAAGCTCACCAAGTCCTTCGTGAGCGCGACTCTAAAACCTATCGAATTGACTTCAAACGACATTTCCAAACCGTTAGATGTTCAATCTATATTAAAATGTGCTTGGATACCAAATTTTACATTTTTTTGGAATTTTTTTACTATTTATTAAGATTGTTTGAAAATCGCTGTTTTTATTAAAATTCTGCACCATTGGAAAACAGCGATTTTCAAATCATCTTAATAAATAGTAAAAAAATTCCAAAAAATGTAAAATTTGGTCTCCAAGCACATTTTAATATAGATTGAACATCTAACGGTTTGAAAATGTCGTTTGAAGTCAATTCGATAGGTTTTAGAGTCGCGCTCACGGAAGGGCTTGGTGAGCTCAGGAGCACCCTAGTTCTACTATATATATATATATATATATATATATATATATATATATATATATATATATATATATATATATATAATTGGGCTATGGTGAGACGTGGAGTAAAACAAGTTTTTACTCCATGGCACTATATTTCTATTTTGAAAATCCAAACAACCGATCTGAACCGTTCAACATGTTCTCTATATTGAAATGTGCTTGGAGACCAAATTTTACATTTTTTGGAATTTTTTTACTATTTATTAAGCACTTTGAAAATCACTGATCCGGTGGTCCAGAAAATTTTACTGTTCACAGTGGATCAGCGATTTTCAAAGTGGCTTAATAAATAGTAAAAAAATTCCAAAAAATGTAAAATTTGGTTTCCAAGCACATTTCAATATAAAGAACATATTGAACGGTTCGGATCGGTTGTTTGGATTTTCAAAATGAAAATATGGCAGGGAGTACAAACTTGTTTTACTCCACGTCTCACCATAGCTCATCTATATATATATATATATATTTCAAATTAATCTAACTAAAATTTAACAAGAGTTTAAGATAAAACAGTTTTTATGCGCAATTTTTGAAAGGAACTTTTGAGTAGCCCTTTCTAAAAGTTTATAATATGAAAATTGTTTTCTCAAATGGGCTCTAAGTGGAGTTTGCAACTTTACTAATAATTTCTTTTACTTTTTCTATATATATAATTTCATAAGTTTACTCCAATATCTTCAAATTATTCTTTAAAATGAAAAATATTCTAATTATGTGTTAAATCTACCAGCTTAGTAATTTTAATAATCACTTCAAAACTAACTACAATTTTAGAATAATATATCTCCTTGTTAATTAGGAGTCGACTGTTATATATTCCTAGCAAATAACTGTTATCAGAACAAAAAAGAAATCAAAATTGGAAAGATGCATGTTAAAATGATATATCCATATATATAGGTAGAACTAGGGTGCTCTCGAGTTCACCAAGTCCTTGGTGAACTCAAGTCTAAAACTCATCGGATCGGCTTCAAACGACGAATCCGAACCGTTGAAATCCGTCTATCTTATGAGTGATGTGTCTACATACAAAAATTTTAAATTTTAAAATTAATTTTACATAGAGTCAAGTGGTCAAAAAACCGAAACAGTTGAACACCAAAACAGTTTTTAAGATTGTTTGAAGCAACAATCTACCATAGCCTCATGAAAAATGGAAGTTGACGGCAAATGTGAAATGATATACCAAAATGGGCCAAATTAAATTGGGGAACCAGACCAAAAGGACCACTGGGGCCCATGTGGGCCCACACGCTCTCTTCTTTTGCAAACAGCCATCAGCTTTTCATCCCACCTCTCTGTTTCAAATCCATCCCCCGCTTCACTTTTTCCTTTCTTCTCAATCACACTTCTCATCTCATCTCACCTCTACTAGACACCTACTACACTACCATCCCTTTGCACACTCATTCCCTCCTAACCCAATTCAAATCTTAAACCTTCATCTCTAGTCAAACCACAAGTACATGCAATATTGCAATATGAACTAAACCACATGCCATTTTTCTCTAGCCATGAAAATGAAATCCCCTTCTTCCAATTCATTTCAATTCAGTTCACACCAACATACATTTGGTTGCGTGTCGGCAATTCTACGCCACTTCCGATGCCGACAAAGAATTCCAATTAACGAGAATTACAACGAAGTGGTTGAATTATCTACGGGAGATACTAAAGCACAGAGTCCAAACATTGTGGCGAGATTGATGGGTCTGGATTCCATGCCGATTTTACCGAATTCTACGGATTCGAATTTGCCAGGAATTCTGACTGCGAGAACCGATGCTTCACCGGCTAAGAGTTCGGTTTCATTCCATGAGAAACCGATATACTTGAGAGAGGAGAACGAGGAGTTTCTGATACTTAGCTTCACACCAGATGAAAATGGAAAAGAAAATTTGTCAAATTGGGGTAATTGCACATCAAATGCCAGAAATATCAGGAGTCGGAGGAAACAAAGCAGTGAGAAGAGTGTACGCGACTCGTGTCAAAAGAAGGAAAATTTCAGAAAGTTGCAGAGGGTTAGGAAAAAAGATGGTATTGTTAAATGTGAAGAGAATGGGGAGTTGCCATTGATTTTTGATTTGGAGAAAATTAAATTCATTCAAAGAAAAGGGGAAACAGAGAGCTTATCTCAGAATTCAAGTCCTGTTTCAGTGTTGGATCTGCCAGAGACACATGACGAATGTCCAACTGAACCCAATTCGCCAAATTCAGGTAACAGTTTTCAAATTTTTGAATTTGAATTATCAATTTCGTTACACATGAAAAATAAAAAAATATCAATGTTATTAATCTTATTTAGTTACTGTTTTTGTATCTGTTATTGAAATCTAGATAAACCACAAGTAACTGAAACTGAAATTATTTAGTAACTGTAACTATAGCACCTACCAAGTTTCTCAAAAAAAAAAAAAAAAAAAAAAAAAATACAATTTTGTAACTACAATCAACCATCATGTATGGAACTAAAATTAATGTTACTAATTAACAATTTTAATTTTGAAATGCAAGATGCACACGCAAAGCAGGGGAGCTCAAGAAGGAAACTTTTATCAAATTTCGAGAATTTAGAAGGATCATCTTCTTCTAGTCATTTTCAAGCCAATGAAGAGAGCAATAAATTGATCAATTGTGGAACCACTATTTGCAACCAAATTGTTTGGAAACATTTTGTGGATGAAGATTGGAAGAATTCAATTTGGGTTGAGAGAGAAATTAAGAAGCCAGTACATGCAGAGGAGATTGCAGTTGAGATTGGGATGGAGATACTTGATCTGCTTATTTCTGAGACAACATCCGAAATTTGTTCTAATTTTAACTAATTATTAAATTGTACATTATTGATCCATTATCCTTTGATTTTATAATCAATTGAACATAGCTGGCACAGAAGTTGGCATTGAAAGTAGTCTCTTTCTGAGCTGTTTGTCAGTAACCATAATCAATTGAACAAAACCTCTGCTCCAAGTGTCAATGTCATGGGACGGGTAACGGGTTATGTGTTATGCCGTGGTATGAAATTTCTTTTCTGTGGTCACACATGTCGTGGGTCATATTATAAAACGGGTTTTGGCGATTCTTTGTGGCAAATATACGGGTCAAGCAAACCGAAAAAGCATCATACTGTTGCAAATCACCACAAGTGATGGCAATTTTTCTCATCTCAACCCTTTATTACATCTCTTGTTATTTTAATTTTTTCCTTTCTATAGGTAGCTTGTACGTTCAATTTCTCTTTCTAGTTTCTACCCTTTCTCTTCCACATAAATGTCCTTTTTATTTTAAAACCATGTAGGCAAAGCCTGCTATTACAAAAAAAAAAAAAAAAAAATCAAGAGAATCGCTTCTGCTGTGATAGTAGTTTCCTCTTATTTTCTTACACATGTTTGTAAAATCTGGACACATTTGAAACTTCATACAAATTATTTTAAAAAATTCAATAATTATTCGAATGTTTTAGACATAGATGACGCACGTGTTACTCTTCTGTGAAAAAAAAAAAAAAAAAAACATTTTCACATGGAAGGCAGCAATTTAAGTAGGCTATCATATTTCAAATATTAGAGGGTTCTTTTCGAGGCCTTTTTAGTCTTTGGAAATTTCTCTGTTTCATCAATGTATTAATTCTCTCTCAAGTCTCAATCCCCTACTGTTCTATACTGGTATATTTTCTCGTTCACAGCCCAAAGGCCCGTAGAGCCCAGTTAGTGAGTTTCATCATACCAAAATGAAAAAAATGAAATTAATAGATGAACAAATAAAAACATACAAAATAAACACTTAACATTAATTAGTAGTATAATTTATCATTTGAATCTAATTTGATATTTTGTGAAAGCTCACTAACTCTATCATTAATTTAAACTCATATTGTAAAAAAATCATGAATTCATACTTTTTCGATAATAGAGTAGGTCCTATGGACATCAGATCTAATTTTGGGTCTGATGGACTCCAGGACTGTCCAATCTACTTTAAGATCGGTGCACATGAAATTGACGCAAGCGCGTACGAATATTAAAGCGTGATGCACGGATATTAAAGCATACTAGACAGTCTTGGAACCCATCGAACCTACTCTCCTGTCTCTATAAAATGTGGGTGTCAGATTCTGAGCCTTCTAAAGGAGGATACGACTCTGCTGTTATTTCAATGGGTCCTGCTTTTCCGATCCCAACCATCAAATTAATTGAGATTCGTGCATGAAAAAACTTTCTTTATCGAGATATGCGAATGGAAAATTTTGAATAGTTGGGGTCGAAAAAGCAGAATCCTGCTTTTCTATTAGAATAACAGTAGAGTTCATTCCTCTAAAGGACTAGCAAAGTGTTGGAATATTGTTTAAACTGGATGTTGGGTTAACTAGATAATACATATGTTAAAAATAGCTGACCTAATTAATTACTGTCAGTATCTTGACCCGTCAGACATTGAATTTGGATTCAAAGCCCTCATAATTGCTTAAGATTTGAGCAAGACTAAGTGAGGTTCTGTCTCTTTTGATGTCGATAATTCAAACTTTCAAACTACTGGCCATCTGATCATACCATTGTCAACCAGATATTGAGCCTGTATCCTCTTATTCTGCAGTTGTCTGTGTGGATTTAGGGTTTAGTTCATGGGGGAATTTAATGTATACCCCTCAAAATTTTTAAAAATTACAAACTTTCCCCTCTAAAATTCATAATATCATATTTATGCTTGACATTTAAGTATATGCTTGTATAAGTATAAGAGGTAGAGAAATTATTCATTTGTCTTCTGAATTTTAGAGGATAAATGAGTACTTCATAAATTTAAATAAATTTTAATAGAAAATACAATAAAATGGGTAAATATGATATTGTGAATTTTAGAGGAGAAAATACGTAATTTTGAAGTTTTTGAGTTTTATACGTAAAATTGCCGTGTTGTTTTACGGATATAATTGCAATTGATGTTGATAATCTATCCTTTTTGTGACTTACCAGTTGCCACAAATTTGAACCACAAATATATTTGAAAAACTTTCCTTTGCAGCAGAGATTTTTTTTTTTTTTCATTCCGTACAATGAAGTTGAGGTTTTGTTTTCTAGAGGATAGTAAAATAGAGTACTTATTGGTATGGACAAAATCTGGAATTCAGATCCAGTGCAGTAACCCAATTTTTGAGTTTTGATTCAAACCGTCCAAGGTGCTCTAACACGAATTTAAAAGAACCTGGACCCCACAAATAATACTAGCCCCTTACGCTACCACCGAATAGGCATCCGTACACGTCTAAACTCAAAAATTGGGTTACTTTAGGGGATCCGGACTCCAAAATCTGAGTCATTGATAAAGCGAAAGCAAAACAAAGAGATATTAATTAGATATAAAATACTTTGCTCGTACTTTATTATAATTTAGTTTGGGCTTTTATGGGCCAATCAACTGATTTAAAAAAATTAGAAAGCAAATAGAAAGAGAAAAAAATCCATACGGAACATCTTATTTTGGAGTAAGAGAGAAAGATATTTGCCATCTAAATGGTTAAATAATTGTGTAAATTTTCAAATAAATAAACTTATCAAGGATGTCTTGATCATCCCAGTTCAATTTATTAGATTTTATATATATTTGGATTTATATTTGGCAAAAATATAGATGCGCTATTATTCATTATTATTATCGTTTCTTTCTTTTTTTTCGTTTTCAATAAATTTAAAATGAAGTTTCCAGAAAAAATAAATATTCAACCAAAAATGAGGCCACTGTTGGCCTGGAAAGAGCAAATATCTCCCATTATCAATTATCAAGAGACATCTACTGATTCCTCTTTGCCACATTAAATAAATAAATAAATAAAATGCTTGTAGGAGATGAGATGTCCAGAGTTATCCCTGTCCTGTCCTGTCCATTATACTAATGAAACATATGAAAGAAACATACTCTCCATTGATTGTAAAACTGAGAGGATTCAAGCTTCTTTATACGACCAAGACTTCGATTGTGTTTGAGATAAGATTTGTAGCATCAGGCACTGCAGTATTATTCAATGTTTTTATACTATTAAATCGCAAGGTCGCTAGGCGTCCAATTTTTTATATGGTTTAAAATAGAATGCTTGTAGGAAAAGATTTGATGGGTCTAGAAAATTTATTGGCAATTAACAATAATTACATCATTCGTTGAAAATGTGAATAAATAAATACTTCATGTTACATCAAAGTAATATTGCGGATAAGATTTGGGAAATAATTCAAGTCAATCTTGTGAACCACTAAAATACAAAGAAATATTTGAAAATCTAGTAAGTCAATTCAAGTTTCTTCATCTTTTAAAATAATAAAGGAATCATGGGATTTCTTAAATGTGCATTATCTCTTAAAATTGGTGAAATGGACTCGTATTATTAAAATATCTGATATTGCAATTCTGCCGTACAAGGAACGGTATAATTTATTTATTTTTGGCAAATTGGCTCTTAGACACAAGAGCGGATTCAGGATTTTCGTCAGAGCATAAAAAAAATAGCAAATTGGGTTTAAATAACTAATTATGTTCAAAGTCATTAGCTAATCTGATACTAGATAAAAAATAATGGTCTTAACTTATAATTTTTAATGTTCTGACTTCTAATTTCTAATATTCTAACTTCTAATTCTAATTAGTAATTACCAATTAGAATTTAATAAATTTATTCTAATTTTAACCATAAATTTAACTCTAATTACAAATCAGAATTTCAGATGAGAAAAATAAAATTTGAGTGATGAGTGAAAAGGAGTTGTTCAGAGATGTGTACCAGTATTAGATTGGCTTGTCAATAGCTTGTCATGCACCTGAAAGAAGAACATATACCAGATACCAAAGTTTTCCCATGTTACCAGTAGTCATCTGACAGAGGAGCATATACTATATACCAGAGTTTCCCTATGTATCAGTAGTTGTACCAAGTTTTCCCATGTACCAGTACCTGTACCGGCCATCATAAAACTGAACTGTAAACAACTTCCCAGCTGTGTCAACTCGCAATCCATTGCACTGAAAGACATATCCCAATATATACATATAAACTTACAAACCCAAACCCAAACCCAATATCTAAAACTGTACAGATATGATTTGAAAACAAAAAAAAAGAGGCACATACAGACAATAAGTAACAGGGGCCAGGGGGCACTATACAACACACAAAAATCACGTGCCAGTGAAGTGAAACCCAACTTAAACTGGCATCACTGTTGGATAAGTCATACGTAGAACAGGAGAACTGTTGTATTCATGCCGAAGGAACGGTATAATTATGGACAACACAATTTTATTAGAGAAAAATAAATATCTAAACCTCTCAAATTTCGATTTTATTAAAACATTTTCGTTCGAATTTTGAAATTGAGAACTCTTTACTAAAAATATTGTCCTTTGCCGGTACACTAAAATCTGATTCTCATGTACAACGCTAATAAAAGCTCTATATATATATATAGTTTCTTGAGCTACAGAACTTAGTAATTTCCTAAACGTGCATATTTATTTAGTTTATAAGAATATCAGATATAAAGTTGGGGCCATCATTTAAAAATCCCAATCGTTTGTGTAACAGACTACCAGTGTAAGGATAGTCTTCTTCTATAATTCCATTTCAAAAAAGGCAAAAGTGATTGGTACATGAAGTGGAGCATTAGAGCATAAGTGTAATATTAATCCGCACTGAGCCCCTAAAAAATTGTACCAAATCCAAATGTAATCAATTCCAACGTATAGAATGCATATTCTTGCAATAAAGGTTCACTAAAGCAGAGGCCATGATCATGTTTTAAATTTAGTTCAGTCTCCACCATTGCATTCGGCTGAGTAGTTTGCTTTTCCTTAGACACCGTGAGCGTGCAGAGGTCGAAGCTTTGCTAGGGAAAAGTAGCTTTTATGAGAATATAGAAATTGATTCCACTTTTAGTAAAGAGACGGAGAGGAAGATAGTGTCAAACATAACAACATTGTAAAACTGTTGTTTAGGACAGCCTAGACTACCAATTCAGATTTTAGAACACATCTTCAATCTGGTAAAGTTGAAATTTTGGGACTTCCTTTTCACATTGAGTGAATTCTGTCCTGATAATTTTTTTTAAGCTAGTGCCATCAACAAGATAGGAAGTAGAGTTATACACTGAAACCTTTTTAGACTACTAAAATTCTCAGTTCATAGTGGAAGTCCATTTTCGTTAAAATATACTGATAATAACATCACATAACGCCGTTTTAAAATATGGTACATCACATTATCCCTACTTAAAATATGTTTTATGTTTGTTGGCTCAGCAAGCATTTGCATTTGTTAATAATAATATTAGTGAAGTCTGCACGAATCCAAACATTAAAACGTGCAAAATCTCGAACGAAAACAGATACTGAAAAATAAAGAAGAGAGACAACAGTTCTCTAACAACATAAAAAATAAGGAGCAATGATTAAATAAAATAATCTCTTACACATGATCTTACAGGAATAAAATTTCCTCCACCGGTTATCAACTTATTCCTCTATGTTACATTCCTTCCCCACCAGAAACTAAAATCAAACCCACCCCCGCTTTCTATAACCCAACCTCTCTTGACTTAACCCTCCTATATATAATATATGTAATCAATACATGAGAATATGAATTAAAAAAATCTAAGAACAGCAAAGCCGTTGTTCATCCACTCAAGACTTCCCTTCGGGACTCTTTTCCAATTCTCTTGAGATGAGCTCCCACAGCCTTTCTTTGATTCCGATAAATAATCGACTTTTGTAAAATTAAATAGAAAAAAGAAAGAACACAAACAAATGAAGGAAAGAACCGGTTAGCTTATTTAGAAACCAATGACTCAGGCGACCGGCCCGGTTTAAGCAGCCGTTGGCTCTTGCTCGGGCCAGGGGCCAAACAGGTCGGTGTTATAAAGAACCGACCCATGAGCTGGCCATGCGAGATCAGGCTCCTCTCGTGACAATTGCTTGACAGGCGTGGTTTGGTTGCTCCTAATTCCAAAAGAGGCAGACTTTCTTAACTTCTGGAGCTCTTCTCCTTGAAATCCCCAATCCAGTTTACCACTTGGTGATCCCCAATCAGAGAGAACAGCTGGGGTAACAGCTGCTGATGTGGCAGCTGAGGTCATGACGGAAAGGGAGGATGGCCGAGCTACTGGGCTTGACCGGCGGTCGCAGAAGCTCTGACTCCGCTTTGCAAAGGCATTTGCTCGTGAGTTCATGATGGCCCTTGCCATTGAGTGGTCCAGACCAGAACCATTAAGCTGGCTTGTCATTGGAGAAGAGGGGAGGTTAGATTCATAGCCTGGGAACAATTGTGATGGGTTGAATTCGGATTCCGGTACACTCTGCTTGAGAGAGATGGCTTGGAGCTGAGATAATAAACCTGCATCAACAGAAGCAAAAGAGTCGAAACCAGGGCTCAGGCTACCATTTGGTGCCCCCCAGTTTCCTCGTTGAGGTGGAGTATTGGGTATTTTGTCAAACATCTTCTGGGTATACTGATCTAAACTGAGCAAATCCATATCAAGATCCAAATCTCTTGCCCCAATTGGAGTATTCAGCCTTGTGGGCATAGGAGAAGAAGCAATTGGGGAACCAGGCCGATTTTGATGCATCATTAGCAAAGCAGTTGCCATGTCAAGGTTGGACCCAGCCCGAGGTGACCCACCTGATCCGACAGAAATTGCTGACGGGTTTACAGATCGGAGCTCCTCTGGCTTGTGTGCGAAGAAACAGATCCGGCGCTTGCACCCGACCTCATCTTTACACAATCTAGTACGGTATTGCGCCGGGTGGAGCCATGACTCAAACACCCCATGTGCATACTCACAGTTATCAGCCTTGCGGCAAGTGCCTTTACGGAAGTCAGGGCAAGGCACACAACTGTAAAAGAACTTGCGTGGGTCTCTTCGGCGTGCGTTCTCTCCAGGGTGAACAAAGGGGCACTCTGTCCAGTCGTGAGAGTAGGCACGAGAGCAAGGCTTAATCTTGAAAGCATACATGCGAAATTCGTCAGTACTGTATATCCCAGTTTTTATGTCTGGCAAGGTAAGATCAGGCGGGTACTCCTTTTTCGAGTCTTCCCTTGTGAGAACTTTCTTGGGCGGGGTCGAGGGAGGAGAGGTGGATGCTGCTTTGAGAAGTGCGCGAAGTGACTTATCAAGGGTGTGAGGTAGGATTCTAGGGATTAGGTCGCCTGGTCGGCGTCCAGAGGAGTCTAGAGATTCCACGTCAGCACCAGCAGAGATCAAGAGAGAGATGATGTCGGTGGCCGTGGCGGCGCCGCCGAAGGCCGCGAGGTGAAGCGCTGTGACGCCATCGGTAGAGGAAGCACGCGTCGCTTCAGACGGAAAGGAAGCAACAATAAAGCTTACAACAGAGGTGCTTCCGTACAGCGAAGCAATCATTAGAGGAGTACGCTGCTCCATGGCGACGTGGATGGTGGGAGAGGCAGAGGAGGGCCCATACCACAGAGAAGAAAAAGATAGCGAGGGGAGGTGGTTGTCCGACAATCGCCGGAGTGAGGATAGATCATCGGAGGCTGCGAGTTCGAGTAGGATGGATGGATCGGCCAGTGAAGGCGGTGTGGGGGAGTGTTTCTTTGGACCGCTGCACATGGTGGAACAAGGTGGGAATAGGGGTGAATAAGGTTGGATGGGGAGTGCTAAGGAGAAGAGGTATGGCGCTCGGGGTCCTTTTGTAGTTGAGAAAAGGAGAGGGGAATAAAATAATGGAGACTGTGGGAGAGGGATAGAGATAAGGGAAGATGGACAGAAAGTCGGAGTGTCATTGTCCTTTTCTTAATATCTGAATACTTATGTGTAGCGGGTCATTTTACACTACAGTGATCCGTTACAGAATCGATTAGGAGAGCGGTGTCGGAGAATTGGAGTGATTAGGTCGGTCCGGTTGCTGTGTTTCTTGGGCCCATTCTTTCTTTTTCTTGTTTCTTTTTCGCGTGGTCAAAAAGGTAACGCTGCCCGGGTTGCCTTCGTCCTCTCTTTCTTTTAATTCCATAATTATGTTTCTTTTGCTTTTACCCATCCGAAGGAATTATTTTAGTTTTACGTCCTCATTATTTAAATTAACATTTTCTATCTTATCAATGTTTGGCTCGTTTAAAAAAATTACATTAATAAACTCAGGTATACATGGAATATTGATAATAAATAAGCACTGTAAGTTTGATTGCATGGTCTTACGTTATATTTCGCAAGAATTAAAAATCAAGTTTCAGTTTTCAAAATATTTAGAGTCTGTTCGAATGCATTTTATTTGATGGGAATACGTGAGTTTTAGGTCTAAATGGGAACTCTGTCCTAAAGCCTATTTGGAGGACATTTTTTTTTCCCTTTTTTCTTATGTTTTTTGCCCAAGTAGAACCTGTTCGGCTTGCCACTTTGTCCGTGAGAAAAAAAATTCACACAGAGTGAATTATTTTTTCCCCACACACACAGTGTTTTGGCCATTTAAAAATCTTCATTCCCCAACCCATTCCCTTCAATCTGTCGAACAGCCCGGTAGCTTCCTACACAATGTAAAAAGATAGAATAAGTTTTGCGAGCTCAAACTGAATAATTTTTTTCTACGAAGAAGCATGTTGTTCTCTCTCTTGCTATCTGTATTTATTTGTCAAACTATACGAATTGCTCTACTGGAAAGGAGTAGCAGAGGCAAAATCTTCATTAAATATTATATTTTTGTTGCAATTATATTTAATATTAAATAACATCAAAGGTAAGTAACTGATCAAAAAATTTAAAAACATAATTGTTACAAATTAAAATATTAGTTGATTAGTTGTCAGTAATTAAAAAAAATTAAAGCTACCTCAAAAAAAATTAGTAATTTTAAATAATTAAAGCCATCGTAACATAAACATACTAACAATACATGCAAATTATTACCTGCAAGTTCTTTTTTTTATAAAATAGGTGAGAAATCTAAATATTAATACATATTTTTAAGATAAATTAATATTTTTCATAACTAATCTCACGATACAACCGAATACTCATTCAGTACATTCCCATAATCATTCTTGTGCGTACCTATTAGTATGAGTTTCTGTAAATAAAGAATTAGATTTCCGAACCCGTCAAATTCCATCCCACTCAATCCCGTGACAAACGAACATACCCTTATCTCAATCTCTTTTTTTCCGTATTTGTATACAAAAGTTTAAAATGCGTTTATGTCTAAGTTATGCTTGTCCAGAACAAAATAGCCTAAGGTTTGTTTCATCAAACAAAGTTTCAGAAGGGCATATCCGAAAGGTTTAGATTTGGACGCCAAATAGAAGTCCAAATTGAAATAAATGTTTTTTGGAGTCCGATGTTTATTGGACGCTCCATATTTTCCTTCCAACGTGGGATTCTTGGACTGGTAACTGGTTTGGGGTGGTGGGACCGCTGCGAACGAAAGTGGTATGGACCTTTTGTTCCTGCTAATCCGAACCTGTCACGTCACCGTTTAGCACTGTAAGAATTACCGGCTCCTTGGGTCAGTGCCGACACGTGCCAGTAGCGACGACTTGGTTTGACTGGAAAATGATGTTAGTCTAATAAGAAGGCCACCTTATTTTACCGGCGTTTATCTGTACTTGAGAGGCGATGTGGAAAGAATTAGGGGAGTCACGCGCAACGCACTGGGCACTAAGGGTGACGCGGTTGGTTGTTGCAGAGTCAGTCTTCCACTTTTTCTCCGTTATATTCTCTTGGAGAAACGCCGTTAACTTCAAAATATCATTGTAACTTTTACCATTGACCCTCAAATTACATTAAAATATTAAAAAAGGAGTTGTTTCTGACATTGTTGGGTCGGGATTTGAAGGAACCACGCGGTTTTGGCGATCAACAGTTGAGATTATGATACTGCGCTTGCTTAAGTCCAGTGGAGCTTGTCCGCATCAGAGAGAGATTGTTAGTTTTATGGTAGTATTAGTCTATGGTGCAGCATGGCCTGAAAAAGGGTGGAAATAATAACATGCATCAGAATTTAATCATGACAGCAATCATTCATTTTAAAAATAATAAAATCATATATTATCATACTTCTGCTGCAGAATTGATATTTTTTTTTTTTTTTCAAAAAGAACTGTATTGGGATGATTCATGTTAGAATGGAATCAGTAAATATTCAATTCAAAAGATCCTTAGCAACTCCATTACATACCACAACTCAAATTAAATGCAGATGTCAAAATTATTAACTTGTTATATGATATCGTCTTTTATTTTGTGGATATTACGAAGAGAATCTGAAAGTTTTTTAGTTAGCATTTTAATAATTCAAAATTAAATAATCACCATCTAAAACTCTGAAATTCAAAAGTTACCACCCATGCACACTGGATGCGCACCGGCTAGGTTTGGTGCCCTTTCCCAGCTAGAGCACCAAATTGGTGCCCTTCCCCATGGTGCGCATCAGTCATGTTTGGTGCGCGTTCCTAGAGTGTGTGGGTGGTAACTTTTAAATTCCTGAGTTTTGGGTGGTGGTTGTTTAATTTCAAATTATTGGGTGCTAACTAAATTTTTTTGAAAAGAGAACATTATAAATATGTCGGATATAAAAAGTTGTGGGTTTAATGATGTTAAAGTGATGATAAGAGTTATTATTTTATATTCACCCTTTATTCTATAATAACAAGGCATAACATCTTTCTTCATATTTTTTCATAAAAGAGCAAGAAATTTTTATTACATTTATCGTTATTATTAAAGCCCATAATAATCAAAGTTAACAATACTTTTCTTAAAGGGCTCTTGAGTAAAAATAATTCAACCCGTAAAATACTTAAAAGACGGATAATTTTGAAAATAAAAGAGTTAATTTCTTATGTACCCTTTAACTCTTGCTTATTTTTTTATTTACCTTCAAGATTTCAATATATATATTTATCTCTCAACTCTTCTCATTCTTTCTTAATTACCCCTTACAATTAGTTCACACACTTTAATTTTAATATTTCCCATTATATCCCTCCTTTATTTCATCTCCTTCAATTAAAGCCAATGAAGGCCTGGGAGAGAGGATAAAGTCAATGGTGGTTAGTGCATTTTAGCACCCTACTCATGATCGAATTAGCGGGTTAACGGAGCACATTCCTTTTGACACTGTTCGCTTTACATTTCTTCTCTCCTTTTTCCTTCAAAGTCTCTAATCGCCTTACGCTTTCCCGACCAAGTACAAAAAGTAACCAAGAGACCCAAACCCGCACTACAACTCACACTCCGATCCGAATTGTTGCGAATAAAAAAGCTCTGCTAGAGAAGCAAAGGAGAAGCTAAAAAATGGCCTCTCCTCAGTCCTCAGATAAATATAATATATTGAAGCCTCAAAGAGTAAATAAGAAAATAAGAAGCATACAAGAAATTAATCCAAAATAAAAATATGAATGGTACCATCTTAAATTATAAATTGATATTATTTCTCCATGAATTTTCTGGCAGCGAAAATATGACCCATTTTGTCATCCGTCACACAAAAATTTGCTCTGAATGACCACATAAAACTAAATTTGATTCCCTTGACAAATGGGGCAGATGGCGACAGCCACAATGACATTCAAAGGAAGGAATGGATATAAAAATGTTTTGCTACATTAAATTTGGTATTCAGTGGAAACCTGTCACATCGATTCCAATTAAATCACTTGATTTCTTGCTAAGCAAATTTTCCCTTTGTGGGTCCTTTTGACATTCATGTCCATTAGTTACCTTTATTTACGGAACCATATTATTCACCCACTTAAAAATGTCTTGTATTGGATTTAGACAGTTCCCTTGATGAAACGTCTCTCTGCTAGCCAGTAATCTAATTTAGTGGCTGTAGAATACTGAATACATACTTTTTTTTTTTCTGGTTTATTCTTTCGTACAGGTTTACTGCTTTCCATATTCGAGATGGTACAAATGTCGTGTTGCAATTTGTAAGAAATTCTAGCAACACAAATATGTTGAGAATAAAGGGGATTTCAAGATTATCTAAAGAATATTTTCATTGGATTCCGTTCGAAGCAAATCTGTGGAGATTCAAGCGGAGCAATATACACAACGGAATGAAATCCTCTGAGCGAGTTTTTTAGACTCACACTGCGGTTCTTTGCTTGTAATCGGTCCGTTCGTTTTGACTTGGCATGAATCTCAAAGCCAATAATACTGCCCTACCGTTAGCCCGAATCTCAAAGCGGCTGAGAGTTAATCTGGTCAGTTCTTAAAAACTCCGCAGAGGATGCGCGCCCATATACACACAGGAGAAGGGATCCATATCCTCTGAATTCACATCACCCCCGGTACCGTAATAGAGAATATGTTTACAATTACTTGATCGGAACTGTTCTTTTTAACTTGGCACCGAATCTCAAGCCCAATAATTCTGCCCCCTCCAATCAGCCCGAATTCCAAAGCGGCTGGGAGTTAATCTCAAACCGTAAAATGAGGGATCTTTTACGGTACCGGGAAGGTATTTGCCCCCATATTCTCTCCGATACCGTAAAAGATTATCTTCACTTTACGGTTTGACTCCCAGCTGCTTTGGGATTCGGACTGACGGAGGGGGCAGTATTATTGGGCTTTGTGATTCGTGCCAAGTTAAAAAGAAAAGAAATAGATATATTTAAAGAATAGAAAAAATAATGGTATTTAATGACACACAAATGTGCAATTTAATATAAAACCGCATATTTGATGCAGTTCCTTGGTATATTTGGATTCCGCTCTAAAATGCATCATAATATACCAAGAGTGAGGTTGTGCTATTTTTATTTTGAAAGTCATATAGTTAATCTATTCCGCTCAACATGATCTCCATATGAAATGTGCTTGAATGTTAAATTTTATATTTTTATATAATTTATTTAGTATTCTTTTAAGTAAATAGGTACGAAATCATTTGATATAAAGATTCTAGATCATTCATAAGTAGTAATTTTCTACTTTTCTTACAAAATAGTAAACAAATTCTAAACAATAGAAAATTCGGACTCAAAATACACTTTATATGGAAAGGAGCGGAGCCTGACTTTCAAACTATGGGGTCACGTTATAAATTGTAGATTCTGATTAAATATTTGGCAAAGCTGTAACTAAACTTGCGGTTGTAGTTTCTGATTACATACGGTTGCATTTGTAGTTTTCTTTCATTATTAAGATTTTTTTTTTTCTAATTTGCGGTGAAATTAATTGTCGATAGGTCATAATAAATATTATATTCCGAGAATCAGTTTTTTATTTAGTGACAAAAATAATATTTTTTTGTTTTCTCAAGAGTTAGATATCAATGCTGATTTTTATTATTATTGATAACTATCAGTATAATTTAAACCATATAACTAATTAAGCGGACTTTAATAAAAAAATACAAACCAGACTGGTAGAAAAAAAATATCAATGTCATTCATTTATATGTTTCCTTTAATATTAAAACAACTGCTGTAAATTGAAAAATCAGCATACATTACTATGGTTAACAAAACGAGCTATAAAATAAATTTTAGATTATTGTGTATTTTATTAATTTTTACATACTTCGAAAACCGAAAATAGAAAACTAAAGCGAGTATATTTAGTGCTTAAGCTATTGGATTGTCTTGAAACGACAAATTCAAACTATTGAAACTTATCTATTTCACGAGTGATGTATTTACATGTTAAATTTATAAAATTGTTGAATTTGTATAGTATAAAGTAAAACGCTAAAAAAATGATAAAAATGAATGTACTAAAATTAACTTGTAAACCATTTTTTTATTGCTTGATTTATACTAAATTAATTCAATAATTTATAAATTTGACATATAAATATCTTTCTCATGAAATAGATTAGTTTCAAATATTTGAATTCGTCATTATAGATTTTGATGTTAAGCTCATCATTTTTATCGAGGAGCTCAGAAAAACGATAGTTCTACTCAAATAAAGCATCTCGACCAATAATTTTTGTGAAAGAGAAAAACTTGAGATTCTTTGTACAGAGAAGTGCCAAAGGCCTGCGGATCAGAGGCGGATCTACATTGATCCGCAGGTGACTAAGCCGCTCCTATGATTTTAAAAATTTAGTTATATACATTGAAATTTAATTGAATATTATTTTTATAAAATATTTTATATAGTCTAGTAGTTAGAATTTATTTTGTAATTGTGGATATCTTGAATTCAAATTTCACCTATCACATATTATGCATTCAGGGGCGGATCCAGTGTATTCCGGGAGTGGCAGCTGCCCCCCCTGGATTTTGAGTTTTAGTGGAGATTTATCGGTTCCGACCGACTTTGCCCTCCCTGGAATTTTTTTGTCCTCCTCTGGACGTTTAATTTGTAATTCGAGTTAAATTTAGGGTTAACATTGAAATAAATCTGTTGAATTTTGATTGGTAATTAGAATTATAAGTCAGAGTATTAGAAAGTATAAATTAAATCATTGTTTTTTGTCGAGTACCCAATTGGTTAATGAATTTAAACCCGATTAGATATTTAAATCCGATTCGATATTTTTGTGTCCCCTGACAAAAATTCTAAATCCGCCCCTGTATGCATTTAAAGTTTTAACCTCTCTATTAAGATTTTTCTTTCACATAGCACCTATGTGACTAATCTTTTGAAAAAA